>JH720075.1:48576-152123 GCA_000231845.2 Tetrahymena malaccensis 436 | reverse complement strand
AATGCTCAGATCCTGTAAATAAATGCAATTTTACTTTATGTATAGATTGTAGCTCTAAATTTGGTGATACAATGGTAGATATAAAAGTGTATAAATCAATACCTGATATTCCTATTTAAAATAATTAAAATATTGATAATGATTTGATGATTGTTAATTTTTAAGACTTTTTCAACAAAAATCTGAATATTTAAAAAAAATTCCCAAAAATTGACTTCAAGCATAATTTGAAATTTATAGAAAAGAATGGAAAGTATTGCAAATTATGTAGTAGATAGCTCAATAATTATTGTTGGTCTTGTGACTAATGTGATTACTATATATGCATAGAGTGCATATCAATAGATACATTTAATTAATATTATCAGAAGTTAATTAATTCTGAATGTGATGAAAAGATGGCATCTCATAGACATTCTAAAATGAAATTTAAAAAATTCACTAAAATGAGCTGTGATTAATGTAGAAAAGATTCCATAAATTTATTTGGATGGGAGTGTTCTGACTAAGGTAATAAATGTAATTTTACTATTTGCATAAATTGTAGTTGTAAATTTGGTGATGTGATGGTTGACACTAAAATATATTAGTCAATCCCTGATATTAATCCTTAAATTAATAATAATAATGAAGAAGAAGAAGAAGATTTCTTATTATTAAGTTTTTAACTTTTATTTAAAAATTTAGTAAACTTAAAGCATAAATTCAACAGCTTGCACTATGCACATGATTTAAGTTTAATTGAAGATTAAAAGCAAAGATGTAATTTATGTTCGCAATTAATTTAATATGTTTGCTGGAGTTGCAAAGAATGCGAACTTTTTGTATGCCTTGATTGTATACCTTCTTCAAAACTTTTTAATAGTCTTTATAATCAACTACTAAATTCAGAAGCTGAAGAAAATCTTTAAAATTTAAGACATAAAAAGTTTAAATTTAGTGAAAATATTAATAAATAAAATTGTGATAATTGCAGGTAAAAACGTAAAGGAGATTATGGATGGGTATGTACATAGTAAGGTTGTGGTGAGTTTGTTTGTTTGAACTGCTCTTCTAATTTCAAAGAAATATAAGTTAATAAGTTAAAAGACAAATAAGAACAAAATTTGCTTAAAAGTATCTTCAATATTTTAAAAAATAAAGAAAATTTTACTGACTCTATGATGTAGGAAATATATCAGTATAATAGAGATGAACAGGATGAAAGTATTTCTCTTTGTAGTTTTGAATCAATATTCAAAAATAATTTAAATCTAAAAAATAAATTATCATGCCATAATGAACACGATTTACAATTTGAAATATCCAAAGGAGGCTACTGCTAAAAATGTGTATAAAGTACGACTGGGTAACATGTGTGGAATTGTCAATAATGCAATAAACTATTTTGTATAAACTGCACTTCTATGGAATCTGACTTAAAATATTATTACAACAAATTTTTAAACTCAGAATATGATAAAAAAATAGGGAAACATGCTCATGTTAAATTTATTTTTAGATATTGTGAAAAAGGAGGATCAATTAGATGTGACATTTGTAATAGATAACAAAGCAATTAATTCTACTATTGGTCATGTGCAACATGTGATAGTAGATTTGAGATATGCTTAAAGTGCAGCCAAACATTTAATGAAGTTAAAATAGATCAAAAGATCTACTAATCCTATCCAGACCCTCCATAAAGATAAACCATTTAATAAGAATAAAAAGAAGAATAAAAGGAAGAAGAAAATTTAAAATTAAATATCAACTAGTATTTTTTAAATTGCATCAATACAAAGTATTAATTTGATTCTCACAGTACTCATGAGCTAGTTTTCTAAGAAACATAAAAAGGTAATTGCAGAAAATGTGATAGATCTCTAAAAAGCTATAGTTGGAGATGTGAGTAATGCAACTATTCTCTGTGTTTAGACTGCTCTTCAACTATGTAATCCTTTTAGTATTTTTATAGCAAAATTGTCAAAGCTTAATATGATTAGCAAGTATATAATCACAAGCATAACTAAATTACTTTTGTTAGCTTTGCAGATGGAAAGAGTGGTAAAAGATGTGATATTTGTTCAAGGTCTCTGTTTTATTATGGATGGAAATGTGGTCAATGCTCATTTGATTTATGCCTAAATTGTTCTGGTAAATTTGAAACAGTATAGCTAGATTTAGAAGTCTATAAATCTCAACCAAATATTTCATAAAATCAAATTAAGGAGTCAGAAAAAACAGTGATAGACTTTAAGTAGTTCTTCTAAAATTGCTTAAACGTTAGGTAGATGTTTGATTCTCATAAAGATCATGAATTAGTGTTCACTGATTACTAAAAAGGAATTTGCAAAAAGTGTGATAGATCCTTAAAGAGTTATAGCTGGAGATGTGAGCCGTGCAACTATTCACTATGCCTTGATTGTACCTCAACATTAAAATATTTTTAATTCTTCTATAATAAGCTTGTGAAATCTTCTTATGAATAAAAGTTAGACAAACACAACCACAGTTAAGTTGATTTTAATTACCATCCTGATGGTAAAAGTGGAAGAAGATGTGATTTTTGTTCAAAGTCAGTTTTATATTATGGATGGAAATGTCCTTAGTGCTCATATGATGTTTGTCTGAATTGTTCTGGATAATTTGGGTAATTGAAATTAGATATGCAGGTATACAATTCATAACCAAATGTTCCTTAAGTTTTCACAAATTAGTGATAAAATAATTTATAAATTAATTGAATTAGAATATGTTTTTGTTTTTTATACATTTATTATTTTTTATAAATTTCTTTTTAATTTTATTAAGTTAAACTTAATTTATTTAAATTCATTAAATATTTTGGTGAATTTATTCATAATAATCTACTTTTTTACTTTTTGAATACCTTATGTTAACTTTTCAAAAAATATTTTGCCTTAAATGTACAAGTTTTAAAAAAAATATTTAAAACAAATTTTATTTATACATTAAAAGTACTTATATATTTTTGTAAATTATTATAATTTATTAATGATAGCTTGCACAAAGTCAAAATTAAAATATTTATTAATTGCCTTTAAATAATAAATTTAAATATGTTATGGATTAATATGCTTGGATACGAATATGTTAATTTCTGATCAAAAAAAAAACAAAACAAATAAAATTTAATAAATTTGATATTTGATCTCATAAAGTAGGTAAAAGAAAACAAAATAAATTTAATTACTATATAAAAGATAAACTATATTTTTAGTTTGTGTTATAATAAATATGAATATTCGTTTACACATATATCAACTATTGAATGCTAACATTTTAATAATTAAGATGTTTTATAAATTTAAAATAAATAGATAAAGGGTTTTCAATATAAAGCTTTACTTAACCTAATTACAGAATGATATTTTTATTTAATTACAAAATTTTTACGATCAGAATAGAAGTGGTTATTTAGATATTTATATCTTTTCTTTTTAATTAATGGTATTTTATTTACAATATTTAATTAGATATCTATAAATTTCTTATAAATAAAATCTTTATTCTCAATATCAGGTTTTGTTTGTATTAATATATGCCAAAACTCAATCCTTATCTTTTAATTATCTATCTATATTTGAAAAATTGATTTATTTGTTATCTCTAAATAATTAAAAAAAGTAGAACTAATAATAATAATTAAATCCTTTATATACAAGAAAATAAATAAAATCTATCGATGCTTTAACGAAAACAACCTTAGTCACACTAATAAATTTTAAAAGAAGAAGAAAGAAAGAAAAATTAGACAGTACCAAAATTTTAAAAATTAAAATGGGAGACTTCTTAGTAGTATTATGAAAATTTTGCAACCTAAAGCTAAGACCATTGTATTGGAAATTATTAGAAATTCTTTCAATCTTAAATTGATGGATAAAAGAAATTTACTTTTAAATTCCATAACCACGAATTAGCATTTATATAAAAATTAGATTAAATTGTCTAATGTAATGTTTGCAAAAGTGATGTACTCAGATATTTTTGGAAATGTAGTAAATGCAGTTTCTATGCCTGCTTAAATTGCACTGCTTAAGTGGATACTTTTTCAGAATTTTATGACTCCTTAACAAAACCATAATTTTGTTATATTGAAAATAATAGTGAAAAAGAGAGTAAATTTGTATTTATTAAGCACTTAGTGAAGCCCAAAGAGGTGTGCTATAACTGCCGCTATCCTATCAAATTGTATTCTTGGAGTGATTTAAAATTTGGCAAACATTCCTGTTTAAATTGCACTAATTATTTTTTTTCTGTAATGCCTGTAGATCCACTTACTTATAAACAGAAAATGCAATAAATAAATTAAAATGAAATAGAATTTGATTTGGAATAAGATTAATGAAAATTAGTTTAAAAAACTTTAAATGTAATAATTCATTATTATTTATGTAATTTTCTAAATAGACAATAATTTTTTTTTTCTAGATAAAAGTAAAATTGATACATAAAGTTAAAAATTATTTAAGTTTAATTTTAGATGCATAAAATAATTTACTAATTTTTTAGTTCAAATAAATAGTTAAAATTTTATTTTTTTATAAGTTGTCATATAAAGCAAATAACAAATTTTATGAGTGATTAATTAAGAATGGGATTATTTATGACATTTAAATCTTAAATTTTACAGAGTTTTATAAATCCTAATTGAAAATTAAGGTTTTGTAATAAAAGAAATTATTTTTTTTTAATTACTAAATATTATATTTGCATTTAAAAATTTTATAATTTGGTAAATCAACTTTAATTTTTAAGATATATGTTTTAATATCCTCAATTATATAGATTTAATTCATAAATTATTATATATTTTAATTTTTCTAATAAAATTTTTAAAGTAGAGTAATAATATTTGTAAGCATATTAATTCATGTTAATATTAAATAAACATACATTTTTAAAATCATATTATAACTAAAATATAAATAAATAGATATTTAATTTGCTTTCAATCACTTTATCTAATTTTATGTAGTCTTAACATAATTACAATATAAATATTACATCATAAAAAATATTTGCTTCTCCTTCAATTTTATGAATTTTAGAAAACACAAGTAAATCTTAAACTAAAAAATAAATAAATTAATTTTTTATTTGCTTTGAATCAATTTATTATGCTTTATAAAGTCTTAATAGGACAAAAAGATAAATATTAACTTCAATTAATTTTAGATATCACAAACATATTTAAAATCAAATAATAAATATATAAATTTAGTTTTAAATTTGCTTTTAATTAATTCGTCTAATTTTAAATAATCTTAACGGAATTATTATACAAATATTGCATAATCTATCAAAATATTTATTTTTACTTAAAATTTACATAAAATAAATATTTCTAATAAGAAATTGAATAAAGCAACAACCAATTAAGTTAATGTAATATTTTGTTTCAATTAAAATTTGAATATATCTTAATCAAATTTTGATATAATAGCACTTAAAATTACATTTTTAAGCATATTATAAAACAAAATATATTTAAATTTAATATTCAGTTACTTACTCCACAATTTAATTATTAAGGGTTAAGATTTTGTTTCAATTTTTGATATATTAAACATATTATCTAACTAGTCTTAATTTAATATATCATTAATTTACACCAAAAAAAGCAAGTAGCGCAAATTAAAATTGAAAAGAAAAGCTGTCAATTGATTCATTCATAATAAAATGCTTAATGGCAAATCTTTTGATAAAATATCTGTAAATTATTTAGTTTAAATTTATAAAAGCCCAACTTATTTTCTTTGAAACAGTTCATTAAAAGGCTATTCCTTAGTCCTCCTTAAGAGAGGCAGCTAGATGAAATTGGATAGGTTTTAGATACTTACAGCTTTAATTCGATTCATTCTTATAATATAGGACTGAAAATAAATAATGAGTTTTATTAATAAGATGTAAAGGATCTCCACTAATTAATAGTGCAGCATATGCAATATAATTACTATGAAACCACATATAAGATTATAAAATAGAAAGGTAATAAGTAAAATTGATTCAGAACTTATTTTAAAATTATTATTTTCCATCAACGTAATTTAATTTGTTAGTTAGTTAGTTAGAAGTAAACTGCATAGAAAATAAGATCATATAAAAATTATAAAAAATATCATATATTTATATTATATAATAGATTCTTGCAAGTTTAATTGTTTTCTAATTGTAGAAGGATAAGTTAATATTTATGAAACAAGTGAATAAGGAAAACTGCTTTTTACTTTTAAATATGGAGATACTTTTACTGATAAAGAAATAATTAAAAATGAAAAAAAAACACTTGTGTTTGTTTTTGCTGCACATAGCCATATAGGTTAAACTAAATACGAAGATATTTAAGACACTTTAGAATCATCGGAATACAGTGTGGAAGAAAAAAATAACAAATTTTTACAGTATACCTATTTGCTGTAAAAACTTAATATCAAATTCTTCAAAGAGTTAATTCAAAACTTAGCATATTTAGATTTTTTGAATGGAGAAACAGTCTTTTAGCAAGCTGATCCCATAGATTCTTTCTACATAATCAAGTCAGGCGAATTCAGTGTATTTTTTAAATTTTTTTATAAAACTCTCCTAAAAGCAATTACAAAAATTTTAATTAAAATTATCAAAAATATTATTCACTGATTTATGACCTGATTTGCTTGAATCAGTGTTATAAAATTCCTATTTAAGTTTTGAATTCGATAATACAAAATAAATAGATTAAGAGATCATTTTCAATCTAAGAGTTTCACAAGAAGGGATCTATGGAACTAGATATAGGCTAAAGTGATAAGGAATTTGATGAACTACTTTTAAATAAGAAGAGTAATAAAAAATCCCTTTAACTAAGAGTGATGATTTAAAATGAAATTTTTGGAGAAGAGGAATTGATTAAGTCGTATTTTTAGGAGCTTTAATCTTCTCCAAATTAAGTTGTTCCGAAAGATTTTAACGTTAGCCTTCATAGAAGTTATTAAGTTTAATGTTGTTCTACGTAAGGAACGCTCATTAGAATATCTAAAGAAGACTTATTTAAGAAGGTTCTAAGTAAAATGAAATACTATTAAATTTAAGATCTTGTAAGCAGAATTGATGCTAAGTTATAAAACAGCGAAAACAAAGTTAGGAAAATTAGAAAGAGTATAATTCCATTTAAGCAGTATTTAATTTCAGATTCTCCTTCTTCTAATGACTTAACAAATTATACAAGAAGACATTCTTAATTTAGTTAGTAAGCTTCTGCTTAGTATAGCAACTAAAATTCGATCAATAATAGCTTAATAAGAGCATCAACTCCAAACACTTAGTCCCACCGATAGACAAGACCGAGCTAGTCAACATAAAGCTTATCACAGAATTCTAAAATAACTGCATATGAAAGTTTTTCTGATTAGATACTGAAAATATAAAAAGGCAAGAGTCAACCAGAATTTTCATAATAAAGTCCAACTTATAGTATCAGTACATCTAGGGCAAGGCCTTATTCAGCAAGATGCTAAAATAAAGAAGATTCAATTTAAGAAAGTAGCATTTAAACTTAAAAAATGAGAAATAGTTCCGTTCGTCCTGTATCATCTTCTATCTTTTGTTAATTAAGTAAGACTATCTCTAAAGGCGAAAAGGTCGAATAGAAATAAATATAATCTTTCTAAAGTTTAGAATAATAAAGTTCTTGCATTTTGCATCATTTAGACTTTTAGCAATCAGCTAATAAAGATCATGTCTATGATTAAATCAAAGAAAGTTAATCTAAATTATTTGCAGAGGATAAAACCTCTATGATGATAAAAAAGAGATTTTCAGTGTATGAAAAGAGTACTTTAGAAACTTCTTTTTACTAATAATGTGGTGAATCTTAGATAAAAAGTCCAAGACTTAAAATTTAACTTGGTATAAATCAGTCTCAAGAATTCACAAGCTAAGAAAAAAGATTCATGAAATTTTAAGACTAAATATAAAAAAAAGTAGAGTAAAATCATGCAGGTTAGAGACCAGCTTTTGTTGAATTTGTACCTGTTCCTCATCCTAAAAATTAAGAAAAAACACTAAATTAAAAAGGAGCTGTTTCACCTACATATTAAGGTTTAAATTCACATGTAATCGAAAAAGTTAAAGACAGAAAGATGAAAATATAACTAATTTAACCAATCTTTGATAGAGGATATGTGGATAATTTTAATAAAGAGTTGATAAAAATAAATAAAAAGAATGCCAAGCATAACTATATTGTAGATGTAAAAGAAGATAATATGAGTAAGGGTCTAAATAAATTTAACATTCTTTAGTAGATCATTGAAAAGCAAAATAAATTGAAATAAATGTAATAACTTCATAAAGAAAATTAAAGCCATACAAATAATGCATTTAATATGAGTAATTTAATGTAACCAAATAAGCTAGATAACACCTAAACTAATTTACTCAATAAAGAAAACTTTTAAAACTATAATATGTAAGCAAGTGAAAGCATAATAATACAAAGCTATCCTAAATAAATTATTAATAAATTATCTATTAATACTAATATCAATCAATCTTAAAATATTTCTAGTCCATTAATATCTCCTAAGTTTAAATCATATAGCGCATAAGTATCTCCAAAACCAAGTCCACTCCAAAATAAGTAATTAAAAAACGCAGTTGAAATGCTTTCTTAGCTTGTTGAGAAAAAATTTCATCATTCAAGTTCTACTTAAAGATTTTAACAGCCCATTACAAGAGCCAAATCTCAAACAACAAAGCCTTAATAAAGCAAATAATTTACATTTGAGTAAAATAAAATAAATACAAATGATTAACAAAACAAACAAATTTCTCATTTAAATTTTGAAAATAGGAAAAAAACTGTTTCCTAACACACTTAATTGAATAGTCCAAAAATTTATTAAAAATATGATATAATGTAATTTCCTTGATGTGTAGTAATTTTTTTTAACAATAAAAATAGTTAACAAATTTTAAAATTAATTTAACTTATTTTATTATAAAAAAAGTTTAAAATAAAGTTTGAATTAATGAATTTAAAAATAATGTCTTTTAGAAATAAAATATGCTTTAATTAGAATAAAAGAAAAAGAGGAGTTATTATTTTAAAATTTTATTTGATGAGAATTAATAATATCTGTGTAAAAATAATTAAAAATAATTGTAAAAAAATTATATGATTTTAATAAAACTTAAATTAAACATCAAATATATTTCAATAATTATTTTATCTTTAAAGAATTTTTATAAAATAATTAAGATATGTTTATGTTTTAAATTGAGTTAAAATATTTATGAGTAGTAACTATAAATAAAGATTTGATAAAAAATAATCATAAGAAATTATGGATATTACTTAGATAATTTAGATATTTACATTTAGTTAAAATCTATTAAATTAATTTGTTAATAATTTCATTTTTAAGTGTAATGATCTATTTATTGGAAGTTCATGTTTACAATTTGAGTTGTTTTTTTTATTATCAAATTTTTTTTATTTGTGTGCTATTAGCTGCATCCACCTTATTACAATTAATACCTCAATTCAGATTTTGAAGTATTTTATTTATAGTGTGGGATGCAAAACCTACATTCACATGTGTTGTTTTATAAACAGGAGTTATTTTGATAAATATTATTATTATTTTATAGCCTCCTTTACTTTTGTAAACTCGAAGACTGCTTATATCTTTCACTCTTTGGTATAAAGTTATAATCAAATTATGCTTAACTATTCAAATTAGTGGGTGTGGTGCCAACTGATGGGTTATGAGACAAAAGCTTATTGGCTATTTCTCTTTTAAAAGCTGCTTGGCTATTTATTGGTGAGTTCTTATTAAGAACCCCAAGTGATATCATGTCTTAGTTGATAACTAAATCTTAGTCTGGTTCCTTTATTAGTTTGTACTTTTTATTAATTGATCCAAGCTAGTCATTAATGTAATTTTCTATTTTATCTCTTATTATTTAGTTGTATTCTTGAGATTTTCTGTTTGCATTATCTTTTGAAGGAGATTTTTCAAGGAGCCTATATTTTTCAAGAGAATTATATATTGGCTTTAGATTTTATTAAACTCCTTAAAGCTGTTCATATTGCTAGCAACTTGAAGAAAGATCTTATTGATTAAAAACACTTTACACTTTTTTACTCTTTTAAGTCTTCTCAATCTTGTCCATAAGATAGTTTTTGCTAGGTCTAAAGTAAGTTCCTAATTTTTAGTATATTTTGTAATTTTTATCTATTAGGCTACCTATTTTAGTAGGACTTAATTCATTTCTAGAATTTCTGGCAGAGTTTTCTTAAAATGAGTTATCGTTGATATAGGGGTTTCTAAATGAATGTATTCTAGTTGCTTCGTTATCAGCTGTAGTAGTTATTATTGAAGTATTTACATTTATTTTATCAATCTATGCATATATATCATCCATACTTTTATTATGCTCTTTTGCTAGCTTTTAGAATGAATTTCTAGAGGCTGCTCTTGTGTTTGAATTAGTAGTAAAGTTGATATAAGGTATTTATTGGTTGCTATTTTATGAAATTTAAGTCAATTATTTCTAAACCGGTAAGATTATTTAGGAAATCTTAGTTTAATCTTTTAAGACATCTACTTCAATATCATTCATTAACTTTTCAAAATTTTTGTTAGATGGCTATGAATTAAGACTAATATTTAAATTAGAAGTATTTTAAATTAATTTATTTTTAATTTTTTAGTTTATTGTTTGATCACAAAAACTATTTTCTAACGAATTTATGTATTCTATCGAAGGTTATGATGCATTTCTGCTATGTTATTTTGAGGATGACAATAAAAATTTGTTTTTGTTTCTAACTGCTAGTCCATAACCATCAACAGGGATAAGCGGTTTTTCAAATGTAGGAAATTTATTATTTGGTAAAATAGAATTATTTTTTTTAAACATGCTAATAATATTTTATTTTCTTCTTAAATTTTTTTTAATTTTGCTTTCTTCTGAATCTATGCTTCTTTTAATTGTCTAAATATCTTTATAGTTACTTTAACTAGAATTATTTTTCCTATATGTATTAATTTTTGGAGGCTGAATCGCTGAGTTGCAATTATAATCTGTAGATTGGTTTCTAGCAGCAGCAACATTTTTTTACTGTAAATCTGAAATTTGGGGTAATAAAAATGGATTTGCAGCCATTTTAGGATGATTTTTCAATGGAATATTTTCCATTCTCAAGTGAGAAGATGCTCTTTTGTATTTCTTATCAGGAGAGTTATAGGTCCTTTATTCAGCTTAGTTATGAGGTATTTTCATTATAAGGCTTTAGTCTGAAGCAGCATGAGATAAATCATTTTCAAATGAATTTTTCAATAAGTTTGAGTTTGATTTATTTGAAATTTCAATTTGATTCAATCTTTTTTAAACTTTCTAAATCGAATCGATTTAATTGTTTCTCCATGCCAATTTATTTTGCATCATTAATTTTAGTTTTTAGTAAAATAGGTCATTCTATCTGCAAATACAATCTAGGAAAAACTAATTTTTAAATTTAAAATATTATTTTTGAACAATTCTTTATTCAGTAAAATATATTTCAGCCTGAAGATAAATATTTATTTTTTAATTGAGCAAAAGTAAAACTTTTTAAATTACAAATATTGATATTTGATAAACAACCAGTCTTTTAGAGCTTACTCTAGCAGTAAAATTTCGCAAAAGTCAATAATTAAGAAAAATAAAACTTTTTAAATTACAAATATTGATAGTTGGTAAACAACCAGTCTTTTAGAGCTTACTCTAGCAGTAAAATTTCGGACAGACTGGAGGATCACTTCTTCTTCACCAAAAATGCTGCCGTGAGATAAGACACTAGCTTTGATATAGGAGTTAAGTTTATTAGTCGAAGAATTAATCTTTTTAGGGGATAAAGATGGTGATCTTGACTTTTTCTGACTATTTACAGGGAAATTTTATTTTAAGAGCTCTATTTCTCCTTCTAAAATTATGTAAAAATACTAAGCTATATCTTGTTCTTTAAATACAATGTCACCTTATTTATAATTAATTAAATTAAACGACTAGTCAATAATATCGCTATTCAGCTGCTAAAAGAGAGGAATAGATTTAATAAACTTGTATTTTTCTATGTTTTCACTAAAATTTTCCTCATAAGCAGTATTTTAGTATGTAATATTTTATTTATAATCATATTATTATTACTAATATTATTCTATAGTTAGTTCCTCATTTTAGTTTTGTCTTATAAAATTTTGCCACTAAGAATATATCTTTAGGTTACTTACTTATGAGATACCAATTTTTAATACTGTAGAACCTTTTAAACAAGTACCAGTTGAAGTATAATATTTTAATTCTTTAAATGCGATAATATCTCCTGCTTAAAAATTTTTCAAAGCAAGACTCTAAGAGTTCTTCAAAGTTAAATCTTTTTTAGATTTAATTTCTGATTTTTTAATTGGAAAATTATTATTAGTCTAATTTGATCTTTCATACTGTTCTTCAATTTCAACTTCTTTTTTTTCATTTTCATCAATGTTTGAAGCATTATCTTTCTATTATGAATCATCTTTATGTTAATAAAACAATACATTTTTAAATATAGATATAAAACTATTTACTTTCATTTTAAATATATGAAAGCCTTTATATTACATTATGTATTCTCTGATTGCGATCGTTATATAGGAGATTATGCTTAGCTTTTACAAAATGTAAAAGAAAGCTAAGGGCTATCTCTCAGTTTAGAATAGTCAAAAAACTAAATTAGGTCTTAGAGCTCAGAGCTTACTTAAGGAAACTTAAGCGGATTATAAGATAATCTAACACTCCCTTCAATTATAAAAAACCAATATTCTACCTTATTATCTTAAGAGAATATAACTCTATCCTCGCTAACCTTTTCAACTTAAATCTAGCTAAAACTAATATCCTAGCTGTTCATAAATAGATCTAATCTAGCGATTTGCTCTTTTAAACCTTAAAGGCTTTCTTCCTTTCTTATATTATCAAAATTCGAAGAGTAGACTTTGTTAGAAGACTATTCTGGAGACTTCAATTTTATTATTTAATTAAAATGATTTAACAAGTTAAGCTATGGTTCTTAAAATAAATCTTACTAGCTCTTAGAATGTAGCTGTCTTTAGATTCATATTTTCAGTGATAAATTGAGAGGGTATAGGAGATGGTTCATTCATCGCTTTTAGTGCTTATTATAATTTATTTTGATAACAACAAATCAAAATTAGTTTGTAATTAATATTTATGGCTTTAAATAGATTAACCAAATCTATATTTTAGTATTGTAATCAAACTTTTTCAATTTATTAGTATTAAAAAACTATAAAACTATTAATTATATTTATTAACTTACAAAATACAATAACTCCTTAAAAAAATCTGTAATGTAATCTTCAAGATAATTTTAGATTACAATTTAAAATTCATGCTAATTCTTTTATTTTTAATTTGAATTCCTATTAAATATTTGTTGCTTTTATAAAACAATATTTAGAAAAAATTAATAAAAAATAGCTATCAAGTCTTTCAATCAAAAATCTAATTTACAATTAATTAAATTCTTCTTATTAGCAATCAAAAAAATATTTTTAATTCAAGCAATAAAATTTTAAAAATAAATAAATTTGCTGAGAAACTCTTTTTTAATTAATTTTAAAAATTAAATTAAATTTATTTAATTTTATACTTAGAAAGAAGCCAATCATAATTTGCACAATTTTAAATAATGAATAAATTAATTTTATGATGATTAATAATTAATTATTGTTGGTTTATGTAGTTAGAATTAAATTTTATAGAAAAATTCAAAAAGGCTTTGAATGATTGGCGTATTATTGAAATAAGTATTATTGGTTAAGGAATTATTATTGATTAATCAAAAAAAAAAAAAAATCTTTTTTAAGTTATTAGCATTTATAAATTAATTAACTAATTTAATATCCTTATTATTAAATTAATCAATTTTTTGTCAAAAATTGGAATAATTAGAATGACAGAAAAGGATATCATAATAAATAAACAGGTTAATTATCAGCAAAAAAAATATAAATTTGCTTATTGCCTATAATAGGGGCATTAATAAAGCATTAAAAAGTACATTTGTCTAGAGGAGGCGTGCTCAAAAAATAAGTCAATATGCGTGTATTGCTTTAATAGTGATTAGCACCAGACTCATTAAATTATACCTTAAGAATTATTGCTTAATATTGCTCAACAAAAATTAATAAGCTCTAAGCTTACTTAGCAACTAGAAATAATAGATGATAAAATAGAAAAGCTATAAGCTAATTAAAAATATATATTATTGGTTGATGCCCTAAAAGAGCTGAAAGACTTACTCTATAAAGTGAGAGGATTCGACTAAATGAAGGAATTTAACGTTTTTCAGACGAATGCCATATTGGAATTAGCTTATAAAATGATTGCTTTTAATAAAAATTTTGTTATGATAAAAGAACCTCTTTCCCTAAATATTACTGAATTTGAAATCTAAGTAGAAAATGTTTCATCTATTTTAGATATGATAGCAATTAAGGCTAAAAGGCTAAATGAAGTAGAAGACCCTAATAGGTCGCTTTTAAAATTTCAAGATCCCTAAAATATTAAATAAAAGAAAGAAACATAAGTTAACGAATATAATGAAAATTCTCTCAATACCTAATATGATACTCCCAGAAAAAGTTATTCACAAGCAAGGCAAATTTAGAACATGAACAGAGCGGAATCAAATAATAAAAGTGATAATGAAAATTAGGTGATCAGAACCAGGTCAATGGATATGGCTTTTGATATGTCTAAAGTTTTTAATTTAACAAAGTAAGAGAAGTAAAAGAAAACAATAGGTGAACAAAAATTAAATTCTCCAGAGAGCCCTTTGTGTGCTTAAAAAGAAGTAGGCGAAGGAAAAGAAATATTAATAGAATCAGAATAGAGAGAAGATACTCTTTGTTTGAATAATAATCATAAAAAAAGCTCATTATAAGAATTAATTCATGATTATAACAATTTTGAAGTAGTTGTAGATCCTAGCAAGATCCAAATTTAAAGAGCCCACGAAGGCATCATTTATAATTTTTTAGATTTAGGAGAAGGTTCGGGAAACTCAATTTCCTAAGTAGTCACTCTAGGCGAAGATGGGTTGATGAGATTTTGGAATCCTGTTAACTTGTAATGCCTGCATACCATTAATTTTAAAATAGATGACCATTAATTTTCTTAGATCAGAGATATATAATACTTAAAAAGAATAAAGTGTATTGCTGCTGTATGTTAAAATCATATAGCAATTATTAATATAAAAAACTATAAAGTCATTAAAAAAATATATGTAGAATCCAATAACTTAGACTCATGCGACTAATTAGGGTAATTATTCTTAGTAAACCCTTAATAAAACTGTATAATGATATATGATATGTTCACTTTCAGCTAGATTGGTTAACTCAAGGGTGCTTAAGAAGACATAACATCTCTTGCCTATGCTCAGAAAGGAGGATAATATTATTACTTTACAGGATCTAAACATGGAAATTTAAGTAAGTTTGATTTGAGTAAACGTGAGTACTTATTAAGTAAGAAAGTAAATAGGATAACTATATTTTATATGTCTACAGTCAGATATTAAAGTGGAGATGAGTGCATAGTAACATACAGTTGCAACGAATATGTTAATTCTTCTTATATAAAATTTGTAGATATTGAAACATTGGATATCTTAGTAAATTTAAATTTCACTGCAATAGATTCAGCAATATGTTATAATAACGAAATATATTTAATGTAATCTAATTAAAATATTGTACAAATTTTAGTCGAAAATAACTAATACACTGTTAAGAAAATGTCGAAAATTCCATCATCATTTTCTAGAGGGTCTGATGTTTTTAATGAAGGTTTGAGGTGGGTGAAAAGTCAAAGAATAGCCATTTTGAGTTAGTTTAATCGTACTTAGCATTATTCTAATTTAGTAACTTTTCCAATAGTTTGAATAAGTAAATAAATAAAATAAATTTATTTATTAATTAATTTTAATATTATTACTATTAAGAGTAATATTTACTTTTTATATCTATAAAAAAATATTAAAATTCTACAGCATGAAATTTGTTTGCTTTATGAGAAAAAGTTAGATTCACTTTACTTATTTAATTTCTTATTTATTATTAACTTTATATAAAAATAAAAATTGATTTTAAAAGTAAATATTCGAAATAGTCAATTTTTTAAATTAAAAGTTGTATATAAATCATAATTATTTGCTTTTCCAATTATTTGAATAATTAAAAAATAAAATAAAAGTATTCAATTTCTTCTAAATTTTGCATTTATTGTTAAAAAAAGAAATAATTAACTTTTATTATTAAAAAAATATTTATTTTATTTACTTACATAGAATAATTTTACTTATTTAGTTTGTTAATTACTTTAAATTTTATAAAACTAAAATCGATTTTAAAAGTAATTATTAGAAATACTTAATTTTTTAAATTAAAAGTTATATGTAACTCATAACTACTTACTTTTCGAATTATTTGAATAATTAAAAAATAAAATAAATACATTCAATTTGTTATTACTTGAGCTTATTATAAAAAAAATAAAAATAATTTATTTAATTCATAGTTATTTATTTTTCCAAGTATTTGGAATAAAAGTATTCAATTTATTCTAACTTTTACTTGAATTGTTAAAGTAATTAATACATAATATTAATTTTTAAATTAAATAATAGAAAAAAAATAATTTTAAAATTAAAAATAATATTTATAAATTGTTAATTATCTTTTAGTTTTTAAATTTTGTACTCAGATACTATTATTTTATAAACTATAAAGGAGTTTCATTTAAAATAATTTATTAATTTACTAAAAACAAGTAAATTCTAAGAAAATAATTTTATTATTTAATTTAATTAATTATTATTATTTTTAACAAAGAGTAAAATTAAAAATTATTATTTATATAATAGATAACTAGTACTTTTATTTAGTATTCTTAATATTTTAATTAGCTTATCTAAGTTTTTTGACAGTTTACATCAATTGATTCGAGTGTTAAGATTAGGATAGACACCATAATTTCCTTAGATCTATTGTGGGTAGTTATAATTTACTTGTTGAGGAAATTAAACATTTTAAATTGGAGGTTAATTATAGTATTATTATTGCTATTATTAGTAATTCATTTGATTATATCCTTGATTGTTGTTAAAATTCCCATAATTGGGTTATTATTTGGCAAATAGATTTTCATCCATAGAAGATTCTTCTTAAAGTAAAGCATACTATTAATTGTTTTAAGCGCTTTAGTACTGTCCTTCTTAAACAGGTACTCCAATTACAACCCCAGGAGTGTTCATTATTTCTATTTATATTAAGAATGATTATAATTTTTTTATTAAATAATTAAATGAATTACATTTATTTGCAGCTATTTCGTTTAGGAGTTTCTTTTTTTATGCATACAATTCCTATTCTCTCTTTTATTTTTCAGTTTACTCATACATAGCATTGTACATATCATCTAATCCTTTTAAACTTTCGTTAAAGTCTGTGTCTTCTCCTTTCAAAAATGCAAAAGGGTCTTCTTTAACTTATTTATTGTTATTATTATAGTTCATTCAGCTAGTTATCAAAAATTTTAATTGTAAATTAATTTTTAATAGTTATTTTGATTGATTTCCTAAGATTTAAATTCGATCAATCTACTCCTAAAATTTTCTCTTAAAATGAAATTTACACATTTTCATTATGAAGATTGATATATATTATCGTAAGGCAAACATTAGATAAGCTAATCTAAGGCAAATATTTATTATCGAAATTTATAGAATTTATAAATGATTTAAATAAATTCTGCCAAAATTGTTTATTTAAAAGCACGTTTTGTCATTTTTTAAATTTACCGTAATAATATTATTAAGTAGAAATATTATGCTAGGAAATACAATACTCTAAAAATAGAACTAGAACAATTGTGATTTTTTATTAATAAAAAATTAAATTATTTTAATTATTACATAGCTTCTTAGTAATTATTAATTTTGCCTTAAAAATATTAGAAGCAAAAAAAGTATTCATTAATTTTGTAAAGAATAGATAGTAAAAAAACAGGTTATTTAACAATCTTCTATTTCTATTTTATTTCCATTAAAAGATGTCTTATTTTTTCAAAACTAGAAGAAAATTAAATGATAATTTAATATGAAAAACTATTTAACACGAATAGATCAACATTTTGTTTATAATTTTTTTGAAAAAATATTGTAAAATTTGTGCAAATTAAAAACACTTTTCTCATTTAAATATCATTGAAAATATTATTTAAATTATTATTATTATTTAAATTAATCATTTTGATAAGTATTGAGTAACTTTATCAAAATGTACGCTTGCATAAAGGGCAGAGCTTTTTTACTTTAATCCAACTATCTATGCAATTAGTATGAAATTTATGAGCACAAGGTAACATTCCCAGTGTTTCTTTTTCAATGAATGTGACAAAACATATACAGCAATCTTCAGCTTAAGATGATTAAGGGTCTTTTACGTACTTGACATCAGCATAATATTCTGATCTTGATACATTGTTTTAATAAGATTTTTTTATTTTTTTTTAGTTCTAAACTATTAACTTTTCTATTTCTTTTTGTTATTCGAATGTCTGCTAATTAAATTACTGTCTCATATAATCTCTGCTTCCAAAGAAAATTTAATGTGTTCTATTAACTTATAGACCATCTTATGCAAAAGTTCTTTGGTAAAGATCTAACAATTTAAACTCCTCTTTTCTAAGGCAATCTACTGTATGATCGCTTATACTGTATCTTGGAAATTACCTGTTGCAAAATTCACATTAAACATAAGACATTCTGCATTTATTATTATGAGACTCCATTAAACTTTACCTTTAATACTCACCACACAAATTGCAATATTAAACACCTTCTACTTCCTTCAGTAAATTTTAAAAATCAGATTTTTAAGATGCCTGATTAGATCTTTTCTCATTTGGACTTACATAATTTGTAAGTGATTATTATTATAATTGTTTTTATTTCTACTATAATTACTATTTTTAAATCTACTACTATTAATACTTTTACTATTCTAAAATTTACTTTTATGATCTTCTTTACAATTCCAGAGCTGGATTTTCATTTTTTTATTGCTTTTCTTTATTTATTTTGTCCAATATTTATTAGTTATTAGGATATTATTTGTTAAATATATTATTTATAAATTCTTCATTAACTTCAACTAAGTCAAATTCATCTTTGTTTTATTCTTTTTATTTATTAAACATCTCTAGCTCCTACTATTGTTTTTTTAGAAAATTCTTTTCTTTTTCTGTCAAGCTTACTTCAGCATTTCTAAATTAATTTTCTTTTGTGCTTTTTTACCTTTCATATTCATAAAATTATTAATCATTTCTCTTTTAACATAAAGGCCCTTAGTTTATTTCTTAAAATAATAATTGTGCTAATATGTGATCATTTTCAGTTTAATTATAATTATTATTTCCTTATTTATTATAACATTTATTAGATTCTTCTTCTCTTTAGCAAGAAGTTCTCTCTGCTTATTTCAAATCAACATCCTATTTCTTTTAAATTTACTTTAACTCTTTAGATTCACTTTTTTAGAAAAACTAATTTTATTTAAAAGGATCTTCTTTATCTTGATTTATATCTTAGATTGCTTTGAACTCATGATCTAAGTTTCTTTACTCAGCAGTATCTTTACCCGTATATTTGCCCTATCCTTCTTATTCATTAAACTACTGCTAATCTTTTTTATTCTTTCCTGTTACAAAAAAATGAAGCATTTATTTATTTCTCTAAATTTAGTAATATTCAAAATTTTGTTATATTAAATTATTAGTATTTGTGCAAACAGACAAATTTTTTATAAGTAATTAAAAATAGAAGTCTAATCATTTCAACATATATTACAGTCTTCAAAATATTTTAGAATATTTCCCTTTAAACATATTTTTAAAATGATTTAAATAATTATTTTTAATTTAAGAGTAAAAATACATTAAAATAATAAAAGTTAATTCACAATTTTAAAGGGCTTTTATAGTAAAACTTCACTTCCATCAAAAATATTCAAATAAAATACAATTTAAAAAATTAAAAGTAGCACAATAGTTAAAATTTTAATTTATTTTTGTTTCTATTTTAATTAATTTTAAAGATTTAATATTCATTGATAAATTTTGTACTTCTATTTTTATTCAATTGTTAGCTATAGATATAATTATTTTTTAATCAATATTATAGCTACGAATATACTATTTCTGATTATTGCTTACACTTAATCAATCAATATCTTATACTAATTAATTAAAAAAAATCATATATAACAATAACAATATAATATATCAACAAAATCTTCAGAAAAATCTTTATTCTAATAATATATAAATAAGCTAATTAAGAATTATAAAATATACTTAAAATAATTTTACTAAAAAAAAAATACTAAAAAACCAATAAAGATAATACCCATTTTATGAGATATCTCAGAGTTTTAAATATTAAATATAAGGTTATATAATAAATAAAAATGATCAAATACATAAATTTTATAAAACTATTTATATATCGAAAAATTTATATAAATATTTTAAGATAGCATATTTACTTTATCCTTAATTTGAATATTAAGCTAAGCTTAATTTTAAAACTGACATTAGAGTTAGAATTCCTATAAAATCAATACCTGCTATCAGCAAAAACGATAAAGTTTAAGAATTTGCTTAACTAGCTTCTTATCCACTTATGATAGATAAAATTACATAGTAATAGAACAAAAGAAGGGAAATCAAAAATAAAGCTGATATTTTTTTTCCAATAATCTTGATTTTATGTATAAGAGTTATTATTGTTACTCCTGTAACTAATATTATGGAACTAATAATAGATATAATTATTTTTTAATCAATATTATAGCTCTCATCAAAAATAGTTGTTAGGCATAAAGAATGAATTATTCTAAGATAAAATATATTAAATCGGATTGCTCTTGATATTTTTGGATCATAAGTATAAAATATATTAAAAAAATCATGAAATATAATTATTTTTTACAAAAATAATTTTTTTGAAAGCTTTAACAAATTATCATTGACAACTTTTAAATAAATTGAATCTTCTTTTTGAACTTCTTAATTATTTTTTTAACTTGATTAATCTAAATTGCTTTTTTGTTATATCTAATTTTTATCTTTCTATTAATTTTATTCATTTAAGACATCATTATTTGATTATAGATTTTAAGAATCCTTTAAAAATTATTATTTTTAGTTTATTTCGTTATTGTTTATCTAGAAATTACTGATTAAAGATCCTTGTCTATGATCAATCAATTAAATATTATTCTATGTAGTATAATAATTATTTTGTTATATATTCAAAGATAGAAATGTTTGTGCAGCCAATTTTGTTGTTGTTTCTAATGTTCCTAATTAATTTTATAGCTATTATAACTAAAGCTCATATTATTATTGAAGCTAATTAGATTGCGAACTTAAAGAATCTATTTGTTATTCTAATTTCTCTTTTTAATCAGGTTAAATATTCTATTATTATTCTTTCTAAACTTTATCAATGTTTTATTATAAATTTTCCTTCTAAATATATTAATCTAAATCTATTAATTGTAATTGTTTATCATCTTATAATGCATCTTAATTATTTTCTTAAGATGATTTTTATTATTCAATATCTTTATTAATATTAGATGTAATATATGGTAATTCGTATGAGTGTTTTTGTTCAATTTTTAAGTTATTATTAATCTATTAAATGGAATCGAAATTTTATTATTAATATAAATATTGCTATTTTTTTTGATTTAAAGCTATATTTTCATCTCTGTTTGTACTTTTTTCATCTTTTTTTGAATTATTAACCTCAACATTATTTTATGTATTAATGAGATTCTAATCAGAATCAATTAAAGGTGATATTCTTTAGCTTTATTAATCAAGGAATTTTCTATCTAGTCGCTACCCATATAAGAATAAGCCAATCGATAATATTGTAATAGAACTTAGTGTCCAAAATACTGCATACTCATAGAAATCTTTAAAATTGGATATATTATTAAATCCTTATGAGCTAAATGCTGTTTGTAGGTTTTTATTTTGTATAATCTACTCTAAATCATCTGTGATTGTTGTTGGAGTTTTATCTTTACAGTAACAATAAAATCCATTCATTTCTGTGTTGTTGACTATTTGACATTTTGAAGAAGACCAAGTACTGGCTTGCTTTTAGATGCAAGATAATTTATTTTAAGATTTGCTTACGTTTTGAAATTTGTAAATATAAGTTGAATTTAGGTTCAAACTACCATTGCTTACACTAAGAAATCTTCTGCTATTCATGTAATCTACATATTCTATTTAAGGATTTATCACTGGATTTTAAGAAATAGTTATATTTGGCTAATATTTTATTAGTTATTAAGTATAGTTCAAAAATTCAGGTGTTTAATTGTATGGATTTTAAGAATATGTGCTGTAAGCTATTTTATATATATTTGTTGTATTTGAAGATATTTCAACAAATTAATAAATGTATTAATTAAGGTTTTTTTCTGTAATTTGCTAACAATTTAATTAAATTAAGTTTCCTTGAAGTTGAATACCGCCTGTATTGGGAAGAGTTATTTTAGCTAGCAAGCCGCATATTTAGTCTGATATATTCATTTAACTAGGTAATAAGCTATAAGAAATACTTTAGGTTGTCGAATTAAGCATCTTAAAGCTATCAACTAAGTTTTATAAAACAATATTGTTATTATTTAAAAGTTTATTGCTAGTATCTTGAATCAATATGATTTGATTTTAAAGAGTATCATTTATATAGTTAAGCACGCTTTTCTATTGATTATCTTGATAGCTAATTAAGGAAAGTTATAGCTAAGAAATAACTTTATTTGAAAATGTAGAAAGATAAGATTATTTTGGAAGAGAAACAGTTTAGTTAATGATCTATGAAATCAATTATGGTTTTCTTAGATTAACAGAATTTAAATTGTAAAGAGGATAATTTTTAGAGATTTCTTCACCAACAATACACAAATTCAAAATTGTCTACTTTATAATTTAGCTATTTGATTGCTACAGTGCTTGATCAATTATGTTATTAATTTATTACTCTCCAAGATCAAAAGGTTCCACTTTAATTTGAATAGTTGAATTAAATATTGAAAGTTTAGAGTTAATTGCTTATCCCATTAAAATCAGATTTCCTGATGGTAAGGTAGTATTTATTTAATTTATTAATGACTGGTCTTAAATTTGTCTCCTAAGTATGTTATTTGGTATTAAAATTTCTTGCTTAAAGTCACCGCTACTTTCATAGTAAAAGAATTAGTAAGTTAATAAGTTATCAAGGCTTGTGCATCCACTCATTTGTATATTAAATATAGTTTGTAGAGCTTTTCCAGAAGTTTGTTTTACAGTAAATAAGCAGTTTGCAGGAGGTAAATTAATGTTAAAATTTTTAACAGTCATACTAGGCATATAATATGAAGGATTGTAAGCAGTGAATCTAACTTATACCACAGGATTGTCTGGTGTGACTAAGACAAAATAGTCCCAAATCCTAAATTTAACTTGGTAAAAATCAAATTTTATAATTCCAACCTCTATGTTATTATAAAGAACAGCCCCGGCATATGTGATTATATCAGACGAAACACTACTTCCATATTGGAGAGTAACAAAAATATCTTCATTAAGGTTGACTTACTCTAGTTAAGAAAAGTCTTGAAAAGAAACATACAATGGTGGAATATCTATTTCAGCAATTATGGCTGTCATATAACTAATACTAGTTCGTGCGTCTTTCTATCCAATTAATGAGAATTATAGAGTTTAGTAAGGAGTAAATGTAGACGCAGGAATAACAGTAGTAAGAGTATTCTAGGCAAGAACGATAATATTGTTTCTGTAGTCAAGACATTTTTTATCTCCATTTTATTATTAAATTAATGACTAGCATTCCCAGCTTATTTTTATCCCTTAAGGAGTATCTGGATCTTAAATTTCTAAATCTCTCACAGTACCGGTCAAGTTCAACTCCTTCTTGTAATTGAACAAACCATCCTATCCACTAGTAATCTAAACAAAAAGCTTAGATAATTAAGGAATAATATTTATATTAGCCTCCTAGGTTATTGTTTTGTTGCTAACTAACACTGCTTAAAGCTAAATTAATTTTATAATAACTTTTTATTTATTTTTAAATTTAATTTAAAATCATAATTTTTACTTGCAAATCAAAATTTGTACTAAATGGGATCTAATATTTTTTAACACTCACACTAAAGATTTATTAAGTCGTTTGTTTGTAGTTTTAGCTCAAGCTAGGCAATGTAATTGAATTGATCTAAATATCGTATGGTTCAAATAGTTAAACTGATCCTGATTAATCACATATTTAGATGTAAAGTTAGAACTAAAAAGATAAATCCATATATCTACAATTAAATAAAAATATTAAGTTTATTTAAAATTTTCTAAGTTATTAAAAAAATATTACCTATAAATAGGTGCTTATGGACTCTGATTTGTTTGAATAACTATTTACTTATACTTTTAATACAAAGTAGAAAATGAGAGAGTTCCATTTATGTTGATTTTCATGAAATACTAAACAGTGGCTGTAACATTAGTATCAGGTGGTATTAAATATTTAGGAAAAATTAAATTAGGATTAATATTGTTGTTTGCAGTTTATACTATATTATTAACCTGTTATTAGGTTTGTGAATCTAAAGTTGGCTAAGCTTAAATACTCCAAATAATCTAATTAAATCCTCTCATTGCATCATTCTATGGAATTAATTTAAAAATAATGTCATTGCAAGTGTTTTGTAATTCATCGTATTTATAATTCATTTAAAAGGGTTGATTTCTTAGCTAAGAAAAACTTAATAAATAGAAAGTATTGATGAAATTGCTATTTTTATCGTATTAAAGAATATTAGGCTAAATTGATATTTATTAAGTTTCAGTTATATTAGCATCTTAACCTATAAAAATAAAATTTAAGCTAAAATATAATTAAATATTAATATATTACTTAAGGCGATTGTGATGTTGGTTTAACTTACAGTACAAGTAGATGTAGAGCCTAGCTGCGCCAAAGTGTTTGGTTAAAAGATTTAACTGCAGTCAAAATTATCTTTTTTCAAATTTACTCCAAAATTAATTGTAAGAGTAGGATTATCGCTTGCTAAATTGGCTTGCAAAACTGCAACATTATCATTACTACACTGATAGAAAATATTTCTGTTATCTATTCCATTTTTGCAAACGCATGTTTGATTGGATATTTACATAGTTTCATAGCAATCTAAGCATATATTTTTATTTCCAAATTGACAAGATCTACAAGTAGTAGAGCATGTTTAGCAATCAGAAGTATATACAGTACATTGGTCGCATGTTTTTTATACAATATTCAATTTATAATTATTAGGGCACCATTGATAACAATTATATGATTGTAAGTAATAACCAACTTGACAAAAACCACAACTCTATGCATCTGAAGGCTGAAGACCGTAGAATTATTCGAAACCTGATTCTCTATAAGCGCCCTTTCCCGCCAGGATGTAAAGACCGCATACTTAGCCAGGGAATGAGGCATAATTTGGTAAAGTATATCCAACAAATATAGTATAGGTATTGGATGTTTAATGTGTTATAATTTATGAAGATTTTTGAGGCTATGGGTTAGAAGAAGGTAATTTATAAAACACATAGTGAGCTTATTCAGCAGATCCTACTGAAACATAGATAAAAGCCCATTTATTAAGATCATCCTAAGTAAAAACAGTATCAAGCCATATATTAGGACTAGCACTTTATGAACCTTATGAATATAATGTGTAAGTATGATTTTCTAAAGTGTTTCCTAGAACAAATAAAGTTAAAAGCCTATCTCCAAATTTGTTCTTATCATCCCAAACATTTTTAGGAGTAGAGGTAAAATGGAAGCCTACTCCCCATATATTAGTAATTTATTATATTTTAAACCAACCATATATTGCAAAATCTAGCAAATTATCCCAAGAGTTGTTAGTGAATGTTTTTGAAATTGGACTCATCCCTGGATTATAGTATCCTACTAGCTGTTAGGAAGTTGTCGCGCCTATTATTATCAAGAAGAAAAGAATATTCATCATTGAATATTTTAAATGATATTATTATTTAATATTAACTTTTTGATTTATTAATAAAAAATTAATTACATAAAACCAATTTTCCATTCCTTATAAAATAAAAAATTCATTAATTTGTTAATTAAATTGAGTTAAAATAAGATTTTGTTCTTTTAGAAACAAATACCTTCTCAAACTTTTTTATTAACGAATGCTATTAATAATTTTAAGGTAAATTAATAATTAATGTGATAAAATAACTGTGAACAATTAAAAATTAATTATAATTTATCTTTTTTGGTATGTTATTTATTGTTTTTAAATAGTTTTTCATACTCATATAAGGCAATTAATGTAATTTTAACAAAAAAAGATCTTAAGATTTCTTTATTTTTGGCATCGTTTTATTTTTTTGTAGGAAGTATTTTAAAAAAGATCTTAGTACAACTTAAATTTCAAGAGAGCAAATGAATTTTTTACTTTTTATGGCCTTTTCATGTGCCTCTAAAATCAACCAGTTTTTTTCTATTTAATATTTTCGATGATTATTTATTTGCCTTGAATTATAAAAATGAATTAATGATTCAAAATATCTATATATTTTTGTGAAAAAATCAAATTAATTTTTTGTGTATTTTTCAAAAAAATCCTATTTAACTTAATCTTTTTTAATTATGAGATAATCTTAATAAGAAAATATCAAATCAAATAATTAAACCAACTTTTTAAATTTAATCAATCTATAAATCATCAAAGTAATACCATTCATACTTTCTTACATAAATTGAAGTAACAAATGATTATCATAATAAATAAAATAAAATTTAAATAGATAACTTACATTTATTATTTAGTCAGCTTATAGTAACGCGATTCTTTAAATAACTCAATACTATTAAATAACATTTTATAATAAAAATAAATTAATTAAATATTCGATTATCTACTTAAATTATTTTTTCTATTAAAATCTATCGGCTTCATTTCTTGTAAAATGATAAACATACCTTAAGTAGTTTCTTAAATAAGTGGGAAAAAAAGGATTTAAAATAATTAAAAGAATACATATGAATTTTCTCCCTTCCTAATATTTACTCATAATAAATAGACTTAGTTTTTGAATATTAGCAGTATTTAAAAAGGATTAAAAATTTTAAATCAATTAATGAGTAATATCTTAAAAATGGATCAATTACAAAATTGTTGTATAAAATAAAAAGTGATGTCTTACTAAAATTAACAATAAATAACATGAGTCTCATAATTAACCCTAATCAATTATGTAAATAACTAAGATAACTGATTGGGTTTTAAATTCAAAAAGAGAAAAAAAATTGGTTTACTTAAAATTACATAGAAAATTATTTTAATAACATTAACATTTCCATTTTTTCTTTTTTAATTATTAATGTATCATGTAATTTTTAAAATGAAATTTTATTTTAAAACAATTAACTTTGTACTTTTTGATAAATAAAATATTTAAAGCTTAGTATCAAGTTTTATATTATTAAAAATAGTGTAATGTAAATTATTTTGAAGCAAATAAAATAGAAAAGAATTGCTTTTTTTGGATTAAAGCAAGTCATTTAAAATCAAAAATATCTAATGATTTTAAAAATTTTGTAAGATACATTATTTCATTTAATACTCTTTTCTCTTTTTATTTTAATAGATCAAATCAAATAGCACTTGAAGAAGATGTTTGGATAACTTTTAGATATATATTATTTTGAAATCAATATTAAAAAAATCAAAAAAATATGAATATTTAAAATAAAATGAGAAATAAAATTATTTTTTTGAAAGAATTGATAAGATTATGCTTTCCAAAAAATTATTGAATTAATTGATACTTTTTTGCATTTAAAAAACCTAAATAAATTAGTGTATATCATATTTTTAAAAATTTACATGGAAATAAAAATTTTCTTTAGGATTATAATTTATAAAACAATTGATTTTTAATTGCTAATATTTTAGAATCTAATCAATAAAGTAAATTTCTTTTATTTACTTAGCTTTTTATCTATTTTATGATAAAATAAATCCTATTAACTATTTATATTGGTTTAATATATATTTTCCTTTTTAAAAATTAAATATTTCGTATATTAATAAAATATATAGGATAAAATATAGTGCATCCCCAAAATAATGGAAAAAAATTATCAAATATTCATAAGTCATCATTAAATCTATAAAATAAAAAAATATTTATTTAAAAAAATTAGGATATAATATGTTTTTTTCAATTTATTGATTTGTTAATTTAGCTTTTTAATTTATTAATTTATTTATTTTATAATTGTTAAAAGAAAAATTTTAAGTAAGAATAAAATAATAAATAATTATAAAAAAAAATCAATTTGAAATAAAATGATTTTTCTGAGTGGCCTAAAATAAGCCCTGGTTTTATATTCTTTTATATGTAAAAAATGTAATTTAAATTTTAAAAACTTTCATTTTTAAAAAATAAATTTTTAACAGTCTTTTTATAAATCTATCATTTCACTAAAAATAATCATAAATTTATATTAATTAACATTATCATTTGGATTGTATTACATTTACTGTAATTACTGATGGAATTATTAAACTTCAACTTCAGCTTATTTTTCATTATCTTCTTTTTCATTTTTGGTTTTACATTTAAAAAATTAGTTTAATTTATCCATTCTATTTATCTATGTTTATCACTTATGCTTTATCATAAATTTATGTTTTTGACAACTAATTTTTTAGTTTTAAGGTACTTGCTCAATATCTTTAATTTGTGTGATCCATCAATTTCATTCCACCTGTAAATAGATATAAGGGATAAGTTTTAATGAATAGAATAAAAGTAAAAAGAAAAAATATTTTAATTAAAACTTTGATAAGTAAAATAGTTTTTGTTTTTTTTATTATATTTATCTTAAAAATATAAAATCAAATACATAATCTACCAAAAATTGATATTTCAAGTAAAAAGATCGTTTTAGTTTTAATTCATTTTTATATTAATACAATCCAAAAAATATAAGCTGTTTTTACCCTAAATAAAGTGTCAAATTTGAGAGATTAGAGCAGTTTGCTAATGCAGACCCTAAGCCTATAGCACCATTTGCACCAATTTAATTGGAACTTTTTAAATATTGAAGAAAATATTAGTTTGTTAGAAGAAAAAGTGAATAAAAAATATGAATTAAGAATAAACTAGCAAATGTTGAAAATGAAAAATGACTTAAATTAAAAAAGTTTCTTAATTAGAATCAAAAAGTAAATCAATCAAATAAAAAGATTGTTCTAGTTTTCATTCATTTTTACATTAAAACAATCCAAAACAAATAAGCTGTTTTTACGCTAAAGAAAGTATCAAATTTGAGAGATTAGTGCAGTTTGCTAATGCAGAGCCTAAGCCTGAGGCACCTTCATCACCAATTTAATTGGAACTTTTTAAATATTGAAGAAAATATTAGTTAGTCAGAAGGAAAAATGAATTAAAAATAAAATAGTAAATAATTTATATCAGCAAATGTTGAAAATGAAAAATGAATTAAATTAAAAAAGCATAATCGTAATAAAAATATAAATCAATCAAGTAAAAAGATTTTTATAGTTTTAATTAAGTTTTATATTAATACAATCCAAAACAAAAGCTCTTTTTACGCTAAAAAAAGTATCAAAATTGAGAGATTAGTGCAATTAGCTAATGCAGAGCCTAAGGCTGAGGCACCTTCGTCACCAATTTAATTTTCACTTTTTAAATATTGAAGAAAATATTAGTTAGTTAGATTGAAAAATAAATAAAAAATATGAATTAAGAATAAACTAGTAAACAATTAATATCAGCAAATACTGTAAATGAAAAATGACTGAAATTAAAAAGCATAATCTGAATAAAAAAATAAATCAATCAAGTAAAAAGAAATTTGTTTCAAAACAAATAAGCTGTTTTTTTTACATTAAATTGAGTGTCAAATTTGAGAGATTAGTGAAGTTTGCTACTGCAGAGCCTAAGCCTGAGGCACCATTTGCACCAATTTAATTAAAACTTTTTAAATATTGAAGAAAATATTAGTTAGTTAGAAGGATAAATGAATAAAAAATATTATTAAGAATAAACTAGTAAATAATTTATATAAGCAAATGTTAAAAATGAAAAATGACTTAAATTAAAAAAGCATAATAAGAATAAAAAAGTAAATCAATCAAGTAAAAAGATTGTTTTAGTTTTAATTCATTTTTATATTATCCATCCAAAACAAATAAGCTGTTTTTACTATAGATTAAGTGCCAAATTTGAGAGCTTAGTGCAGTTTGCTAATGCAGAGCCTAAGCCTGAAGCACCATTTCCACCAATTTAATTGGAGCTTTTTAAATATTGAAGAAAATATTAGTTAGTTAGAAGGAAAAATGAATAAAAAATATAATTAAGAATAAACTAGTAAATATTTTATATAAGCAAATATTGTAAATGAAAAATGACTTAAATTAAAAAGCATAGTCAGAATAAAAAAGTAAATCAATCAATTAAAAAGATTATTTTAATTTTAATTCATTTTTACATTAAAACAATCTAAAACAAATAAGCTGTTTTTTTACTTTAAATTAAGTGTCAAATTTGAGAGATTAGTGCAGTTTGCTAATGCAGAGCCTAAGCTTGAGGCACCATTTGCACCAATTTAATTGAAACTTTTTAAATATTGAAGAAAATGTTAGTTAGTTAGTTAGTTAGTTAGTTAGTTAGTTAGTTAGTTAGTTAGTTAGTTAGTTAGTTAGAAGGAAAAATGAATAACAATATGATTAAAAATAAACTATTAAATAATTTAAGAAAGGTTGGAAAATTAAAAATCAGAACCAAAAAAATAAAAATAAATTTTAATAAATATATAATAATATCTATAAGAATACTTCTTGAAAAAAAATTTATCTTGATAATAAGATAAAATAAATAAGAATAATTATTATTTATTAAATTTACTCGAGATTAATATGGAGATGAGTATGAGCTTAAAGAGAAGAGTTTAAAAACTGTTTTAATGGTAAAAATAAAATTAAAGACTAATTAATTACAAAATAAATACTTACATCTTTTAGTTTATTAAAATATTTATTCTATTATATCATTTATTTTGTTTTTGTTTTGGCAGAAAAAATTGTATCGAAATTTAAATAATTAAAAAAACTGTAGATTAGTTATTTATTTTTTAATATAAATAAATTTGGATATGATATAATATATTCTTCAAATGTGAACTCAGCACTAACTATATTCTTAAAATTTTGAAATTTTTTTTCATTAAATTTTTTTTTAATTTTTATGCTTTTATTTATTTTAATAAAGACTTAATTTTTTTTTGCATATTATATAAAATTGCTATTTTAAATACCAATTATTGATGATAAAATTTTTTAGTATTTTTGTCAACATAAAAGGGAAAAATAATATTTAAACTTAATTTAAAATGAATGATTTTAAATAACCTTTTTATTTTAATAATTAATCAATTAAGTTTAACCTTAATATCATCTTAATTATTATCTCTATAATTTAAATTTACCATTATTTATTTTAAATTTAAATCAAACAATTAGGATTTAAATTATTTTAAAAAGTTTAATAAAATGTATTTTATATAAAGAGATTTATATCTATAACAAAATATATTTTTGTAATCAGAAAACAATCAAATATTTAAATTTTATAATATGATTTATAAATCAAAAATCTTATTTAAAAAATTTATAAAAGCATATTTGCTTTATCCTTGATTCGAATATTAAGCTAAAATTAATTTGAAAATAGACATTAGAGTTAATGTTCCTATAAAATCGATTCCTACTATCAACAGAAATGATAATGTTTTAGAATTAGCTGTACTAGCCTCCTCTCCGCTAATAATTGATAATATTACATAGTAATAAAATAATAGTAAACAAATCTAAAATAATGCTGATATCTTTTAACCTATTATTTTTATTTTATGAATAAGAGTTATTATTGTTACTCCAGTAACTAAGATTATTGAGCTTATTATGGATATAAATATTTTTTAATCAATATTATAGCTTTCATCAAATATTGTTGTAACACATAAAGAATGAATTATTCTTAGATAAAATATAACAAATCTGATTGGTCTAGATAATTTAGGATCATAGGTATAAAATATGTTAAAAAAATCATGAAATACCATTATCCTAAATAATAATGATTTTTTTGCAAGCTTTTACTTTTGATCGTTCAGTTATTTTTATTATATTTGTGTTTAGTTTCCTTTTTCTGTTTCATCTTTTAAATTTTAGTCAAACGAATTTTCAGCATTTTTATTTTATATTTTAATTTCTTCTTAATCCAAATTTAATTATTTATCATTAAATTAAAAAGCTTGTATTTCTTAATTATTTTATGATATTATTTACATTTAATTGCTATTTTCTTAAAAATTATTTTAAATGTAAATTTATCTATTATCTCCTTATTAGATATTGTTTTATGTGGTGTAATAATTATTTTGTTATATATTCAAAGTTGAAAAAGGTTAGGAAATTATTTTTGTTATTGTCTCTAATGTTCCTATTTAGTTTTATAATTTTTAAAGTTAAAGCTCATATTATTAGTTAAGTTAGTTTGATTATATGCTTAAATCATCTTATTATTTTATATGTTATTTTGCTTGATCTGAAAAATCGACTTATTATTCGGATTATTTTTAAGATTAGTTTTTTTGTTAATTCTAAAAATTATCACTAATTTTATCTTATTAGTCTAAATTTAATATTTACATATCATCCTCACTATTTTAAATTTCTTAATTTTTCTATTTAGATTATTCAATTAGTTACATATTTTGAGTATTTATAGGCGTAAGATAAGGTGCTTCTTAATACTAAATTTTAGATTCTACCTTTAACCTATTTATTATTTATTATTCAGAATCAATATTTTATTACAAGTATTAATTCTAATTGGCTTATTGTTACTGTTAATTATCTGATAAATTTTCTTCTCTATTTGTATTATTTTCATCTATATTTTCTAAGTTATTTTTTACTCTCTTTTAAGTAATAATTGGGCTTTAGTTATTATCTATAGCTGTAGTTTAACCTTAAACAGAATAAAAAATAAATTTATTATCAAGACGCCTACCATAATAGAATAACCCTGCTGATAAGAGTGTAACAAAACTAAGAGTCCAAAAAGCTGCATATTTATAACATTCTTTAAAATTTGATAAGTTATTAAACCCTTATGAGCTAAACGCAGTTTACAAATTTTTATTTTAAATTAACTATTCTAGATCATCTGTAATTGTAGTAGGAGTTTTGTCTTTGCAATAGCAATAAAACCCATTCATTTCTGTACTATTTAGTATTTAACAATTTGATGAAGACCATAAATTTTATTATTTTTAAAGACATGTAAGTTTATTTTAAGATTTGTTAACATTTTAAAATGTGTAAATATAAGTTGAATTTTAATTTAAGCTAGAGCTACTAAGAAATCTTCTACTACTATTACTCTTTACTTAATCAATTTAAGGTAAGATAATGGGATTGCTAGATATAGTTATATTTGGCTATAATCCTTTAAGTTAGTCTGTATAGTTTAAAAATTCAGGTGTTTGACTGTATGGATTTTATAAATATGTGCTGTATCTAATACTATAAATATTAGTTTAGTTTATTTATAAATCATTGAATTCGTGAATGTATTAATTAATATTTTTTTCTGTGATTTATTGGCAGTTTAATTAAATTAGGTTTCCTTGAAGCTAAATGCCTCCTGTATTAGGAAGAGTTACATTAGCTAACAAGCCGCATATCTAATCTGATATATTCATTTAACTAGGTAATAGACTATAAGATATGTTTTGTGTTGTCGAATTAAGCATTTTAAAACTATCAACTAGATTTTACAGCACAATGTTATTGTTATTTAAGAGTGAATTACTGGAATCCTCCATCAATATAATTGAATTTTATAAAGTATTATTTACATAGTTGAGTACGCTTATAGATTAACTATGCTATTAGCTAATAATAGAAAGTTAAAGTTATGAAATAACCTTATTTGAAAATGTAGATAAATAAGACTAGCTTGGCAAATAGCTTGTTTAATTTATGATCTACTCAATAACTTAAGATTTTCTTTAATTAACTGAATCTAAGTTATACAAAGGATTATTTTTTGAGATTTCTTCACCAACAAAACACAAATTCAAAACTGATTAACTTGGATATTAGCTATTAATCTGTTAGAGTGTTTGATCTATTATACCATTTATTTATTGTTCGCCTTAATCGAAAGGAGTTACTCTGATTTCTAGAGTCGTATTAAAAATTGAAAGTTTAGAGTTCATGACTTATCCCATTACTGTCAAGTTTCCAGATGGAAAAACAGTATTCAGTTGATTTATTAACGACTAATCTTAAATTTATCTCCTAAGAATGTTATTAGGGATTAAAATTTCTTGCTTAAAGTCACTACTATTTTGGTAGTAAAAAAATTAGTATGTTAGAAGATTGTCAGAACTTGTACATCCACTCATTTATATGTTAAATAACGTTTGAAGAGCTTTTCCATAAGTTGGGTTTACAGTGAATACACAGTTTGCAGGAGGTAAATTAATATTAAAATTTTTTACAGTCATACTAGGCATATAATATGAAGGATTGTAAGCAGTGAACCTAACTTATACTACAGGATTATCTGGTGTAATTGATATAAAATAGTCCCAAATCCTAAATTTAACTTAGTAAAAATCAAATTTTATAATTCCAACCTCGATATTATTATATAGGACTGCTCCAGCATACTCAATAACATCAGACGAAACATTACTACCATATTGAAGAGTAACAAATATATCTTCATTTAAGTTTACCTACTGTAATTAAGATAGGTCTTAAAACTAAACAAACAAAGGTGGAATGTCAATTTCAGCGATTATAGCAGTCAATTTACTTGAACTAGTTCTTATATCCTTCTATCCAACTAATGAAAATTATAGAGTTTGATAGGGAGTAAATGTTGAGGCAGGAATTACAGTACTAAGACTATTCTAAGCAAGAGTTACTGTATTATTTCTATAGTCAAGACATTTATTATCTCCATTCTAATTTTAAATTAAAGACCAGCATTACCAGCTTAAATTTATGCCTTATGGGATATTTGGATCTTAAATTTCTAAATCTCTCACAGTACCTACCAAATTCAAATCCTTTTTGTAATTGAATAAACCATCCTATCCACTGGTGATCTAAACAAAAAGGTTTGATAGTTATGGAGTAATATTTATATTAGTTTAATTTGTAATAGTATTGTTGCTGTCTAGCAGTGTTAAAAACTAAATTAAATTATTTTTTCATTACTTATTTTAATTAAAAATTATAATTTTACCTGTAAATCAAAGGCTGTGTTGAATGGGATCTCATATTTTTTAACTTTAACCTAAAAGCTTTATTAAGTAGTTTAGTTATAGCTTTAGTTCAAATTAGGTAACGTTTTTGAGCTAATTTAAATATCGCATGGTTCAAAAACCTAAACTGATCCAGATTAGTCACATATTTAGATGTAAAGTTAGAACTAAAATTGTAAATTATCATATCTATTATGAATTTAAAATATTATGAATATTTATAAATTTAACTGTGATAATACCTATAAATGGGTGGTTAAGCACTCTGAATGGTTTGAATGATTATTTACTTATACTTTTAATATATTGTAGAAAATGAGAGAGTTCCATTTATGTTGATTTTCATGAAATACTAAACAGTAGCTGTAACATTAGTATCTGGTGGTATTAAATATTTAGGAAAAATTAAATTAGGATTAATGTTGTTGTTTGCAGTTTATACTATATTATTAACTTATTATTGTGTTTATGAATCTAAAGTTGGTTATGTTTAAATACTCCATATAATCTAATTAAACCCCCTTTTTGCATCATTCTATGGAATTAATTTAAAAATAATGTCGTTACAAGTGTTTTGTATTTCATCATATTTATAGTTCATTTAAAAGGGTTGATTTCTTAGCTAAGAAAAACTAAATAAATAAAAAGTTTTGATGAAATTGCTATTTTTATCGTATTAAAGAATACTAGGCTAAATTGATATTAATTAAGTTTCAGTTATATTAGCATCTTGACCTATTTAGTATATTTAAATGAAATTAAGATAAAATTATTATAATAGATATAATTGTTACTTAAGGCGACAGTAATATTTGTTTAGCTAATAGTGCAAACAGGATTAGAACCCAGCTGCAAAAAAGTATTAGGCTAAAAGATTTAACTGCAGCTCAAATTATTATTTTACAAAGGTACCCCAAAATTAATTGTAAGGATAGGATTATCGCTTGCTAAATTGGCCTATAAAACTGCAACATTATCATTACTGCATTAATAGAAAATATTCCTGTTATCAATTCCATTTTTGCAAACACATGTTTGATTGGATATTTACATAGTTTCATAACAATCTAAGCATATATTTTTATTTCCGAATTAACAAGATCTACAAGTAGTAGCGCATGTTTAGCAATCCACAGTATATTCTGTACATTGGTCGCATGTTTTCTAAACAAGATTTGCTTTGTAATTATTAGGACACCATTTTTAACATGTTTATTAAGGTATATAAAAATCTGATAAGCAATAGCTACAACTTACAGCATCTGAAGTTTGAAGAGTTTAGAATTGATCAAATCCTGATTCTCTATATGCATTAGATCCAGCTATCAAATATAGACCACATATTTAACCAGAGAAGCTAACATATGGAGCAACAGTATTTCCCACATAAATAAAATAATAATTAGAAGGATTATGTATTATATTTAACATTTTTTAACCTTGCTCACGTGATGGGAACTTATAGTATACATACTAAGCTTATTATTATGAGCCATATGATAAATAAATAAATATCCATTAGTTAAAATCAGAGGAAGAGAAAGGAGTATCTTACCATATATTTGGAGTAGGAGCTGGTTAATAAGTTGTGTATGTATGATTTTCTAAAACATGTGCGTCAGTATGAAATGTTAACAGTCTATCACCATATTAGTATTTGTCTGTCCAAACATTAGGAGCAAAGCAGGTAAAATGAAAACCAACCTACCAAAAAGAAGATGGAAAAGAGTAAATTTTGAACCAACCATAAATAGCAAAATCAAGATTATTATTCCATTAACTATTTTTAAATTCTTAGGTATATGTATTGCCATTCAAATATTATCCTATAAGTTACTAACTTAATACTTGATGTATTATTATGCAAATAACAAAATAATTAAACATTCTTTAGTTATTATAATTTGTTTTTTATTTTATTTTTTATAATTTATTAATAATTCTTTATGATTTTTTTTTTCCTCTTCAGTTTTTTAAGATAATTAAATTGATGTCAATTTTTTTTGAAGTTATTATCTTAAATCAAAAAAGATCTAAATTTTTTAATTTACTTCAGTAAAAATAATTGATTACAAAGTTTTTTCAGGGGGGTTTTTTATTTTAAAAATGTGATTATTCTGGAGATCTTTCAAAAAAAATCAAGCACATAATTTTTAATTCAAAATTATTTTTTTTCTAATCATAGTATAATAAAAGTAGCATTTTTTATATTATATTAAGTTGGATTTTAAATTAAATTGATATCATATCTAATAAATATTCAGAACTATATTATCATAATTAGTATTTCTTATTTTTAATTCAATACTTGAGCAAAATTTTCTAGAATTTTAATTACATATCAATTATGAAATTGGCAGTTTTACAGACAGAAAATTCGAAATTAAATCCATTTTAAAATAGAATCATTTCTATTTTATTGTCTAAGATGATTGTTAAATATTAATAAAATATGAATAAAATATATTTTTAGAATAATTATTGATGTACTTTTAGTAAAAGAAAAGATAGAAAAGATAATTAAAAATTTCAAGACTTTAAAATAAAATCATAACAAAAACAGAATTTTCCTTAATTTTTCACCTTAAATTTAACTAAAAATATGTTATTAATTTAAAAATATCTTTTGATTTACATACAAATTCATTTTATGAGGCTCAATTTTACTATTTAATGGATATTTTAAAGTCTAATTTTTAAAAGAATTACTAAAGTTATTTGGATTACTCTAAACTAATAAGCTCATTTGATCAATTATGCTTATCATAAAATTAATTATCGCAATATAACTCAAAGCATTTTTTGTATAAATAAATATGAATTTTGAATAAATTTTTCTTTTAATTTATCTTTAGTGATTTATTGATAAAAAGTGGGAAAATTTAGGTATTCGAGCGAGATCGTATGATAATTAATTTTTAGAAAATAATTAATTTAATTAATTAAATAAAATATTGATTTTGTGATTACTATTTATCAACATTTAACTTCTATCTAATGATTTAAATTATTTTCTATGGTAAAATAAAGATAATATTTAAAACCAAAATTCAAGCTTAAAAAGATTCATGATTTTGGTTAATTAGCCATATTTCACAATTACTACCAGAACAAATTTAAATATTAATTTTCAATTAAAAGGTATCTTCGATTTAAGATTCAGTCAGTCTTACTAATTACTAATATTATCTAAATAAGCTCTTGAATAGTTAATGAAAAAAATTTTTTTAGATTTAACAAGATTATAAGTAGTCTTTAAAAACTAATTATTTTAGGTAATATTTATTTATAATAGTTAATTTTTTTTCATATGAATCTAATTTATTTGATTTTATATTTTAAATTTATCTAATAACATTTTATTAAAAATGAGAAATAGAGGAATAAATTTAATGAAAATATACCTATAAATATTATGAATACATAAATAATCTTACTAAAAAAAAATAATAATAAATTAATTTGAAGATAATTTTTATTTAAGTAGGGAAATATCAATAATAATTTAAACTAAAATACTTAATAAAAATAAAAACAACACCAAATAAATAGATTGACTATTCTGATATATGGAGGTTTTTCTGGTTTGTAATTACTATTTAGATAAAAAATTATTTTATGGTATTTTATATTCTTTTTGTATTTTTTTGAATCAGAATATATTAAATATACCTTCATTTGTTTTAAAATTAAGGTTAAAATTTTTCATGCTAATCAAAAAATATAAAATTATTAATCTTAACTCAAATTTTGAGCTTATCTTAAAGAAGTTAATATGAAAAATTCTTACTTGCATGTTATATTTATTTTATGCTTTATATAAAATTTAATATGTCATTCATTCATGTGGAAATATGTAAAAAATAATTAGCTTGTAAATTTATATTTTTTTTTTTTGAGCCACAGAATGTATGTATCTGTTTTTAAAAATACTAATAAATTGGTAAAAAATATCAAAAGATTATATATACTACAAGAATTCATATTATAAAAATGTATATAATTGCTACGAAAAATGGAAGAAAAAATATTTAATTTCAATTATTTTTTTCTAATAATTCAATATTATTTAATACCATCCAACTATGTGAATTGAAGCTGATGATTCTTTTTCTGTCTAAATAAATTATATCAGGATTTTTCTTTTCTGATACATTTTGTATTGTGTAAAGCTAATTATCATGAATAAATGATTGTTAATTAGAGAATCCTTCAGCATTTGGAAGCTCTATTTAATTTATGCCTTTAATTTCATGAACAAGCTAGTTTTTAGTAATTGGATCAAGATTAATATTCAGTAAGAAGCATGTGCTAGCTTTTTCTTGAGATTAAGTGTATACTCCACCAAATACTAGAATATTATTACTGTTAATCTAGCAACAATTAGCACTGCTTAACAAAATAGGAATTTATGTTTAGGTAGGTATAATTTCCCATCTATCACTCTATAAGTCGTACCTCTCAATTGTTGTATCCAAATTATCATCATCAATTTTACCTGCGAATTTGAACAAATAATTTTTTCCATTAGGAGCTTAGAAATAGCAAACAGCAGGATTAAAAGTAGGATTGTTTAGATAAGAAATAGAACTCCATTTGTTGGTATTAATATCATATCTTTCACATTAGTTTGTAACCCCATCTTCATCACTGGCTCCTCCAATAACATATATACTATGGTTAAAAGGAGAATAAACACATCCAAATCCACTTCGACCGGTTATCATTTCAGAGACAGCTTACAATTTATTTTTGGTAAATTCATATTTATAGACTGTCTTAGAGTGATTGGATGAGGGTGAGACTCCACCCATCAAATAAATGCTCCCATCGCGAAGAGTTATAGATTTATGGAATCTGGGAACTGTGAATGAAGGATCATCAGTCTTCATTTGTATTGAATAGAACTTCAAATAGCTATTTTATGATGATCCATTTGAAGCTTATTTAACATCTTATACATTAACTATGTGAAGAATGTTGCTTTTAGGCTAGAAGAAATGAAGGTATTGATAATTGCTTTCTGATTTCAAGTAATTAGTCATTTATACTTAGAATTCCTTTTACGTTGAGTCTCTTAATTCTACTTATCTGTGGTTATTTTAGCTATTTATATTGTAAGCATCTTCATTATTACTTTTTTTGTGATTAGGATTATTATTCATGGCAGCTGATTGATTTTGATTTTACTAACCATATTAAGAATTATATTGCTAAGGAGTATTGCTGTAGTTGTTCTAGGCAGAAAGCCCATAAATTTCGTTTTGTGGTGATTGAATATGACTATATTATTGATTAGGATTATTTATATTCTGGCCTATATTCTAAGATTCTTGATAGTCTTAGGATTCTTCTGGAATAAATTACTTTGCGTTTTAAACTTATTTATATTTTTAAGGTATATGTTAGAGCATATTAACGTTATTATTAGAATAGTTGTAGTTGTCTTGAGTTTGTGATGGGTTGAATGAGTTTCCTCTATTAAAATTAGATGACATATCTTCAGGAATATTTTTCATCTACATCGTACCTTTGTTGTTTATATCTTGTTAAAAAAGATTATTACCTCCTAAATTATTGATGCTATTATTGTTGTTATTATTATTTTATTAGCTGATTTAAATACTTTGACCAAATTGAGATTTAGGATAGACTGATGCTAACTAATTTTAAGCTAGACTTGCTTATGGCTAGTTATTATTTAATAGCTCATTTCTACTGAATTGAGGTTATTACATTTAAGAATTTAATTGTGCTTAATCTTAAGCATAATTTTATTATTGATTTTAAGGGATATTACTTGAACTAATTTAAATTTCATTTCTAGGAGGAGTAGGATTAAACTTAATATTTGCAAAATTAGATTGTTAATTTTTACTCTATTCTGTAAAGTTATTCAGGCTATTAAAGTTATTTAAAGAAGATATCTGGTTTTCATTTTAATGGTTAAATGTTTATGGAAGATTAGAGTTAAAACTAGAATAACCAGTATTTTATGCATTGCTATTTTTGCTTGTCAAAAAGTTAGGAGTAATATTCTAAGAAGAGTGCACATTGTTTATATTATTAGATTGCAATATATTACCTTGGTATTATCCATTACTTTTATTTTCTTCTATTTTAGGGGCTATTGAACTTTTTAAAGACTATTAACTCTAGTTAATAGGAGGTCTAGGTGAGGACAAAAGATTTGGTTTAGTGTCAAATATTTTCATCTTCATTTTTTTGCTAACTGGTGTGTATTTATCATCCTATTATGATTGACTATTTTCTGCATTACTTAAAAGAGGTATCTTTGGCTATTAGTTAGGTCTAACTATCGATGAGGTTTACTAGGCTATCAACCTGCTATCAGGAGCTGGAGAATAGCTTTTATTTCTTTATTATTGCATTCCTGCGTATTCATTATAGCTACGCTCAGAATTTTAAGAAAATTAACTGCTATTATTAAAGTTATTTAATTAAGCAGGAGCATTGTAGTTATTAGATTTAAAAGGAGAGAGGGTAATATTACGCTGAGAATTTCCATTTTGATCACTAGTACCATTATAATTTGAAGGAACACTTGCTTTGCGATTGTTTATAGAGATCTCTTATCTTAATTATGTGATACTTTTTTACTTAGGAGATTGTCCAGAATATGTTAAGAAACATGTATTCTAACATATCTCATAAATTTATCTATGAACGTTTTCAAAATTTATGGTAATACTTGGAGTAACAGATATCAACTATTCAAAATATTAGCCAATCACACCTAACCTTTCGTTTATAAAAATACTAAAATCAAGCTTAAGTATGTGTTAAAGAGTGCTAATTTAAAATTGATTTTCTTGCAGCTCGCGTAGGAAACCGTTAAGCTTATTCTTTTCATTTTCTATTTCTTAAAGCTGTTTATTCATTTTTTGTTTCTCAGCATCCATTTTTCTTAAAGCTATATCATACTCCTTTCTGACTGTTTCGAAGTAACTCTAGACAATATTCTGGCATTAGCTTTCTGCTTCACTCATTTTCTATAGTACTTGTTGTGATTTATGATGCTATTCCTCTGATTTAATTTATTACTGAACGTTTTCTTATTCTTCTGTGTAGTCTTTTAAGCAAGTTAGTATCCTCTATTAGCAATTTGAACTTATATCTTCCAGTGTCTCAATTTCTGCATATTCTTTTCTATCTTTATGATACTGATTGTGCTCTTTTATACATTTTTAGCATAATCCCTTCAAGCATTAAATCTTACTACAAAAATGAGTCAAGACAAACCCCTAATGATCTCCGCACATTATCTTTGGTATACCCATAACCTATTAGTTAGGAACCATTGCCCGTGAATTCTAAGAGGAGTTTTCTCCGAATTGAGAATAGTTTCTACTAGCTATCATAAAATAAAAACTAACCTTATCCTTAAAAAATTTCTATTAAGCTTTATCAAATAAATACTGTTTGCTTTTATGAATTATTAATTAAATTTTTTTAGTAATTTTTTTTGCTGTTTATCTACTTAATAATTTTTTAAACGTTATTATAATAAAAAATAATTTGATTCAATTACTCTAAAAATTTGATTTATAGTAGGTGTTCATCAATGAATACATTAAAACTGGAGTATCAAAAATAAGATCTAATAAAAACAAAAATAAAATCTTAGACAATTTCTTAAAATAATTCAATTTTCTATTGACATTTTTCAAAATTAACAGATTTTCATGAAATAATCTATTTTAACTTCAAAGGAAAATATTGAGAGGTGATTTAAATTTTACAAAATATCCACATAAATTAGAAATTTTTAATGAAAATAGACAACTTATAAATACCATTTATAAAAAGATGTATTTTTTAAAAAAGAATTAATTTTATTTAATGAAGAATATTTCTAAATAAGAAAGGCTGTAGTAAAACATTTTGATAAAATTTTTCAAATTAAATTTAATATTTCATGTGCCTATTTCCAGTACACTAACTTGCACTTGAAAGGATCAGAGTTTTCTTATTTTAAATATGATTCTATTTTTTTTTCCAAAGCAAATCCTTTCCTTACAAAACCTGTTGAATTCTAGTTTTTTAAAGAAAACATTGGGCAAAAATCATTTTTACCGTCTCCAAAGTAGTGGATATTGACATATTCCTTATTTGGATTTTTAGCTATGTGATCCTCTATAATCTTTTTCTTACACATATTAGGGGTTTGAGTGCAAAGAGGGCAACTGTGTTAATCATAAAATCTTTTTACAAACAATTAATCATTTTAAATAGTGCAAGGATTAGTATAAATTGCAGAGAAGTAGTCAGCAATTTAATTTTTTTCAACTATCCATTTGATAAACAATGAGTTAGCATCACTGCAAATGATAATTTCGCCATCTTTAGATTTGATTTTTTCAAATAATTCTTTCATTCCTCCTACCAAATCAGCCTTTTCTATCTCCTCTTTAATTTTTGAAGAGTCAACTCCCATTTTATTTTTTAGATAATCTAAAACGATGTTCATGAAGGCTGTCCATTAATTTTCAACATATTAGTTAGCTAATTCCTAAGGAGGCTATCCATTTTCGAAAAGAGTATAAAAAATTGTATCACTATTCTATTCAATTACTGTGTAATCAAAATCAAATACGTAGAGATCCAGCTTATTTTTTCCCTATTCACTATCCATATCCTTTGAAAACTTTATTTAATTTCTTGTTAAATTTAATTAAAATGTAAAACTTTCTTTTTAAATATAAAAATAATTTTTACTTTGTAAAAGATAAAAAGTAAAATGGTTTAATATAAAATTTATGATTTAAGTTTTATGGTAGGCTTCCCAAAAATATGCTTTTATTATAAATAGTTTTTAATTTAGATTTAAGCATCATTTTATTTTGTGTATTCAATCAATATTCTACTAAAATCAATATTTTGATATTAAGAAATTATAATTCTGATAAACATTATTATTAATTAACATTCTACATAAATCAATAAGATTTTCTTTATGTTTTCAAGCATTAAAAATTATTTTTATTTTGTCTTACTTTTGAATTATTTATAAATCATTTAATGGATTTAGTTTGAAATTATTTAAATTTTTTTTTTTAGAAATTATATAAAAATTTTTTAACTTAAATATATTTTATTAGAATTATAAATAGCTTTAAAAGAATCCAAAATCTATTTTTTTTGCAACAAAACATGATAGTAATTAAAAATGGAAAACTAATGTTAAAAAATTGAAAATTTAATTTAATATATGAATGATCAGCAGGATAAAAGAAATATCCTATATTATCATTTAATATGTTTAATGTTTTTTTTAACTATTTGCAAACTTAAGGTAAATACCACCCACATTTTTAGATTAATTCACGAAAATTGATTTCTAATAATAAATGTGACTAAAAAATAAATTAAATAGTTCATTGTCAATTATTTATCTATTAAGTAAAATTTACTAAATTGTTTCTGAAAAAATTTATATTTTATAGTAGAAAATTATCAAATTAATTGAAAGCATCAAATGAAGTTAAAATTTTATTAAATGACTATCCAAATATATGCTATCCTTTGCTTCATTTATTATGTTATTGCTAAATAAGAAAATTGTCCAAGAGTTTAAACATACTTTGACTTTTAAGATTTAAATGATTAATTGGGTCACAAAGAAGTCACAGCGATTACTCATATTCAAGGTTCTACCTTGGTGGCAGTAGGGACAAGAGTAGGAGCAATAGAAATTTGGGATTATGATTCAAGAGAAATAATTACGAAATTCTTTGAAGAAAGGTGGCCAATTTCTAGGATAGACCATATATGGCATACAAATCACATTTTAGTGAGATATTAAAAAAAGTAAATATTATTAAAAATTAAACATTTAAAAATAGGAAAATGCACAAATTTTTGAATTTTTAATTTTCATATAACAATAGAAATGGAAATCAAGTTTCGATTTGGGATTTAGTTACCCAAGAAAGAGTTTAATGGCTTGTTGATTAAGATGATAAATTAGATGATTACTCAGAAGTTGTTAATTATTAAGTCATAGATACTTATTTGAGTAGAAATGGAAACTACTTTTTGTAAATGTCAATTATGCATGTTGTTGCATGTGACATTAATAGCGTTAATACTAATTCCACTAAACCAGATTGCTTAATTTACCCCTTAGCCGATACTATTAAATAAGAGCAACCTCTCTATATTTTTTCTTTTGATAGCTAGTTTTAGGAAGCTTTCTTTATTCTTACTAAGCTAAGCATATATAAAGTTAACAGATTAGGCTTATCTATCAACTAAAAATTATATAGAGTAGATGATGTTGATAATGTGAAAATAATTGATATGATTAGGACACAACAAGATGGAATCATTATGATAGCATTAAGCACTAATGAACTCATAACACTTAATTTGCAAACTAATAATGGAAGTGAAAAAATTTATAAATTGCGTGATTATCTGTAGTATATTAGTTTAGATTAATTAATCATACTTAAAGAAGTAAAAAGCTTCTTTTCTGAGAGCCTTGTTTTGATAACTTTTGAAGCAAAAAATGAAAATTCAGATAATTTTAGTCAAAAATAATTCATTTTAACCTATAATATTGAAGAGGATAAAGTTTTATAGTTTGAAACAACATATTCAGTTAAATTAATAGCCCCAATTAACTAATCGAGATCTTTTATAGTAGCATATTATGATGACACTTTGGGTTGGTATGCATATCCAATCATCTAAAAATCTATTCAGTCTTTAGCTAGTCCCCTTTCTAAAATTTCTTCTAAATCAGTAGATCTCCAGTCAAATTATAAAAAGCAGGTAATTTAAAAATGAAATTCCTCATTAAAATATTTAAAATAATAATTAGATTGTGAATGAAAGTAACCAGTACTTCTTATAAGATGACCTTTAAGGGGGAATAGTCTTTTATAGTATATCAGAAGATGTAATTAAAAAAAGAGTAAATATGACTATCCTTGATAAAAATACCTATGCTACTGCTCTTTCAATAATTTTTTTGGATGATTAAGAATAATTTTTGGTTATAACTTCTGAGCTTTACCTTTTAATCTATTCTTATCAGTCAGATAAAATGGAACCTTTATACATAAGAGATATTTCATCATATATAACATAAAAGTATATTATAATTCATTTAAATAATTTGCTTAAAATTTTACAAATTTATTTTATAATAAAAAATTTAAAGGTTTCTTTTTATTTTAAAATAATGAACCATTTTTTAAAAAATACAATATATAAAATTATTTCAACTTATGATTTATATAATAATTATTTATTTTAAAATAGCCAAAATAATATCAGTAATACCTTTTTGATTAAGCTCAAGCATACTAATAGTAGTATAGCACTCATTAATTCTTAGTTATTTTTAATCTTTGATTTTGTTTCTTACTAAATTGTTCACTATTAATAAATGATGCTAAATCCAGATGATATATTTTTAGACTGTGATTTAATTTATGATAGTAAAACTAGTATTAGTAATACATATAACTATCATTTAATTATAAATGGCAAAGATTCTTTTAAAATACTTAATTTAGCTATAGTTATCTAGGATGGTTAAGTGCTTTCAAACATTAATTAAAATATAAACTCCTAAATAGCCAATAAAAATATAATAGGTTGGATATATCTTAAAATCCATTCTAAAATCGTAACATAGGATTCAAGAAATCAATTTTGCTAATATTCCTTTCCAGAATTGGAATAGATTAGCTGCTTTAAAATTTGGTATGATGAATCTGATTTTAATACAGTTAGTAAACAAAAGAGAGGGCTGCTCTCAACTTACACTGAAACAACAATAATAGCACAATTAAATGATTTCAGAGTGGTTTTTATAGACTTATACAAATAACAAGCTACATTTTCTACTTGTAAATTTGATACATATTTCTTCTAAATTGCTTAGCTTAAATAAAGCTATATTTTTTTGATTCCAGCTGCAATTTCTAAAAAAAAAGTTTCTTTTTTAGATTAAAGTTACTAAAATCCATCAAATTATATGAGAAATATGAAAGGAGTTATTTAAGAATCAAAGCTTTATCGAAATTAAATTGTTTTAAATATGAAAGATGGATCTTTTAAAGTTTTAGATGTAGAAAAATATAGTTTATAAGAGATAGTAATAGCTGATCCTAGGTATTAGGAGACAAGAAAATTCATAATTGACTAAAACACTCTTATTTACATAGATGAAATAAACATAATGCAAGTATTCATTTTTGAAGATAACTTTAACTCAGTCTATAATTCTGATAAATTTTTAAGTAATTAATTTACATTAATAAATTTTTAATTTAATGAATTTTATTTTAAATAGTTGAAGGAATAAAAGTGACAAATACCTCAAATTTGGAACTCACATCAATTAAAAATGTAATTGCTTTAATAGGAGATCAATAAATTTTGTATATTAATTACAATACACATGAAATATTCCCAATATACAGTAAGAACTTTTTTATTTCTAAAATAAATAAATTAAAACATTTTTATTAAAGAAACTTAGAGCTAAAAAATAGTTACCACTGATTTTAACTCAACCTTATCATTGATAGTTATAGGGTTGAGTGATAATACTGTAGAAATTTTGAATGTAGAAGACATACATAAGCCTTATATTACATATCAAATACAAGCAAATTAGAAGATCAACACTGTCCATCATTCTATAATGTTTCTGAATAGAGTTTATTTCACTTACAGCAACAGTATAATTAGGTAATTTGAATACATTTTTAATTACTTGATAAAATGAAATAATTTTATAACAAATAGATGGGATGTAGACTAAAATAGGTTAAGCGAAGTATGTGTGTACGATTTCTAAATTAAATCTATTATATTTGTAGTAGAGCTCTAAGCTATAGCTATCTTTTTAGAAAATGGTGTCGTTCAAATAATTAATGATGACATAAATTCTTATTACTATATTAATGTTTATGCTTTAACACAGTCTTATGCAAATGTTGACCAGCTTATTTATATGTAGGGACTCAATAGTCTTGCTTTTATTTCTGATCATAGAATATGGGCTTTAACACTTCATAGTTTTGCAGATGATGATGAATAAAACTCTTAATCTAAAGTAATTTTTATTAAAAAACCATATCTTTAATTCTTCTTACTTTTTCTTTTCTTATAAATTATTTTTTTAAAGCTCAAAATATTAATCTTATGATAGAAATATAAAATGTTTTTTTTAAAAGATTGAATGCGAAAAAGGATTTTATATAGAGAGTATGAGTGGTTAGGAATATTATAACATTCTAGGAAAAGGAAATCTTGTCCAACCTTACAAGAAAGTAAGTGCAATAAGAAAGGAAACTATAAAAATAGGAAAAAGTCATAAAATATTCTTATATAATAAAATAAAACTTAATTTTTATCTGCAGGAAGGAAAAATATATGAATTAGAAGAACCATTTTAATATGCTACTTAAAAGATAAACAGCATTGTTACATTTCAGACATATGAGACAAACTTATAAAAATAAGCAGGATAGGATTAGAGTGTAAATAAAAAGGCTTCTTATTATTATGAAAAATCAAATTTAATAACCACTACATTAAGTATTAAAGATAGTTACAGATTTGAGAATATACAGAAATTATTTTTTTATAACATGAATATTCAGCTTAAAAATTAGATTGATTAGAAGAGCGATGTAAGGTATACACTTTTTAATAACATTGACCAAATTTCCTTCATAGGATGTAATTTTTATCAGATCAATAATAATTATGATGCTTACATTTTTGAAGGAGTTAAAATACTTAAATTCTATGATGTTAAGATTAAATAGAGCCAGTTTATAACCAATAATGTCACAGCTATTTATATGGAATAAGTACAATCTTCTTTGATACCTCCTACTGATAGTTAAGTGACCAAAAAGAAATGTTTAACTTCAAATTAGGTTCTTTTTTTGTCTGATTCTTAATAAAGCAGATTAATAAATGAATAGATTTTTAAAAAGCAGGTATGTAAATACTATTTTTTCTATCCAGTGAATCAGTAGTCATATATATTCATTGAAGTAACAAATTAAGAAGCTAAAAAAGACCAAACATATCCTAATAGTTAGGAAATAAGCAACTAAACTTCTTCAATTGATTAATTATTTAACATAACAGATATTAGTTATTAAAGCAATAATACAGTTTTAAATTTCTCAAGTTAAAATTAATTAGTAATTGATTAATTTTAATAAATTAAATTATAAAATTATAAAAATATAAAATAAAACGAGTTTCAAAAAAATTAAGATTAGTACGAAAAGCTTGATTTAACTAAATGGGCAAGCAAATAAAATGTTGATTTGAATGAAGAGGATTCTTATCTGAAACTTAATGAAACTCTATATAGCCTAAATAATTGTACATTTTAATATGCTAACATTTTTACTTTTCTCACTGAAATTTAAAATAGTAACAATAATTAATCATATGAGTAATCTAAATATTACTTATCCCCTTAGTTAAATATATCAAATAGCTTGATTACGCAATCTACTATATTTGGTGGATAAGAAATAGAGTAAGATTAATCACAATTTCTTTAATATGATCAAGTAACTTTAAAACATCAATATCCTTCTTTATCTCTATTTCAAATAAGAAATCATATAATAAATAAATCTTCATTTATTAAAGTTAATCTTTATGATAGCAATCATTTTAAAATCAACAAATTATCATAACTTCGTCTAGTGAATAGCTACTTTAATAAAACTACTTTAAATCTAGGAAATAGTAATGATAATCTAATTAATGATATATTAATTTACAATAGCACATTTGAGTCTATCCCAATTTTACCCCTATTTGATTTAGGATAAAGATTTTAGCTTAGAAGCATTTACTTATAAAATAATATATTTTTAAGCTAAATTATATTTTAGTTTAAATCATAATTCAATAATTAAGCAAACTCTAATAATAAAATTGATTAAGGAGATGAATCAAATGATGACACTGATGATACATAAGATGACTAGAATAAATTTGAGTAATTTTAATAACCTCAAATAAATAACTCAACAGTGATAAAATTATTTATTCTAAATTGCACTATGAATAAAACAAATGTTTTTTCGTTTAATGAGTTATTGCTAAAATCTTATTTTAAAATACTTAATTTTACTATATTCAAAGTAAAAATGGTTGAAACTTCAGTTATAGATCTGATGAGTTTCTAAAAAGGTTCAAAATCTCTTATTCAATCCTTAAATGTAGACTCTGTGGCTACACTTAGATCTTGCTTTATTAGAAAATTAAGTGATCAAATTTTATTAATTAAAGATGTAAATATACATAAAAGCTTTATCAGATATACTAATTTTCTCTAAACAAAAAGACCTTTTTCCCCATTGGTAATAGCTGAAAATTATTTAATCAATGCTTTTTCTAACTTAATTGTCAATAGCACTTATTGGTTCAACTCTAAAATTGCTGAGTTAGCAGAAAATTCTTTGCTCCTTTTTAGTGATTCATTTATTAAAAATAATACATTTGTTTCTGAAATGTCTAGCTATGAAAGGCAATCAAAATACTTAGTTGAACTAGATCACCTCATAGTTTAAAATGTTGAGATTTATTAAAACCAGTTTTTGTATTAGCTCTTTTGTGGACCTCCTTCAATTAATAATTAATACATAGACTACAATCTAAAAAAAATAAATATAACAAACAATACATTTACAGGATAATCAAATGGATTATTTGCAGAAGCTACATTCAGTATTATATCCACTGGAAGTTAAGTCGAACTAGGTGAAATTATTATGGAAGAAAACTGTAGAAAAGATAGTGGTGTATCAAAAACAACATTTTTAGTTGAAGGTTACAAATTCTTTTTCTTTTACTTTGACAAAGTTTTGAATACAAAAGTTACAAGAGCCGAAATGAACAATAATAAAGATGTAATTTGTTAATTAATTAATTTAAAATATTTATAAATATAAAAATAATATTATAAATTAGATTGGATTTGGTGTTTTTAAGAATTCTATTGGATAAAATATGATTGACAGTTTAATCATTAGCAATCAGGTGGAAGATAGTAAAGACTTGAATATAAATTAATCTACATCTTTAAAGCAGCCCATATTGATAATAAGAAACGGAGCAAATTTTATAATTTAAAATTCAATTGTTAGAAATCTTAGAATATATAATTCTCCTGTATTTGAGATAGAGTCAAACAAAAACTTTTATATCTAGATTAATGACAATTCTACTTTAGAATAATAAAACTAAGAAACAATAGCTATGACGAATTTCAGAAATGTTACTTTTGAAAACAATGCTGTAATTTATTTATTTGCAATTTCATTAAAGAAAAATGAATTTATCGTTTTTTTTACAATCTATTTAATATGATTTTTTTTAAAATAACATGAATTATAATAAAAAGATTTAAATAGACCCATATGTTTGTTTAGGAAGTTTTATTGAATACACATCGAACTTAATTACTAAATTTGGATTATTTTAGATCTCATTCATATCAAATGTGATAAAAGGCTTAAATCAGAACTCATAAATATAGGCTTAGATTAATGTATAAGCTAGTTAAAGTGATGTTGTCATACAAAATTCAACATTTAACTAAAATAAAGATTTTAGATTTGTTAAAAATATGGCAGATTCAATCTTTCTTTAAATAGAAGCAAGAGCTATTGGAATATTTAGCTCTTAATTCTTGTCTGCACCTAATAACCAAACTGATGAAGGAGATAGAAATGCTTTAAAGTTTAATTTATAAATCATAGGGTTGCTTAATTATTAAATGCTTAAGTTTTAACATAATTTTGTAAGTCAAATGAGATCACAGACCTTTGCAATGCTGGAATTAGCTACTTTATCTGATGCAGCTTTTACACTGATTTAAGATTGTGAATTTGAAGATATGATACCAAAAACAAGTGCAATTAATATAAAAGGCAGTTTATTTAGCAATAAGATACAGATTTCAAATTGTACTTTTTCAAATATTTACAACTAAATAATTTAGATTGACAGAATTAAAAATGTTTCCTTAGTTATTTCAGATAATAGATTTTATTAAATTTTCTCACTCAAAAAAACTATTTTGGACATTTCAAACTAGTTGTAACAAAGTAGCTCAATAAGTTTTTATAATAATTTTGTAGAATTCAGCAACAATGAAATTTAGGAATCAATAAATTATTATAATAAATCAGTGGCAATATTAGCTCATGTAAAATCTGTGATAAATGGAGCAAGGTCTCTCATGAATTTAACTTCTGCTAGCCAAGTTTTCTTTTCAAACAATAAATTCTCAGGCTACAACTCAGAAAGCGTTGTCTTAACTGATAAATACATGATCTAAATATCAAATATAAAACAATTATATTTATAGAGCAACACATTCTAAGAGTTAAATAATGCTTTTATTTCAACTTTAGTAATAAGCAATATTGAAAATGTAATTTATTAATTAGTTTATTTATTTTAATTTATAATTTATTTTTAATTATTAAATTAGGCAGTAATTTCAAATTTAACTATCTCCAAATGTAATTCTTTGGACTTACACATATTGAAGCTTTCAAATATAAAAAACATTTAGATGAAAGATATTTATTTTCATAATAATACACTTCAAAGCTTCTCTAAAATAGCATGTATCCAAGTTAAAAATACTTGCTTTCAAGCTAAAAATATCCAAATTATACACAACCATTGTAGTAGCTTTGGGCCTCTAGCAATATAATTCAATAGACTAGCATAAGATTCATCTTGTAAGATATAACACTCAGATTAATATAACTCAAGCGTTGTGAGTTATCAGACAATAAGTTCAATTTCTGATTCCATAATTTCAAGCAATTTCGGGTTAGACTTTGGAGGATTAGTTATTTAAAATACTGTTTAAGCAATGCTTAGCATTAATAATACTTTAATCTAAAAAAATAATGCATAAAAAGGATCTGGAGGAGGTATATTTCTTCATGTTGTTGGAACACATAACTTCTTTATAGAAAACACTACCATATCTTAAAATTAAGCATATTATAGAGGTGGAGGTATTTATGTTGAAGAGGATATTCCTGAGACTCTTTTTAAGCTAAATAACAACTTAGTTTTTGGAAATATCTCTCCTTAAAATCTATAAATATGTTCAAGTAATTTTTTAAAAATTTTACTCATTAATTTAATTTTATAAATTTTGTTAACTAGGTGGAAGAGTCGCTAATTTTAAGATTTTCACTGATTAATACTAAAAAGAGCATAGCTATCTTTATTAAAATCAAAGTAATTTGTTAGCAATTTCGGATTAATAAAGCGGAGGAGAATTACCTACAATTTTAGCTTAGATTTTGGATTACAAAAAGCAAATAGTTTTACCATACCTGAACCCATAACTAAATAAAGCTAGTTTATCATTATCTTAAAATGCTTAAAATTGCGGATATTATTTGTAAGGATAGCTTGAGGTACAGTATGACCTTTCTAAAGGAGGGTTTTTATTCCAAAATATAACCATATATGGAAAACCAGATACATTAGTTCATCTAATTTTTACTACACAAATGATAGAATTTGATGGCATTAACTCTACTATAAAGTTATAAACAGATTATAAAATTTAAATTTCTGTACAATTAAGAAGATGTATTGTGGGAGAAACATATTTCAATAATAATCTTTACTAATCTTGTTAACCTTGTCCTGAAAAATAATATAGCCTTGAAGATCCTTACTTAAATTAGAATATAAACTGCTTAGATTGTCCTAAATTTGCTACTTGTTTAGGAAGAAACTTATTGTCAATTAACTCTGGGTAAATTCCATAATATATATTATTTTATTTTTTTAATTTATCAAAAACTTGAAAGATTTAAATAAATTAAATAAAAAAAGGTTTTGGAGGAAAGATAACACCAGTCTAGATATTATTTATTGTGGGACAGAACCTAGAAACTGCTTAGGTGGAATTTATGCAGGAGATGAAAGCTGTTCAGAAGATATGATAGGACCTCTTTGTGAATAATGCGACATTGAGAATGGATATACCAATATTTCTTCATCTAAGTGCTTAGCATGCTCAGACATAGGGTGGACTCTCACAATCATATTATCAGTCTTACTTTTTTTCTTAATATATATTCTCATTTCAATAGATTCAACAGTCAGACGTATAAAGCACTCTAGAAGTATAAGCTCTAAATCAAAAACCAACACTGTTTTTGTTGCGTCCATGGTTGTTAAGTTATTCATTACCTATCTTTAAGTCATCAGCATTATTGGTACATTCCAGCTTAATATCAATCCTTTTGCTACACAAGGAACTTTGTCTCTAGGAAACCCTATTCTTTCTTTCTCTAATGCTATGGATTGTTATTTGTACGATTTAGGAAAAAAAATAGGAGTTAATCACATCTACTTAAATTTCTTTGCCTCTTTGTTGATTCCTGTAACATTCATGCTATTAATATCTCTTGTGGACTATCTGAACAACAGAAAAAATTACTACTACAGAAGCTATTTTTGTAAAACTATGTTTTTGGTCATTTTGCTTTTCTTTGCTCCTTTAGCTTTCTAAAATGGACTTAAATTAATTACTTGCAGAAAAGTAGGCTAAGATTCATATATTTCTTACAATATGCTGTTTTAGTGTCTTACTCCTGAATATTTTAGATATTCAATTATGGTAGTTACGCCTTTAATTTTTGTATTTTGTGTTATTGTCCCATTGGTATTAGCTATACTTATTAAAAAGAGAAAGTAGAGAAAAGTTTCTATTAAGACTTATTAGTACTTGTTGGGTGACTATAAAGAAACTACTTACTTTTGGGAATTTGTAAAGTATACTTAAAAACTTACAATCATGCTGATTTCTGTTTACTTTTCCTAAGATATCAAAACAAAAGCATTACTGATAAACTTCATCTTAATAATCTATGGGACTACAGTGTTTTTTGTGAAACCCTTCAGAACTGAAATATTAAACAGGTTAGATATATTCACAACTCTGATTATATTCCTTTCTGTTCACTTAGGTTTAATGGCTTATGAACAAGAAAACCAAAACGTCATTTAATGGTATATCTGCATAATTCTACTGACTGTAATGAACTTGCCACTGTTCTTTTGGTACATATATACCATCTTCAAATGCTATGCTCCTTGGTTTGCAATGAAAAAGAGAAACTTAAAAAATAAATTGATGAGATTCCGTATCTTCAGATCGAATCAAAATCCCAAAGAAAGAGCTCAATTCAATTGGAAGAATTTATATAAAAAATATATAGAATCTATGAAAGCATAAAAATATGGTGGAAGATAGTTAGATATTCAAAGTCAAAATGACAATGAATTCGATCATATTCCTTTCTTAAGAAATAAGAAAGATATTTCATTCCACTCTGAAAATACAGACATTAATTTCAACTTAACAAGTAAATTTTTATCGATATAATTTAATTAAGATTTATATTAAATAACAGAAGAAGAAGAATGCACTAATCGTTCGGAAGCTCTTAGCGAATACGATGAAGAGTCACCTGTAAAAATATTAAATCTCTAATTTAGAAAGAAAATAAGAAAGTCATTTGAATCTCCTAAGGCTAAAGATTAAACGGCCATTTTGAATAACAGAAAAAGATATAACACAACATCATAAGCAACTAGAAAAAGAAAATTATCAAATGACCTACTAAACGAGACTCAAGTAGTTCACTCAAGATTCTCTTAATTAGTTTAAGATTTAAAAGATAATTAACAGAGCACTAATAGTAATTTAGCAGATTAGAGTAACGAAATAAAAAGAGAGAAAAGCAAAGAGAGCGACAATTATGATAATATCCCATCTTAGAATGAAATTTGAAAATATTTTTATTTAATATTTTTTACTCGTAATAGATTAATATTTGTTTTGGTAAATGAATGACCATTCTTATTAAAATGTTAAAATTTTAGAATATTAAATAAATCAAGTTGAAAATAAGATCAAAAATTCCATACAATTTAGATTATCTATTTTTGTTAAATTTATACACTAATATAAATATTTTCTGTGACTATTGTTAACTATCTTTGCTTTGTATTTATATTTATATGGATATATAAAAATTTATGACTGATTGATTATTGAATAGATTTTGTTAAGAAAGAAGAAGACAGATGAATCTATTTTATGTTATATTTTGAGATTTGTATGGCTTTTATCATCAATTTGTGAATCTGACAAAAAGCTATTTATTTATTTATAATTAAGAAGAAAGAAAAAAAAGCAGGCTAATTAATATTTTTCAAACAAAGACAACAATTTAAGTTTTTCTGCAAAATACAGCTAAACATCTTATCATATAACTTCAAAAATGACTAAGAAAATTTTATTCATTTTAATAATTAATACTATAATATCGCTTTGCTAAGATTTTCATAAAATATATTCTGAAAGTGCAAATTTGTTGACTAATGATGCTGTACATTAAAACAATAATTAAAATAAAAATGATGAAAAAAGTACATCTAATCTTAATTATAATGTTAATGATATTTACAGTAATAGCTAAAGGATAATAGATGAAAATGAATGCCCAAGAGTATCTAAATTTTTAGATTTGATTGAAGAAAATTAGACTTCTTTAATTTAAATTGCAGCTCTTGAACATATTGAAAACTCAAACATTCTTATTGTTGGTACTCAAAGTGGAGATATCGAGCTTTGGGATTTTCAGACTAGAGATATTTTATCCAGGTTTAGTGTTAGCAATTAAGGAGCATAGATAAAATAAGTAATGTATTTGTCTGACTTAGATAAAATTCTAGTTCTCTATGATGTTCCTTTGTCTTAATCAGGTAATTACTTAATAAAGATTAATTTGCCTTCAAATAATAAATATGTTCTATAAGCTCAAATTTCTTTTATAAATAAAGCTACATTTTATACACTTAAAATTGAAATTCATTAATTTAAAATAAATTTAATTATATAGATGATAACTAAAACTAGTATTCAATTATATTATGGGATCCCTAAACATAGCGTTAAGTATTTTAGTTTCCTAAAGCAGAGAATTTTTCAGTTGATCTAAAAAAACAAGGAAACTAGCCAATGAAATCACTAGGAAATAAAGTAATAGATTTACAGGTCAAAAGCTAAACTGAAACAGGTTTAAATAAACAAATTTCCTTAAATGTTAAAATTGTCACTATTTCCGACACTTCTATATTTATTTGTTCAATCAGCTAAAATTTAAATAGTTACTGTAGATAAACTATTCTTAATAAAAGTTATGTTCAAGATTAACCACTTAAGATATTTATAACAGATAATAATGTATTTTCAATATTTACATAGAAAGGACTCATATAATACAATTAAAACTCAAATTCTTATTCTGCTTTACTTTAAGTTTAAAAGGGTCACTATTTAGAATGTTTGTACTTTCCAGCTTAACTCAAATACATTTTGCTAAAAGAGGATGACTTATCTATGTATTTATTTGATTAAGATTCTTAAAAAGATTAGATGAGAAAAATCATTGAACTCAATTCTTTAAAAAGTTATTTTTTAGCTTAAAATAGTACCCAAGCAAGGGATTAAGTTATAAAAATTGTCAAAATTTAAAATAATTTGCCAGAGTTCTTTTTACTGTTGAACAATAAAACTCTAATTTATATAAATTATGAAGATGATAAAATCCTAGAAATATTTAATGTAGAAAACTCCAATGTTATTGCTCCTCTCAAAAATTCCCCATCATTTTTTATAGCACAATTTGATGGATCTATTAGTTTTTATAGACAAACTGTGTATCTAGGTGAAATAAATCTTCAGCAGTAAAATCCTTACGAAGTTCCCAACTAATTAAGAAGGTCAATAAGTATTAGCTATCAAAGTTAATCTTAACAAAATTTAAATCACACTAATTATTATAACTATATATCTGAAATGCAGTCTAACAACTTTACTGTGTATCATTTGTCCTTCTAGACAATAAGTAAAATCATTAATTTTCCTATTCCATTTTCAGATGATTACTAAATCGCAGATTTTCTGGTTAACTTTAAATCGAATATTGCTTACTTCTATAAACCATAAGAAGATATACTCTTTATTTGTAGAATTAATAATTTATAAAATTGCACATCTAAATAGTTAAATATGAATTAAATTATTGACAACATATCTTTTGAACTTAAAATGTAAGAATTAATTATTTTTAAATAATTTATTTTGATATTTTATAAGTGATATTAACAATAATATTTAAATAGGATGAAATTCATTCATTACTACTAGAAAGGAGGAGTTTTAATAGTAAATAATATGAATAGTATCTACATTTACAAAATAAACGAAGGAAAAGACATTAAGTTAGATGATCATTTATAGTTAGTCTTTTTTTAGAAATTAGTAACAAAATCACAAACTCCAACTCTGGTGATTAACACAGTTAAGTAAAGATATTAAGACTCAGATGATTCTATACTTATATTTCTAGGAGATGAAAGCTAATTTTTTATTTATGAGTATAATATTCCCATAAAAAGTTTAGTGTCAGTTTAAGAATTCTCCATCAGCTCTCCTGAAACTAAAATAGTTGCAATAGAAGTTTTATAAGATGAATAGCTTACGATTATGCAATTCATAGATAACACCTATAAATTTTTCAATTTGAAGTCAAAAAGTTTTGAAAAAAATGCAATAAAATTTGAGCAACAAAGCAATTCATTTATAAATTTTGATTTCTAGCTTTAAATAGATTTAATAAGGATAGAAGGATCTCCTCATATAATTTCTCAATTAAACAATAAAAGAATAATTATTTTCAATTACAAAACTGAATAAATCCACTTTATGAGTGATCCATTGAACAACTATGTGTATCAGTTTAAAATAGATTATTTATAATAAATTTTTTATGTAAGCTAGTACTCCTCAACCGAAAATATTTCATACTACGATTTGATACTCTAAAGGCCTTACCTTTAATTTCGTTAAGAAAGAGGAAAAATTGAAAAAGCCTAACTTTTTGCCTTAAATGGTTAGTTTTTGATATTATAACACTACGATTACAGCTTTTGGGTAGTCGATCTAGAAAAATAAAATTTTAAGCCAGAAAAAATGTTTCAATATGAAAAAGAATAACCAAATTAAAAAGTAGCTTTTTTTGCTCGTGAAGGATAATTTACTTTGATAAATAACCTTGGTAAAGTGTATAAGTACCCTTTTTATAATTCTTAAATAACAGGACCTCCTCAAATTATTGGTATTAATTTATTTTTTATATATTCTACATTAAATTTTAAATTCATTAAAAAATATTTTTTCTACTAACCTAATTTTAAAAATGTATTGTTTCCTTTATCCTCTACTTCATTACATAATATTTTTTTTTCTTTTGTTTATAAAATAAATAAACAATAAATTTATATCAACTTATTTAATATTTAATTAAAAAGAATCTCCTTGTCCAAGCTGTTAGTTTGATGATAAAATTAGTATACAAAATACAACAATTCCATATTTATTTATGATGCATGATTCTCTTTAAGTTGTACTCTACAACTCTTTATATAACTCAATAATTTGGTATAAGAGTAAAAAAATAATCTTAGTATTTTAAATATTAATTAAAATTTTAAAATAAAGAATTTGATTCAGTTATTGTAGATGTTAAATCCAGTATTGAAAATTGTGAACTTTTAATTGGGTTTTAAAACAGATAGATTTAGTAGTGGAATTGCTAAGATTTAAGCAATATCTTTTTATAAAATTAAGTTGTCTCTTAAGAGAATATTATAGATATTCAGTATTCAGTAGAAGATAGCAACAGAATATATGTTATATCTTAAAACAAGATAATATTCTATGATATGAAAAATTTGTGGTAAAAAGTATAAGATAAAGTCTATAATATATTTAACTCTTAGCAAAGTGAATAAAGTGCTAACTTAGTGTTTGAATTAAAAGATTGCTAAATTCTGAAATCGCAGTATTTAAAATAGTTAGGTGTTCAGATATTATTGACTTCCAAAAGTAAAATAATTTCTATTGACTCTATATATAAACTAAACAATAATTTTTAATTTTAAAGATATTTTCTTAATATTTATTTTATGTAAAATAGATTAAATGATCATTTATGGATTCGGGTAACAGTAAGTTATTAAGTTGTAAAGTCTAACTAATGATCCTTACTCAATAGTTTTTATTGGAAATACTGAAGATAAAACCAAAATAATAATATCTACAACATAGAAAGTGTGGTTTATTAATATTGGTCCACTTTTTTTAAATTTTGATTATAAAAGCACAAAAATTTTGGATTTTTATAAGCAAGCTGCCCAAATTTCAAATAACCAAACTTAATCTAGTTCAAAGCTACAAGCTGGTACTTCTTTGAAGTTTAACAATGCCTGCTTACTAAATATTTATTTCCAAGCTTCTTCTGAAACGAGATCAATGAGTGTGTTTGGTTAAGGTTCTAAATTAGATCCATATTCTCACTTTAGTGCTCTTTAGAGTTTGATTATCCAAGTTGGGCTTAGCAATTTAATTTTTAGCTATAAATAAAATGAATTAAATTTGAGATTCTTTTCCCATGATTAAAATCTGTACCACAAAATATCTAAGAGAGTTAATCTATAAAACTCTGCCTTTACTCAAATTAATTTTATAGGTGAAAAAAACACAGAGTAAAAAGAAAATTTATTTTTATCATTCAATCATTTTAAAAATTTTGACCATTTAATTTATTATATTTGTCTAGTTTATTAACTTTTTAGAAATTTTCAAAGCATCACAATTTAAATATTTTTTAATTCTTTAGCCTTAAACTGATTTAATCTAATTTAATTTTTCAATTATAATTTTTGTTTATTTAAAAAGGGATGGAAAAACTGTTTTAGAGATTGAAGAAGGCTACGAACTTAATTCATACATGAGTGTTACCTTTAAAAATATAATATTTAAAAGTATTGACTTTTCTAGTTCTACAGGATTCAATAATTTAATTTCTACTCAAATGAACTACTTGTCGGATTTGTCAATATTATAATTTTCAGTTTTGAATATTGAAAACTTGGTATTTGAAAACGTTAATTTTGGATTGTATTCTTAAAATTAAAATGTTCCTAAATACATTTAAGTTACCAATTGCACTAAGTTGTTACTAAATAACTCAGAATTTTATGGTACATCTTTCTATATTGATAATGTTTCTAGATTCTAAGCTTAAAAGACTTTGATATTTGGAATGAAATCTGACATGATTTCAAATGAAAAGCAATAAGTTAATTTACTAAAAAAGAAAGGCATTATCTTTTTAAGGTAGCTCATAAGAAACAAGGTTGTTCCTGGCAATAAATATGTCCTTTAACAAATTAATTTAGAAAATTGCTAACTGAACTCAATTAAAATGTTTGCGTTTGAGTGCTTTGAAGACTAAACGCCTAATTTAAAAGCCCCATCCCTTTATTTGAATACAACATATATGCAACACTCTTCTTTGATTGGGTTGGACAATTGTAGATACTTGCAAGACTTGTTACTAAACATTCAAACTGTTTCTTTAATAGATTTAAGCTACAAGGATAGCCAAATTTTAACTGATGGGTATATTTCTATCAGTAGAATTGAATAAATTCAAATAAGAAATACTAATAAGACAATAAATAATTTTGGTTCATCTGCAAGCTTTTTAGTATAATATTCTTAAGGAGATACATAAATTGGCTAATTGATATTAAAGAATCTTTATCTAAGTGATACTCTTCTATTTTAGGTTTCTAGTAACTTTAGCATTGTAAATACAACTATAGTTGACTGTAGACTATCATATTCTTAGATTGTTACTGTTTAAAATACTTAATCTTTTTGTAACGTTGTAGTAAGTTCAGTTAACATTACTAATTCAATAATTGAAGATAATTCTAAATTAATTGCTGTATAGTAAACTCTGGCTATAAATTTAGAGCTAAATATTCTTTCTTTATATAATGTTACTTCTTAGTAATCATCTCTGATTTAGGTCAATTAAGACTAATCCTAAATCGACATTAAAATTTAAAATATTTTTATTAAGCAAAGCTCCTTTTTAAATTCAAAAATTTTAGAAAAAGGTAATTAAGTGTTTACAAATATAAACAAATTAGTCATTCAAAATAATACAAAATTCGTTAACTCTTTGGTATTAAAGAGTTCTGCTAACATAGAAAATCAAAGAGTGAATCTACTGAATATTCCAATGTTCAACACAATCGAACAACTTGAAATATCTTAATGCACATTCAATGAGTCTAAAATAATGGAAATAAAAGAATAGGCATACTTCTATATTTAAAATTTAAATTTAACTTAAAATACATTTTTTGCTTAATCAATGGAAAATAATATTTAAAAGAGTTCCCCTAGCATTTAAACATCAACTTTAAATGTTTCTAATAACACAAACGATAAACTGAGTAATAAGACTCAACCTGATTTACCTTTTTTTAATAACTCCAGTTTCCCTTCTATATCCGAACAAGATAAAATAAGATATCTTATTGAAGTTACCAACATAAAGATATTTAATACATCCATAGTCTCAAATGATTTTTAAGGGTATATTATTTTTGGATAACCACAATCATAATAAATACAATCTGAAATAGAACAAATCTATTAGAATCTTAATTTCTCAAGCAATAAATTTGTCCCCAACTCTAATTTCATCTTACTAGAAATTAATTTTAATTCTCTTAATAGAAATTCCTCAGTTGAAGTTTCTAATTTTACTCTAGCAGACAACATAATAGATACTTTTAACCCTAATATTCCACTAAATTAACTAGAAGATGGTAGATCATTCTTCTTTTTTGGCTCAGATAAGGTAATCTTTAAGAGTTTTTAAACATTTACATTTTTATTTAATTCTAAAATTTTTAGATCTTAAATCAAATAAAATTTGCTTTTATTTTAAATTTTTAATTTATGCTTCCAAATGTTTTATTGAATTTTTTAATTTATTTATTAAAAAAGCTTGGAAAAGTTTTATTGCAGAATGGTGTGATAAAAAATAATGACAATGTTGGATTTGTTAATATTAAATACTCTTTGAACATAGTGACAATTACAAATGTTAATGCAACTGGAAATTTAAATAAAAGTTCTTTATAATAATCATTTTTGTAGGTGCTTCATCCAAGAAGATTTTTGATGACATAATGCATTTTTGAAAGATATAATATCATAGGATCAACTTTTTTGAGCATCTAGTTAAATAGACAATACTTTTAGCTTTAAAATAATATCTCTGAAGATGAGAAAGAATAAAAAAATGATATCCAAATCAAGGAGAATAAAAATTAGATTCCTCAGAAAAAGAATGTTGATAAATAATAGGATATTGACTTAATTAACCTATATCCTTAAGAAATGTTAGGGCAAAATTTAGTGAAATAAAATAATTCTCTAAATAACTTTGCCAAGGAAAATCATTATATTTTTGAAAAGAGGTAGCTTTAGCACTTAAGTGAAAACGATATAGATTATTAGCTAGAAAAAGAAAATGATTAAATCAGAAAGGAAAATAATTAATTTAGTGAAGAAAATATAGATTCACTAAATAGAAGTTATGAAAATGACGAAGAAGGCACTCCCGACTTTCAATTCGATATTAACAATCAATAATTTAATGATGTCAACATTAATAGCAACACGGATGATTCAAAAGAGGAATTGTATTTTGTAGTGTTTTTTGATAACAAATTTATTCACTTAGTTGGATAGAATATTTCATAATCAATAAGTTCATCTGTTATCAATTTACAAAGTAATTTATTAGTTAATATATTTTTAGAGAACTGCTTGTTCCTGTAAAATACTGTAACCTCTGGCCAAGATTACTATAGATAAAGGAGACTTTCTTAAGTTGAAATTTAAGCTGTTAACTCTAATATCTTTCTAACTAACAACTAGTTTATTTATGGAAAATTTTAATTGCCAATAACTTAATTTATAGACACTGTCTATTTCTATTTATCTGCAAAATATATTCAATTCTAGGCATATGTTTAATCGTTCAATCACTTCAAAGGTCAATGCAACGAATATACTTTGTATAATTATATGGCAAGTGGGGTTTTAGAAGGTAAAAATATTAAAATCTTAAATAGTACTTTTAATGGCACCTGCACAATGATTTAACCAACACTCTACATTAAGCTCTATGATAAAAGTGTGTTAGATATTTCGAATAGTTAATTCTTAGATTTATATGGTATCTAAGAAGGATCTGGTTTAGTAATTAATGGAGTTATGAATCAAGTATAAATTAATATAACTAATGTTACAATAAATAGAATGAGCTGCCCTTCTGTTTAGGGTGAAGGTTTTTTCGTTTTTAGTAATCTTAAAAAAGGTAGTGTGGTAAATATTAAAGGAGTATATGCTAAGCAGCTGTACACTTAAAATGGTTCATTAGTGAAATCATAAAATGATAATATTTATATAAGTTTAAAGGACGTAATTGTTGACAATTCTTTTGATACTGAGCTTTTCCGTGATTTTTTATTTATACAAAATCAAATTGATTAACTTAAGAGTAAAAAATCTGTATAGGACTACTTTAATCGTTTAGAAAATGGAAAATTTTATCCCGCTTAAGATTAAGAGGATGATAGTATTATTAACAGTGATGATGACGACATTAATATCAATACTTTTTTTTTAAGTAGTGAAAAAATAGAATATGGTTAAAATTAATTAAACTAAAAAAGATTGTTATAAGCTCAAGAAGATAATCTATTTGATGAAAGTCAAGATCAAAGCGAAGATCAGAGCTCGTTGATAGATTTCTTTGATGTAATGAATTACATGCTTTTAAATTAGTAAATAAAATAAATTTAACAAAAACTTTTACTCATAGACTCAGGACAATTAATTTAGATTTAAAACGCAGATGTATTAAAAATTATTAACCTTAAAGTGAGAAATTATGGAATAGCATTTAGCTCATAAAATGACTTGATTTATATTTACAATGTAAAAAATACTTTGTTAAATAAGTTAGATATACAAAACAACATATTTTATTCCTCTGGAGCAATTAGAGTATCATACTCTTCAGTTATATCGAAAAACTCAATATTTTCCAATAATAAATATTATGGGTCATCTTTAATACTATTTAATTAATTACTGTCTTCAAAAAATTACATGATAAATCTTGAAATTAATAACAATGTTTGCAAAAACAAAATAAGTTGCTTCTCTCCTCTTCTTAATCAGCAATCTATTTTGCACATTTAAAACACAATCATATCAAATAACAAAGGAAACAATACAGTCGGGGGTATTTTTTATTCTCTTCCTTCAAGAATATTTGACATTTCAAGCATATAGAATTTGTAAGATTTCAATAAAACAATAAAAAATTAAAATACCATCAGTTTAAAAAATCTTACTATACAGAACAACAATGCTTCTTAAATAGGCGCAATGGCTATTGAATTAGGAGAGGATTTAAGCTGCAAAGTATTCAATTCTACCTTTAAAAAGAATTATGGGTTACAAATAGGTGGTTTATCTTTACAGCTCCATGATCCAAACTCAATCTATTTTGAGAATAGTACAATAACAGAGAATAAATCAAAGTTTACTGGAGGTGTAAAGATTTAAAAGTCTTCAACTTTGTAGCTTAGAAATAATTTCTCTTAATTCATTTACAATAATACTCCTAACCAATTTACTTCTGGACCTCGTTCCTTTTAGATTATTCCTGTAGAAGATGGAGTTATAAACGATACATAAGACTAGAATTCATAAAATAAAGTCTTAAAATTAGCTCCTTTGAAACTTTAAGAAGATAACCAAACTAAGTCATATAAATTTTTAAAAAAGCAAGAAAAGCTTTATGAAATATAAGCTTTTGATAGTGGCGATAAGCTACCTCAATTCTATTTGAAGTTATTTGATGAAAATAACTAGACTATGATTGGAACATAAATTCCGAATGTGAAAGTTTATCTGAGTGATCAAAGTCAGCCATAGCAAGGCTCTTTCTTGAAAGGAAGTGACAGCTACTTTTATTCATATTTTGGGTAAAGTTACAATCCAAATATAGGAATTCTCTTTGACTAGTTATAGCTCTATGGTTTCCCAGGCACTAATGTAACAATAGTATTTAAACTTTTAGACATTTAGTATGAAAATGCCTCAGCTTTAGTCCCATTTATCAATCCTTCCTAGTTCTATAATTTCACAATAAATGTAAGTCTTAGGAAGTGTATTACTGGAGAGTATATTAAAACTAGTCTTATAACAACCGAATGCGAAATGTGTGCTAAACAATATTATTCTTTATTAGATCCTCATACCTATCAAAATGTAAAGTGTCTTAGATGCCCTGATAATTGTAACTGTCCAGGAGGAGATTAACTTATTTTAGAGCAAGGGTAAAATTATATTTTTTATTATTTTAACTTTTTTCTTTGTTTGGTGCTTTCGTTTTTTTATAATTAATATTTTAACAAATTAATTATTAAAATTTTTTATATAAAGATATTGGAGAGATAGCAATTAATCCGATGTCATTATCGAATGTAAGTTTTCATTTGATAACTGCTTAGGAGGCTTAATGGTTGGAGACGAGTCCTGTACAAATAATAGGATAGGACCTCTTTGTGAAATATGTGATATCAAGCAAGGATACACTGATCTTTCTGCAAGCTAGTGCTTGAATTGTAAGATAATTTGGCTCGCTTCTTTAATAATGGCACTAATTCTGTTATTTTTCATTTTTTACATTTTTATATCAATTGATTCTACAGTGAGTCGTATCAGAAAATTCCGTATATTATTTGAATACAGTTCAGCTAACCATATTGGACAAACATCTATGCTTGTTAAGCAATTTGTGAGCTATCTGTAGGTTCTTTCTATTATATCCTACTTTAGATTTAATTTTGGAAAAGAATCTATTTCTTCTATTATTTATAATATTGGCAATCCACTTATAGGCTTTAATAATATTGTGAGCTGTTTCATCTACAAATATTCAAAGGATTGGAATGTAAAACTACATTTAATTTATTAAATTAAATTACATATAAACATATAAATGAATTATTTAATTATTTTTAAAATAATTTAACTAGATTCCTCATATTTATATTTCGTTCACTGTTTCTCTACTAATTCCTATTTCGCTAAGCTTGGTTGTTTTAATAGCTTAAATGATAATAAATTATCGCAATTACTACTATAGAAAATATTATCTAATCACAATGATCTTGGTTAATTATTTCTATTTTACTCCTCTTTTATTATCTAGAGCAATGGAGTTGATGATTTGCAGGTAAATAGGAAATGAGAAATACATCACAGCTTCTACAATATATAACTGCAAATTAGATTCTTTTAATAAAATGAACCTTTTTTATTTTCTTCCTTTGATATTTTTACTTCTCGTAGCTATTCCTGTTTTGATTATTTATAGAATAAAGATGAGATTTTAACAAAATCTACCATTGAAATATTTCTAATATATTTTAGGTGATTTTAGAAAGAAATATTTCTATTGGGAGTTCGTTAGATTTTTCACTAAAATTGCTCTGGTTTCATTACCTGTCCTATTTTAGGAAGACATAAGGACAATGGGTTAAGTCTTAAACCTGATTTTAATTATATACTATGCCTCGGTTCTTTATTTCCACCCTTTTTGGACTGAAATTTGTTAAAAAATGGAACTAATCACTGGAGCAGCTATTTTTGTAACTTTTCACTTTTGCTTACTTTCATATGATAAAGATGATTTCTCAATTTGGTGGTGGGTTACTATTATAGTTATATCTTTAACAAATATACCTTTAATTTTTTGGTATATTATTTCTTTTTTCTAGGCATACAAGCCTTCTATAAGTAAATTCTTCAATTACAGTCCAAGAAGAAAGATGTCTGAGAGTGATGATCCTCAAGCTAGAGCTCGCTTGCTATGGTAGCTTGCTCTCTTTACAGTAAAAAAACACATAAAGAAAGAAAAATTACAAGCATTAGAAGCTATGAAAAATAAAAAAAGAGCAAAACCTCTAGGAAATAATTATATGGACAACTCATCTTTTATGACTGGTTATAGCGATGCAGATTAAATTTAAAGTGAACAGAAAAAATCAAAACTACTTTGGTGGAGAAGAAGCGGAAGAAGTAGCAATTAAGGCTTTAATAATGAAAACAAATTGAATTAATCCAATCTGAACTAGCCTCTTCTCCAATAAAACAGATACACAATTATGGAGAATAAGCTTAGTCAAAATTCTGATGACTACAATCCTTACCATGATTTCAATTTTTCATTTTTACCTCAGGAAGATACTCAATTTTCAAATCAAAAAACTAATTAATTTAAATAGTGATAAAAAATATAAAAACATGGACAATATTTTTTCAATGAAAAAAAATTTATGCTTTTTATTAATTTTATTTAACAGATTTTATTATGCACGCAGTTATATTGTTTATCTTTTTCCAATTTTAAAAAATTTGACTGTAAAAAAAGTTGACTTTGTAAATTTGTTTAAATAATACAAAAACTTTTTTTTTTTTTCTATTCACTACAGAGAAGTTAAAAAATTAAAAAAAATGATTAATCTATCCTTGACTCCAGAGTTTATTCATAAGATGGAAAAAAGGAAAACTTATTAATTTAATAGATAAATATTTATTATATATTTAATATATTAATTTTAAAATATTTTTTGTTACTTTGATTTGATTAATATCTAGTAGAGCCTTAATAAAATATTCTTTTATAACATAAATAATATTGAGCAAAATATGATTCAGAAAAGCAAAATGAAATATCTTAACACCAAATTCTTTTTCATTTATTTCTATCTCACTCTTTTAAATTTTTGAGAATATTATGCGATTATTGAATAATAGATTTAGTTAAAAAATAGTAATAATAATATTTTTTAGGGATTTTAAATTTTAAGCAATATGTTTAACAACCAAAAAATATAAAACTCTCAATTAACTAAAATGTATTTATTCTTAAAACATTTTGTTTTAAATGAATTTGATTAACTTTTTCAGTTTTTAATCATTATCTCATTTTACTATAATATTTTATTTTTTAATCTTAGATTATATGAATGTTTGTTCTTTAAGCCTATTAAAAATAAAATTCTAATTATTATTTTTAAAAATTCATTTATTTAATTTTATTTTCAAAGAGAATTATCAAAAAAATATGACCTATGAAAAAAAAATTAATTCCAATTTAAAAAAAAAATATTTTTTAAAAAGTTTTTTGAATAAGCAAGTTAATAAACAATAAAAAATAATTTGACAAATTTAAATATTAAATATTTTAATACATACAAGGATGCAATTATTTTAAATATAATAATAATTATTATTATCATAAAAAAACTAAATGAATTTATTTTTATTTGATTAAATAAAAATCAAAAATGATAAAATTTTGTTATAAGATCTTTAATTATTAGAAATTTAAAAATGTTAATGACATTCTTAGCTTAGTAAGATTATATGATAAAGAAAATTTTTTAATATATTTTTGTAAAAATATGAAGCAGGTAGTCTCTTCTCTAATTTAAAAATAATTAGAATATATCTTTTGCATCTGAAAAAAATTATCTCTAATTAAATAAAATCATCAAAAAATAGCTTACATATACTAAATTTGATAGAAATACTAAAAAAGATATCAAACAGCAGTAATTAATTCAGAAACACAATAAAAGAATTTAAATAATAGCGCTTATTATGATTATGCATTAATAATATTTCTCAAAGTAATTTAGCTACTTCTAAATTTATCCCCCCAATAGATTAGATGTATCTAATTTACTCTAGTCTTAAAAAAATTAAATTATTTTATTTTTATTACAATAAAATCTCCAAATGTTAGCATTTTTAATATATTTTTTAAATAATATATTAGCATAGTACAAGTAAAATTTATAATTTAATACTTGGTAAACTCTTAATTTTAAATCTAAAAAAAATTAAAAAAATATGGCATTATCTCATTAAAATAGCTCCAAATCAATTTAAAAAAGTAGATGAGTAATTTATAAGGTTGACTTTAGAGGAAAGATATTTTAATTTTTAGAGAATCAACGTTATCTTCCAACAATAAAATTAAATTATCTTTTCCAATTGCTTTACTTTTGATCGTCTTAGTTTATTTTTTCCAAAGTGTTATTTTTAACACTTGTTAAAGTACATCAATCAGCAAAATCAAAATATTTAACATAGATAGATTAATTTAATACTAGCCAATAATTGTTTGGAGTACTTTCAAAGTATGCTAGATGAAGTTATTTTCAAATATATTATAGTTTATTTTAAAATACGAACAAATACTATATCAACATTTTAATAAAAAATAATTGAAATGAATTTTTAAAGTATCAGCATGTATATATCTTAATTTATAACCTTTCAGATAAAATAATTCTAGAGTATCTAAAAATATAAGGTTAAATTTGGCAATTCTCTTAACTCAATCCATCTTTCGAATAGTATTTATTATGAAGAACTAGTTTATCAGAGTATAATGATTATAATTTGGTGTATATCATGAGTAGGAAGTTTGATTAGACTCATGAGAGAGTGATTCATTTTAAGTATTTAGGAGTCACAAAGAATCATTAATTTTTCTTTGTTGAAAGTTAAGTACTTTTCTTAAACCTTATTATGTTACTATTCAAAATTATAAAACAATAAATAAAAAAATTTTTGGTTTTTGTAATTTAAATGATCAAATACTAATTTTTCAAATCCGCCAAACAATAAAATTGTGCATACTTATCTTGTATTTTGATTCATTAAATTTAGTGATTCTTTACTTTTTCTTGATTTTTTTTTGGTAGTTGATTTAATGGTTGATTAATTGATTGAATTTTTATTGAAATTAAAGCTTTCATCTGCTTAACAACTAAAATAAAGGGATTTCGATCCTTGCTACTTTAATGATAAATAATTAATTAGTTTTTAACTAAAATATCAAAAAACAAAAAAAAGAAAAATCAAAAACAAAACAAACTAGAATCTTTTTATTTGTTTTTAATATTTAGAAAGTAAGCGATAACATCAATAAAGTAGAAAAAACTTAAAAAAAGTTAACCAAAAAAAGTTTTAAGTTCTTCCCATAGTATATCATTAACATAAAGGTGAGTACATTTTAATTTATTTAGATTTTATTCCATATTTGTCGCATTTGTTTGTAGCATTTTGTTATGACTAAGAAAATCCCTCGATTTTAGCTACTTTTTTTAAATGTTTAGGATTAAATTTAAGAAATGCTTTTTTTAAATTATCTTTTTGGTTTAATGCTTAATAAATTTGATTTGTATTTATAAAATAGTTAAGATGGAGGCCTGGATTATTAAATTATTAGCCATGATAGTCATGTTTTCACTTATCATGATTACAGGAAATATACCTTTAAGATCAAAAAGCTTTAAATCAAACCCTAAAGTTCTTGCTCTTTCTTCTGCTTTTGCAGGAGGTCTTTTCTTGGCAGTAGGTATTTTGCATCTTTTACCCGAAGCAAGCGAACACTTCGACGACTACTATAAAGATCAAGATAAACCCGCTGACGGAGAAGCTGGTAGTGGAAATGGTGAAGAAGAAGCCCATTTCCCTTGGAGCTATTTCATTACAGTTTGTAGTTTTGCTTTGATCCTTTTCATCGAAAAGATTGCTACCGACCATACACACAGCCATGACGATCATAGCCACTCTATGATTAAATAATCTATCCTTAAGCGTTAATCCCACCTTGTTGAAAATGTTAATATTGATTCTCACTTAGAACACGAAGGTGAAGAAGAAGACGATGAAGAATTTGAAGAAAATATAATTAGAGAAGGTCTTAATAAGAAAAAGCAATTTGCTTCAAAGCTTAGTATGATTTAAAAAGATGGTAAAACTAACCTTGCTCCATACATTTTGCAAGTTGCTATTGGTATTCATGCTGTTTTTGAAGGTCTTGCTATTGGTATTGAATAGGAAACTGTTAAGTGTCTTTCTATTACCATTGCAGTCGTTTGTCATAAATGGGCTGAAGGTTTAACCCTAGGTCTTGCATTTAAAAAGGCCAATGTTGATCTTAAAATGAGTACTATCATGATTGCAATTCAAGCTATTATGAATCCTATTGGTATAGGTATTGGTTGGGCTTTATCCGATCAAGGTAACCTTGTTACAGGTATTTTCATGAGCATTAGTGCAGGTACATTCGTATACATTGCTACCTTAGAAGTACTAGTAGAAGAATTCAATGTCAAAAGATACAAAATAGTAAAATATATCTTTTTCCTTATTGCTATTGGTTTCGTCTCCTCCTTATGGTTTATCGAGCAAGCTACTGGTGGTTGAAACATACTTTTTTTAAACATATTATTTAATTAAGCTTATGAAGAACAGAGTTAATTATCAATCTCTCAATCAATAAATCATAACTGAATCTACTAGACTAAGAGTTAAAAATAATGAAGATAATTAACAATGTTTTTATAGATTTTTAAAAGGCTGGTTAATAATATAAACATTAAATTAATTTTAATCTTATAACTGTTAAATCATTTAAACATATTCAATTTTATTTCGTATCAAACACTTAAATTTATCTATTCTTAAAATAAGGTTTTTGGGATTTTTTTTTGAATATTTCACTTCATAAATTTTAACTTTAAAAATTTATTTAAATGAAATTACCTGTAAAAATTAAGATTCATTTGTTTTTTTAGTTAATTTAGTTCTAAATTTAGAGAAAGACAAATTTTATTAATTTCAAAAATAATTATGAAGCAAGAATGAGTTTATGAAAACATAAAAAGGAAAAAACAAGCTCTTTTATTTTTGAAATGTTAATAATTTAAAGGGGTTAAAAATAAAATTTAATATATTATTTAACTAAATAATATGTTATTTAATATTCAAAAAAAAAATATTGATAAATGTAAAATTTTATATAAAAATAAACAAATCTTTGAATTTCAAATATTATATCGAAAAATATAGCTGTTTAAATATTAAACAAATTAATTTTGTTTATAAAAGAAATCTATATTATTTTATGCATTTATATTATTTTTTAAATACTTTATGCATCAAATTTTTAATTTTGGTATTGTTTAAAATTAAAAATAATAATAATGCATTCTCAAAATTAATAAATACTTTTAGTATTTTATCAATTATTATATTTTATTTGAATATTTTACAGTTAAAATAAAGAAATAGTAGAGATTAATTTTATCAAAAAATAGATAATTTATATTAAACTTACTTCATTCAAAAGACTTGGAAGGTGATCATCTCTTTACTTATTATAAAAAAAAAACTCAACTAGCTGCTGAAAATATCAATTCATATAATTAGCTATCTTGATTACTATTAAATCTACATTATTTAAATGGTTATTGACTAATTTTAAAAATTGCATACCTTAAATAAAATTAATATTTAATTTCTCTAATTAAAATTAAAAAGTAAATATAAAAAATTCTTTTGAAATATTATCTATAAATTTTATTAATTGAATTAATAAATAATGACTGGAGCTTCACACATATTTACTTGACTTATTGAGAAATTTAAAATGATTAAATATTTTATTTTTAATAATAAATCTTCTCAGTGTTAATTAAGTTAGTTTTCAAAAGGTTTTTTGATGTTAGTTATTTTTGTAAAAATTAGCTTTTTTATAAATATTATTTATGAACAAAAAATTTTTTATCAAATAAAAAAAGGAAAAATTATGTCTTCTTAAACACAAATTGTAAAAACTTTTACCATGATTTTGATGTATATTATTATCATCATTACAGGGATTGTGCCACTTAGAGTCAAATCCTTTAGAGAAAATTAAAAGATTCTTTCTATAGCTTCAGCATTTTCGGGAGGACTATTCTTGTCTGTGGGGCTTATTCATATTCTTCCTGAAGCAGCAGAAGACTTTAACAATTACCTTAGTTCAACAAATCATTTTCCATTTTAAATGCTAATTACTGTAGCTAGTTTTTCTTTGCTTCTATTAATAGACAAAGTAATTGGAGGATAGCTTCATGGAGTTCATCATCATGAGGACAATGAAGATGGGGATGATAAATGTGATGAAGTTTAAGAGAAAAAAAATGATCAGATATATGAAAATCATAATAGCTGTAGTATTTATGAAGATAGTGAAACAAGCTATGTCTAATATCATGATTATAATAGTATTTAAAATATTGTGAAATATAATCAATAATAATATACTAGCACTGGAAATAATAATCTTTAACTTTAAAATGAAATCAAAAATGGTTAAAGTTAAAATATATTTTCTATAAATGGAATAGAAGAAAATTTAGATAATTCGTAAATACAGATTGAAAAAATAATTAAAAAAACAATAGACCACACTTAAAATAGAAAACACAATTTAAATTAGGTAAAGACAATCTAAAGCCTAAATAATTAGGTTTCTCAATTTTAATAAAAGAGAAATTCTCATCCTTAAGATGATTTATTTTAAAGAGATATGCAACCAGATTTGGAGGAAAATATTGTAAAATTAGAAATTAATGAACATCAAAAAAAAAATTTTCAATATTTTGCTCCATTTGTTCTTCAAGCTGCTTTAGGTATCCATGCTTGTCTTGAAGGTTTAGCCATTGGTGTTGAATAAAATTTTTCAAGGTGTTTAACGATAGCTCTTGCTGTTTTAGCACATAAATGGGCTGAGGGTTTGGTTTTAGGACTTGCTCTTAAAAAGTCAAATATGAAAGTTAAAAAGGCTTACTTAATGATAGCAGTGTAAGCTGCTATGAATCCTATTGGAATAGCTATTGGATGGATTCTTAGCGATTCAGGTAGTCTTGTTAGTGGTATACTAATGAGTATAAGTGCTGGTACTTTTATTTACATATCTACATAAGAAGTTATTGCTGAAGAATTTAGTAAAATAAGATACCAAGTAACTAAATTTCTATTTTATTTACTTGGTGTAGGTTTTGTAAGTTCATTGTATTATGTTTAAGAAGCAACCGAAGAATGATACATTTTATTAAATAAATCCATTCATCTAACTTTAAAAAAACCTTGCTAATTTTTGTTTATTAAAAAATACTCTGAATTAAAAATTGAGTTAATTAATATATTTAAAAAAAAACTATCATCACATTTAGCTTAAAAAAGAGTCTTATTATTGTTTTAAGTAATTATATGTTTAATCGAATTGTTGATAATTAATTTTAGCAAAGTAGTAATCTTGTAAAGAATTCATTCAATAATTTAATCATATTGAAACTGTTATTTAATAAGTTCCTTTTCTTAAGTTAAAGTGCTAACATCTTAAAAAGGATATATTTATAATAAAGATTTACCTTAGAGTTCAATTTATAATCTGAAAAATAAAATATATGATTCTATGTAAAATCGTTTTTTTTAAATATATTGTTAGGATAAATGAATTAAAGAAATATAATTTTGTCATTAGATAATTTAAAAAATGAAAAACATTTCTTTTACTTTCATATTTTAATATTTTCCCAATTATATTTAAAGCATTAAAATTTAACAAAAAGGACAGTTATTCTAAAAGATTACCAACTTTTGTTTGATTTAGGATTCAGGTACATGATATAATTTTAACTAAAAATTGTTTTTAGAGTTTCAAATTAATATGATTGTGATATAATAGTTATATCCCATTTTGATGATTTGATCACTTTTAATATATTAATTATCTCATTTATTTAATTAATTCAAAGATATATTTACAAATTATGTATACATGCTTTATCTATTATTATAGTAAATAATATATACAACTAATCAAAATACAAAATAAACAAACAATTTTAAAATATTTTAAATCAAAAAAGCTTGGTTGTTCTACTTTTGCTTTTCTGTAACTTGCTTTTTTAATTTCAATTATGACCATGCATAGAATTTGATAAAGAATGAGGTTAGTTTGGAGATGAGTATTTTGCATTTCTTATTTTCAAAAACAAAAAGAAATACAAACTCAAAGCTATGCCTGCACGCATTCCAAATGACACCAACATGAGACCAATTGCTCTGTTATGCTGATGAATATAGGTAAAGATGAAATGTACAAGTATAGCATAAATAAAACCTATCAATCCATATATGGGATGCCCAAATATTGAGTAAAGAATTACAAAATTCATGAATCCATACATTACGGATATCATTATATAAGACTCTATGCTTAAAGAGAAGCTTTTTGGAATGTATATTCTCCAAAAGCTCTCTTCTACTATAGGCATGACAATTACAAAAACTAGATAAAAAAGAGTCATGTAAGGTGACTTATCTATGTGTACTGGAACAGGAATAGATAAGACATTACCATCATATAAATTAATCAGCTCCTTCACAAGAGCCAATGATATGAGGAAATTCAGGCCAAATGAGACAAAGCTCATAACAATAATAGTTAGGATGTTGTTTTTATTGATTTTCATTTCGCCAGTTAAATAATATGTGAAAGCCTTATCAGTGGGAGCTACAAATAACATGAAAATAACCGGAGATATAATCAAGCATAAGAAAAGATAAACCATCATATCTCCCAAAGCATCTTTCACCCAACTGAGGCATATAAAATGAACTAAAGAGCAAAATAGCATGCTTAAAACTAAATATGTCCTTGATAAAGTAGTCTCTCCCAGAAGAGGGGCATCTTCGTAGGTCTTTCCTTCTAAATTTATAATCATTGTCTTTAAAACTAAAATTTATTAGTAGTTCTTGCTTAATAATAAATAATATTTCCTATAAGTTTATGGTTATATTCAATAGATAATTTTCATAATTATTTAATTAATTAACAAAATTTTTCACTGAAAAATAAGAAAACAAAAAGATATTATTTATTTATATTGCTGACTTTATTTCAATTGAATTTTCTTATTTAATTTGATTTTTTAATAAATAAATATTCGTTATGCTTATGAATGCTTTGCTTTCTAGATTTAGATATATTTGTTATAATTTCTATTAATAATTGAAGCTAAATAATAAATAAAATATATTCTAAACTAATACCATGTTTTTTTTCATTGAAAAATAAAAATATACATTAAAAAAAATTCTAGGATAAATACTGAATGTCAATTCTAATTCTAACATTTTTTAAATAAATAAAAAATGTAAGAAATTTGTTAAAAAGATTTTGTATTAAAACTAAAATGTAATTCATTATTTTAAAAATATTCTTAATTTATTTAAATTTCATAAATTATCCTTTTTATCAATAATTATTAATTTGGATTTATACTATTTTAAAAAACAAGCTAATGACTAACAATTTGTTAACATTTTATGAATAATTATCTTTTTACTAATGACTTGATAATAACTAACTTTTAAGAATATGAGAAAAAGTTGATTTCAAAAAAATTGAGCAAGTATTTTTTGGGTCTTTGACATTTTAGGTTTTAATCTGCTTGAATTTAAAATATTTTAAACAGCAAGTAAATGATTAATAATTTTTATTCATATTTTAAAATGATATTTATACTATAAAACAATGTAATTCAAAATTATGAAAAAATTTCTTAAAAAAATAATTAATTAAAGAACTATTTTATCAAATGGCATGAGTACTTTTTTGTAAGCTTGAATCCAAAAAGTTTTAATAAATCAGTAAATTAAATAATTTTTCATTTATTTATTAATTTTTAATAAATTTATCCTTTTGTAATTGAGTGAAATTTACCTATTTTCAAAATTATGAGAAAAGAAGTTGATTTCATAAAAATAGACCACAATTTTGTATTCTTCAATAAAGATTTTTTAAAAATTAGAGATGTGTAAGATAAATAATTTGTTTATAAAATTAAAAGATTAAATAAAGCTCATTTTTAATTAAAACAGATAAATATATGAGAAAGTAATAGTTTTATTAACGAAGAGGTATTTAATTAAATTTACATTTAGAATAAGATGTATTGATTGAGAAAATAAAATCTTTATATGCCAATTAAAGAAGATAATGATCTATTTAATATTATTCAATATATTTTTAATAATATTCAGCATAAGGAAAAACACATATTAATGGAGAGAAACGATATCTAAACACCTATTTTATAAATTTAATAAGACTAATATGACTTAACAGATATCAACAAAAATTAATTTGATAATTAGAATAGTTTTAATAAGAAAAGAAATACTGTCATATTACACTATTGCTACTATATTTTTGCAACCATTTAATTTACTTATTCAGCAACTTTTGGGATTTTATTTTATTATTTCTCAAAAGACAATGGTCTAAATGATTCTTGTGAATAGGAAAGTTTTAAAAAATGGTCGTGTACCTGCAGTATATTTTGTTTTATTAGCACTAGCTTTTAAATTTTAAGGTTCATTAATAGATGTAAAAATAAATCTGAGTCAGAAGACTTGGAGATGAACTGTTCAAAATTTATAGATTTACTAGAGTATTTAGCAGCCACTGGGCTCTTTGTGTGCTCTTTTGGTTTATATATAACAAGTGATAGTAGCTGTGGAAATCTATATATTTTAGCTAAAATATTCTATATTATGACTTTTTCAATTATTGCTACAGTTATAATTAGTATTTGCATAATACTATGCAGGATTAAATCAACATGAAATAATTTGTAAAGGAAACCAACTATTTGAATTTATTTTACTTAAAAGACTCAATATTTATCTCTTAAATCTCAAAATAATTTATTTAAATAAAAACTAATTTATCAAAAATTTACTTATCCAATTCATAATCATAATTTGCATTTCAAATCTTCTTTAGTTTTTCAAAACTAATTTTGACTCACCAACACCAAATAAATATCATTTTTAACTATTAAATATATGTTGTTTATTTATTTTAATTTACTCAAAATAATTTAAATAGATTAATTGAATAAAAATTTAAATAAAATTTTATGCTTAAATCTAAATTTAAAAATGTTTACATTTTTTGTAATATATATTTATATAATTAAACAAATCAATAAAAATTAATAAAAAAAAAATAATATTTTATGTTTAAAACTAATTTTCAAAATGTTTTCATTTTTTTTTTGCAATATTTATTTAAATGATCTCAAAAATTTAATTCAATAAAAATTAAATAAAATTTTATGTTTAATGCTAATTTTAAAAATGTTTTCTTTTTTTTGCAAAATGTATTTAATTAATTCATCAGATTTAATTCATAAAAAATTTACAAAAATTTTAATAAAATGTTATATTTAACCTTAATTTAAAAAATATTTTCATTTTTTTTACTAAACACAAAAAAACACTTTATTTAACTAAGAATTCTTAATATTTTTTTAGAAAATCATTTTATTCTCATTTTAGTAATTTTGATTAATTTATAAAAATCATAAAACTGTTTTAAAATAATTTTATCTTTTTTTTAAGCCCTTATTAAATAAAAATAAGAAGCATAAATTAACTTTTTAACATAGTTTGATATTAGATACATTAAAATTTTTACAAAATTTGAAGCTGTTTTAAATATATATAATTAGTATATTTTTAAAATTTTGTTAATCATTAAAGAAATCCTGCTACATCTTTAATAATGTCTGTAATAAATGGCTTCGTTTCTAAATCAATTATATAATGTCTCCTGCTTTTTTCACAGAGCTGAATAATTTTGCTCTTTTGACTACCATGATTTTTAATATTTTGCTTGATAAGCAGCAAATGGAAAAATCCATCAGTCAATTCTTTTTAGATACTATCAAAATCTTCATCGCCTTCTGGTCTATTAATTTTATCTTTCATACTAATTATTGACATACTTATGTTACTATTTTCATCATTATTGCCTGATGAATAATTATCATCATCTAAGTTACTGTTCATGCTATTTGACATATTTACAGCAAGCTTGTGTTCATTTTTTTCATAATTAACTTCTTTCCTTGTAGTATTTTCGCCGAAAGCAAAAATAATTATGTATTTGGAAATAGCCTTCTCTTCTTTTTATTTTGCCTGTTCTATGCACTGCTAGAATGCTTTGTAAAGACACCTAGAACTTGAAGTGGTTTAAAATAGCTCTTTTCTATATATTTAAGAAAACTTGATAAAATTTTATTAACAAAAAAGTATTAATTTACTCAATAGATTCTATAGTAAATTCGTATTTCTTTTTATGTACTTCCTTTTCATATAAATCTAAAATATTCTCTACTTTATCTCCGTATTTTATGATTGTAATTTTATCTTTATCTCCCATATACTCATTATATAACTATTTTAATTAATCAATAAAAAATTCAATTAAATATTGAAAATCTAACTAAAATCATAAAATTTAAAAATGAGTAAACTAAAAATTAATAACTTTGTAAATTATTGTGGCAACTTTGTTTTTATTATCTTATATCTAGCGAGAGCAATCTACTAAGATGTAAAAATTCCTCTTATCTTTACGGATAAAAGCTGATAAATCTTTAAGAATTTCTTTTTTCTTTCTATAAGCAGGATTTCTCAAAATATTTGCCATAAAATTAAGTGTTTTTACTCTTAGTCTGTTTGAGTAGTAGTTTCCGTAGTCCTATAAAGATTATTTTTTTAAATTTAATGTATATTTACTTAAAAACTTAAATTACTAAGCTAGAAACTAAAAATTTAAGTGCTTCAGAATCATTTCCATAATGCTGAGAGGCAACTCCTTTGTGGAATAAAACTTTTTATCTAAGTACAGTTATATTCTTGATTTAAAAATTGTCGTCTTTATCATTCTATTTTATTTCATCCAATAATCTCCAAGCATGATCAAGTTTTTTAGCAGAGTTTTTGAATAGAGCTGTATTGTTTATTACTGCTCTTTTATACAATATTCTAGCGTTTTTCAGCAAAAGCTTCACTTTTAAAAAATCTTTGAAGTTCAATTCTTTAGATATTTTAATAATTTCTTAATAAACATTATTATATTCCTCAAGTTTTTTCTCATCAAATCTAAATTATCAAAAATATATCAAATAAAAATATTATTTTTAATAAATAAATACTCCTGTCTGCTATCTTATTGCTACTTTATAAAAGAAAGCAGCTTTGCTATCAGATTGAGTATGTTGTTTATATATTAACATATTTTATTGCTAATTTTTTGCAAATCATCGTCAGCAATAGACTATCTATCTTTTTTGTCTAAGATTTCACTCCTATAATCTAGTTAAACTAATAAGGATTGTTTTTTTAATATATCTCATTATTTTAGTTTATTTAAATTACTTTATAGAATCTCTCTGCAGTGATTCATTGCCTCTTCTATACTTTTTACATCACTCGCATTCTTCTTGTAATTTGAGATAAGTTTATCATAAACAATCTCAAGTCCTTCATACAAATTTATTTTCTTAAATATGAATATACCTTTTTTAAGCATAGTGTTTTCGTGCTTTGCTTCTTTAGCTCTAAAGAATTTCAAAAATAATTTAAATCTCTTAAAATAAAAAAATAATTTATATATATAGCTTTACTTAGAAAAGAAATCAACGACCCAAACAAAATGATCTAAATTCTCTGTTAAAACAATAATTTCTTAAGGTAACATGTTCTATTTAGAAAAAACCATGAAATTTTATATTTCATCAGTATTTTTTTCGAAATTTTAATCTATTTTTTTGACAAAATTGCAGAAAAACTATTTTTTAAAAATAATTCACTTTTCATGATTAAATATAAAATAAAGCAAAATACGATAATTGATTATGCTATGGTTATTAATAATCTCTTCAGAACGAATGATAAGATGAAGAAAAATATCATTATGAAAACTACTTCAATAGATGTAAAAATAAAATAGTAGTAGGAAAAAGTATCAAAGAAATCTTTTTATTCTTAGAATTTATCAGCTGAGGTCATCATAAAAACTCCATAATTTTAAGTTGTTGGATTAGTTTAAATAGATTCAGCATAAGTAAGCTACAAATTAAGTACATCCATCGACATTAATATTTTACTGCAAATAAATATATTAGAAATAATTTGAGAAGGAACAAAGAACTTACATAGAATCATAAGACTAGCTAGAATCGATATTAATTATCATTTGATTAGTTGTAACATTGCTATTAATTTAAGATTGACCATTAAATAGATAGCTAATTTAACTTGTTATTGTTGATGGAGAGTAACCACTATCAGCGTTTTGTTATCCAAGTTGCATGATTTTATCTTAAAAGGTTTCTCTCTTAAAAAAATTAACTTTATCAAAGTTATTGTAAATAATGTTAAAATTTTAATCTGTCAAAATAAATGAGAATCTATTCTAATCAAAGACAAATAACTAATTCAAAAGGCCGAATAAGTCTATTCTACCACAAAAACTAAGTTTATTCGAAATAATTGATAGGCATACATGCAAATAATTATTTAATGTCTATAGCTTTGTATTAAAAATCTAATAAGGATAATTATTAATTTAGTCTTCTATTATGCAGCTCAAATCATATCCTTTGCTTTATGTACCACTTGAATTCTATTTTGATATTTATTTTAAAATTATTTTAAAATTTAAATGATAAATTTTCTTTTCATTAAAATTGATTTTTCAAATTCTATTTTTTTATTTAAAATTTAATCACTCATTTATACTCTTTTTTATTTGATAATATTTATTTTTTCTAATTCTTCATTCATATTTATTAAATTTTAAATTTAAAAAAGATAAGTTCCTAATTTTAAAAAAGAACAAAAAAACTACTTTAAAACAAAACTTAAATTAAATCAAACTTTTTAAAAAATCTTAAATTTAAAAATATTAAATTTTAATTTAAAAAGTTTTAATTACATTTTATTAGCATTTTTCATAATTTTCACAATCTTACTTATAAGTTTAACATTCTTCTTCATCTACATCAATTATACATTTTTCATAGCGAATGCAATTCTAATAATTTTATAGAAGTTCTGCAAATTAAATGCTGGCAGAATTCATTCCAACAGTATCAAAAATAAACATTTGATCCTAAGGTAAATAAAAAAAGTAAACCAAGCCTTCTTTGTTTGGATAATCATTATCGACTATGCTCTTGAAAATAGCTCTTTATAAATCAATAAATTGTATAATATTTGATATGCTCGCTTATTATGAGGCACTAAGCTAGCTGTATGAATTTGTATTATATTAGTAAAATAATAGCATATTACTATTAGGATTAGCTAAAGCAGATTCTATATTTTGTAATGTAAAAGATAGTACACAATTGCTTGTATTATCAATGACTGAACCAGATTTTTGCAAATTACAGTTTTAATCAAGAACGAACTTGTTCAATTAAGTAATTTAATTCTAATAAATAACTCCTGTATAGTTCAATCTTAAATATATCTATTTATAATTAAAATAGGTGTTTTTCACTTGAGACTTCATTCATTTTTTTGTAAATTATTTAAATAATTATTCATTTACACTGTTGAATTGCTGAGATAAATTATCTTGTATTTAACTATTAATGTATGCCAAATTGTTTGTTTGCTATTCCTCTATATTTTGAAGGATTTCTATTTTATTTAAATAATGTTATCTCCAATTCTTTTTGTCACTTCACAAATAATTTATATCATAAAGAACATTTAAAAAATATTGCTGTTTACCTTGAGTACGAATGCTAGTAGAAATTAAAATGATAAGCATTAAAATCACATATCCTAAAAATATATTTCTAATAGTTAACTTGAGTACTCTCTTTTTAAAATAATGGTAAATTCCTCCATGATCTAAGCTAAATAGTTAACTGTATTATATATTATCGTATCTTTCTTGTTCTTTTATTTCTCTCTGCATGGTTTTAATGAGAATATCTTGATATTCTATATCTAAATTGTATTCAATTTTTACAAAATTTGATTTTTACTGCTAACTTAATTTAATTTAATTAATTAGATAACTTTTTGTATTGGTAATGAATAAGATATATGTAATTTATTGAATTAATAAGTTAGAATTGATTAAAATTTGATATTTATTTTTGTTGTTTTGAATTTACAAAAAATTATTTGGTTTTGAAGATAAATAAATAAATAATTGTTTGTGAAATGTTAATAGTAACTATTGATTGATTAGATAGATAGATATTCTTATTAAAAAAAATACACCTTTTCTTGCCATTCATCAAATATTAATAATTTCACAAAAAAATATTTATTAATCATAGCACATTTATAAAGGTAAAATGAATTCAGAAGATTTAGGAAAAATTATTGTAAACGCTTAGGATGAAATTCAAAGTTTAAAAAAGAAGTTGGATTTTATAGCAACCGCAAAAAATGTGCAGCAAGGTTTTTTTATTTTAACATCATTTTAAAAATTTAGCATGAATCAAATTAATAGCTAAAAAATATGATTGAATCATTGATTCATCATTTTATTTTTGTGGTAATTAATTAAGGAAATGGAAATGTGGCAGAGGCTTAAGATATCTAAAACATTTATCAAAGATTAACATATACTATTAAGAAATTTGAGAACTCAATATAAACAAATGTAGATAGACTTCTCACTCATGTAATTTAGCTTTGCAATCTATATTTTCAGAACCAATTTTATATCGTTAAAAATTAATAAAATTATGTATTTTAATTTTAGAATATGGCTCGTCCTGAATCAGTCCCTTAGAAATTTCCTTCTATCAACAAAACCATAGATTCATAGTAGCATTTATAATCCACAGCAAAAAATCAAAGTGTCTTAGCAAATACAAATAATTTTTAGAGTTTGAATGAAAATAGTGAATATCAACCCTTTTATTTGCCTTAACAGAAACGATATCAAAAGTAGCCTTCAGGTTAAGGTAGTAATTCAGTAATTAAGCAAAATTAAAATGTAAAAAAATCTAAAAAGCTAATTATATACAAAATTATTATTTTAAATTTATAATAGAAATCGTTTGAATATAGTAGAAATTAAAAGGACTTTTCCTTTTAAAAAGTAGCTGATAAAAGTTTTGAAATTGGAAGGAGTTATCTGAATAAAAATGTCATTGATTTACCTAGATAAAAAAGTATGAGTGTGCATAATACAAATTTTGTTACATCTGCAAAGGATAAATCTGCATACTAAAAGCAAAAATTAAAATTAGGAAGATTTTCAAAACCAGCATCCGTTTTACCTCCAGAGATTAGAAACAACCCTTTTGCTGATGCTGTTGCAATCACAGAATCTGAAATATATAATGGTTTGTACAATCTTATAAACAAAGGTGTCGTTCCTAAAGATGTAGATATAATGCCAGCATTTTCCAGAGGTGTTCCACCACTTATAAATAAACCAATGATGTAATTTATATAATTAGCATAATTAATTAGTATTAATTAAACTCGAATTTTTATAAAATAATATTTAATTCTACTTAAATTATGTTTTATTTGAAAAAATTAAAAATTTTAGTTAAAATTTTGTCTACTTTTACAAGGGTACATCCATTATTTTTTATAGCTCAAAATTTTTATTACTCAATTTTTATTTTTAGAACTGATAAACATTTATCCATAAATAAAAACTAATAATTATTTACCAGCAAATCCTTCAATAACAACTTCTTTAAATAGTAGTTATACTAATAACTATTCTATACATACACTTATTTGAAAACAGCGTGATTAAATTGGTTTTTTAACATAAAATTGTTGAAATGAAATTCATATTTTAAATATATTTTATCATGTTAAAAACTTCAATCAAATATAAAATTTTTGATAAAATTAAAAAATTTATTTTAGCTAATAAAAATACACTTTTACATCTAATATATTTTATTTTTAATAATAATAAATAGAATGCATGAATTTAAGGAAAAGCTGATAAAATAAGAAATTAATATAGAACCAAAAATAGATTTAATAAATATAAAGTTAGATGTTCAAGCAATACAATCAAAGCCTAAATAAGATTAAAAAGTTTAAGAATAAGCATAAGTTTCCTAAAATTCATTTTAAAGGAAGAGTTTTAAATTTAAATAATTCGTTCCTTCTAATAAGCTGCTTGATTAAAGTGCAAATCATGATTTGTATTAATCAAAAAGGTAGGATGATTTTGAGCTTACATTAAAAGAAACCTAAGCAAAAAGTTATCCTGAAGTACTTGATGCTTATTCCTTGCATCATTTAATTGTGAGAAAAGCTAAAGTTGTAGAAGAAACTCCTGAGTATGCTTCTTATAAGCGTATTTTTTAAATATAATGGGGATAAATTAATTAACTTCTCAAAGAAATTGAATAAATTGCTAAACAGTTTGATTTTCCTATGTTTTACCTGGATGGTAAAAAAGTAGATTATTAAATGTAATTTTTCTTTTTACTAATTATTATTTTCAATAAAATTAAATTAGCTTGCTTAATTGAGTGAAAAAATTACTAAGCCTACTCTAGAAGAGTTGCTAAATTGTATTGTCAATCAAGATATGGTTGATGAAGTAACTTTATTTTTCAAAATAGAAAGATCAACAATTTAAAAAAAATATTTTCTATAAAAAGTTTGTCAAGTTACCTAAGAGAAAGTATAAAGGAGAAAAAGGAAAGTAACTTGCTGTTGTAAAGATTTAATCAATAATTAGGATGTTTCTTTAATACAGAGAATACAAAAGAATTAAGTAAACTATCTAAATAGTTAAAATAATATAAAAGTATGCTAGATTATATCTCCACAAAAAACAAACTAAGAAACTAATAAAACTTAAAAACGAGCAGCTATTTGATAAATTTAAACAAAATCTACATCAATTTAAATTAGACTGGCCAGAAATAAAACTAAAAAAGAGGTTTGAAATTCATATTAACTCTTTCTCAGTTGATGTAATTCATTACAGATTTATTTTAAATTGTTATATTTTCAATATTAAATTGAATTTTTAACTCAGTTTGAAAATAAATTTTACAAAAAAATAATTCAGGAATTGAAGAGATTAACTATGGATAAATAATTACAAAGAGAGAATATTTAAATAACAAGAATATTCTAAATTAAAGATCCTATGGTTTCTATTATTTATGTTTGTCCCTTCGGAGTCAGTGACGACATTACAAATTATTATTACAAAGTAATTAGATTTTCAAATATTAATTAGAAATAAATAGCATTTTTAATTAATTTATTTCTTTATTAAATTTTAATATTGAAACTTAGATTCTTGAATTAGGAGATGTTCATAACTTTAAAGACAGATTGTATTTCATTAAACCTGAAAATTGTGACACATTTCCTTTCCACTTTTCCCTTTCTAAAAAATTATTATACTCTCCATAAGCACTGAAAAGAATCAAAAAGCTAATTAAAGGAAAATAAAGCTATATAGTTCCAGGATATCCTTCAAACGATGATATAAAGCTTGCTACTGAACTTAATATACCAATTATGGGTGGAGATCCTTAAATATCTTTTGTAAATTCAACAAAATCTGCTGCAAGAAGAATATTCCATGCATGTAAAATAGATGTCCCTCCTGGAGCCTTTGAAATTTATGATGAAACAGAATTCATAAATACCCTAACAGTATTAATAGCAAATAACCCTGAAATAAGTACATGGGTACTTAAAATCGATGATGAGTTTTAAGGAAGAGGCTTAGCTTATTATAATGTTGACTCTATTAACCATTTATCTGAATTATTAAAATAATACTCTGAAGTAATTAGTTAGCTAACCAACTATTTTTGAATTTAGCCCATATTTATGTTTATAAAATAAATTTTTTATTCCTTAAACATTTAAAAGGTGACTGAAGAAATCATATAAAAGATAAAATAAATTGTCAGTAAAACTTTAGCTTCAAAAGTTAAAATTGCAATGCCTTCTCTTTACAAAGATTACAAAGAATATCTGTCTTGTTTTTTAAGAAGAGGAGGAGTTATTGAAGCCTACCCTGTTTTATTAAATAGAACTGTTATTTCTTCTCCTTCTTTATCATTTTTTATTGAGCCTAGCGGTGAAGTTAATTTAATAACTGCTTATGATAAAATTCAAGGAAGCTTATTTATAAATATAGGTACATATTATTTAAAGTTTAGCTATTAAAAATTTTTTAAATTTTAATTTTCAAGGATGCTCCTTTCCATAAAAGTCTATAACATCTAACATAAATCTAACTGATCTCTCTTCAGAAATAGGATCTAAATTATATGAAAAAGGTAAATGAATTTCATACATGAGCAGTTAAAAATTAATAATTAATTAAAAGGTGTTTTTGGTTATGTAACTGCTGATTTCATAGTGTATGGTGATACAATACAAGGTATAGGTTTAGACTGTTATATGAATAATTACTTAGCATCCTTCTTTTATTTTGATTATCTAATGAGAGGTAAGCTCAATAAGGAAAATGGAAAGTATTTTGCAAGTTTGACAGAAAATTTGGACAATTACTAATCATTATCTGCTTTAGGTAATTTTGTAAAATTAAAATCAAATTTGCAACAAACTAATTTTTATTGAAAAAAGAAACCAGTAAACTTGAAGAAAGAACTTACTTTTATTGTCCTTTTGTAAATCATCCAGGACTTTAAAATGTTAAGATTAAAAATTTCTTCTAAATGTGTAGATTTGAAGCTATATAATTTGATCTTGAGAAGAAATATGGAGCTACTTTCTTATTAGTTGATATCCTGCAAGCTGGTGGTTTGGGGGTTTTAACTATTGGTAATTTATCTATATTAATATATTTTGTTAAATAGTATTTATAAAATATCATTAAAATAGGTGATGATTACAAAACAGCACTTAAACTTATGAATTTATCCCTTAATTTCTTAATGAAGCAAGCTGGAAGTGTAAGTAAAAGCTATTCTGATGCGTATGGTTAATCAAGGTAAATTATATTTTTAAGAACTTAGTAAGGTATAGAATATATATTTTTAAAAAAGAACTGATTGCATAAGTATTGTAGATGTCATTAGCAGAATTAGAATAATGACTAAAAAAATAGAAAAAGAAAACCTATACAATTTAAGCACAAAAATAAATTATCAATCTCAAAAATGAAGCATTTAATCTTAATCAATTTATAAAAATAATTAATAAAGTATGTAAATAAGAAAATTAATTAATTAATTAATTATAATTAGATCAAACTAAATTAATATATAATTTGTAATTTATTGCAATCTATAATAATTCCAGTAAATGTAATTATTTATATTATATTACAAATTTTTATAAAATAACACTAAATATATCAAAAAAGGATGTTCAACTTTATCTATTTTAATATTCAATTAATAGTATTTACTTTAATATTCTGATAAATTAAATTGTTTTATTGGAATTAAGATTTTTTTTCTTTCTAATTGGTTGTAATTTATTTATTTTATTTGAATTCTTTAATTCTCACTTTGTTAAAATCTTTAGAAATAGTTTCGTCCTGTAAATTTATATACAAAATATGTAATGCCTAGATTTAACTTTTGCTAATTTTACAAAAAAAAAGTAAATGCTCTAATGTAATTATAAAAATTTTATTCTTTCGAAAATCCAACTAAAATTTTTAATTAATTGATTGGCTAAAATTAATATCTGAATCTTTAATGAACTATTTAATTAAACCATGAAATATATATTCACTTTGTAATTAAGATATCTTTTAACATAAAAAAGTTAAGAGCAATTAAACTCTTTGTAACTTAAATAAAATATTATTTGATTAAATAAAATTGATATTTATTTGAGTGATACATAATATCATATGCAAAAGCTCTTTATTTTAATTAATTATATTTTTCAATTTATTTTAAATAAATAAATAGAAATGTTGCTTGATATAAAATCTATTCTAATTATTTGTATATTTTTATTCAAAATATTTAATGCCCTAATTTATAATTTCCTAATTTTACAAAAAGAAAGTAAAAACACAAATGTAATTATTCAAAATTTTACTCTTTCGGAAATCCATCTAAACTTTTTAATTAATTGATTGGCTAAAATTAATATCTTAAGCTTAAATGTACTATTTAATTAAACCTTGAAATATGTATTAACTTTGTAATTAAGATACCTTTTAACATAAAAAAGTTAAAAGCAATTAAATTCTTTATATTTTAAATATAATATTACTTGATTAAATAATATTAATATTTTATTTGAGTTATAAATTATTATATCACTATATATACACAAGCTCTGTATTTTGATTAAATATATGTTTTAATTTACTATGAACAAATAAATAGAAATGTTGCTTAAGATAAAATCTATTCAAATTTTGGCTAATAAGATTTGTATTTATTAGAATCTTATTTTATAAATTTCAGTTTTTCTAATCGAAAAATTTCTTAATTTTATCTATTATCTATAAAAGAATTTAATTAAAAAAATAAGTAAGTAAAATTTAAAAATAATTAACATCTATTAATATGGTTTTTATGGATACTTTGAAAATTTTAATTACCTAATAAGGTATGATGCATAAATTAAAAGTAAACTAGGAGGAGATTTTTCAAATGAATGGTAAACAGGTAATTTAATCAAAAAAATAAATATTTCACATATTTATTTTTATAATTTCATCTTTTCAGCAAAAAAAATCCTTTATTGTTATTTTTCCTATCTAATTTTTTTTATTATGTAACTTAAGTAGTTTAAGATAATGCAGACCTTGTAGTAAGATTGAATAACCATAACAATTCAATTATATGCGTGAATAATTTATTGAATTACAGATAGTTTAAAAAAATAAGATTTATGTTGGTTAATAAAAGGATTAAAGTCAGATTTAAGAAAATTAATTAATAATTAAATATAATAATAAATAAATAACTAAATAAATAAATAAGAATTGATAATTAAAATGGAAAAGTGCAAGCTAAAAGTTTTATTGCAGTTTAGCTTATTAGTGAATAATTACTATATTTTAATAGGATTAGCTGTTTATTACAAAATAATTAAATAGGATACTCTATTTCATATATTGTTTACGTTCATAGTAGCTGAAAGGATTGTAAATTACTTAAGAGGGATATATTTACACATTCTTTAGAGTGGACCTATTGGAGTGATTAAATGCCTTATTTTTAATTTATTATTTATTGACTAGAGTATTTAGTATGGAGTATATGAAGAAACTGTTTATTTTGATTAAAATCTCTTTTTAAAAAGATTAAATATCCTTTCTCATACTATTAATATAATCCCTATTATTTCTAACTGCTGGATTTTATTAAATACTGATAGTTTGGATTATGTTTGCTTGATAACGACGGTTTATGGTTTATTTCATATTAATCTAACTAATTTCATGAATAACTAAAGGGAACAATAAAGAAATTAAAACTACATTTTTCATATTTATAGAATTTTCGTTTATGCAAGTAAAAATATAAGCTACTTTCTCATATTGGCTTAGTTAATATCTTACAGTTATGGATTTATTTCTATCTATGCCTTATTGATTTTGCAAGAGATTTTTTTTTTTTGGAAAAATATTTTTACTGAAAATTTGAATGGAAAACTAATTTTACAGATTTAAATGATTTTTAGTTACAAGGCACTGGAATATTTGGATTAGGGTATTGATAGCTAATTATTTAATAATTTTATATAATATTCCACAATAATAGTACTCTTTGTTTTTAAATCTATTTTGCTTGACTTAGACACAAGTATAGTCAATATTATCATTTACAGTGCTATGTTCGCAACTATTTTAGAATTTGCATTGAGTATGTACAATATTTATCAATATAAGACAAAAGGACCATATGAGATTTATTATTAAAACAAAATTGAATCAAGTATCTCGAAATAAACTATGGAAGATATAGTGAGAGATATTGAGAGAGCATCTTTATCTCATAGGATATCTGTAGAATTAGAAATAAATAATAGTAATAATAGTAATATGGAATAAGTTTATTCTTTTGTTTAATATTTATTAAGGTTACAAAAAAGAGAAAAGATTTTATCATTGTTATTGAATTAGAAAGATGAAAATGACTAAAATGAAATTAAAATTTTTAGTTTCTAAAAATAAAGCAGAGTTTAAGTAAACTCATTTGAATAAAGCATTTTTAAGTAAAATGTGTAAAATTTTGTTAAAACTGTCTAAGACAATTAGCTAGATTATCAATAGCATTAGTATAATTTTATAATCAAAGATAGTAAATATTAGGAGATATCTTTATAAAGAGTTTTTTTAGATGAATGTAAATCTTTTTATCCAAGAAGCTTTTAGATAAATGGGAAAGATATTCCCTTTTTAAACTATTTTAATAGAGTAGTTATTCAGTTTAAAGTTATTTAAAATTAATTACAACCACTGTTACCAATAAATCTTTTTTATATTTTATATGATTTGTACGATTGATTGGATAATAAAATTTTATTATTAATAAACAATATTAATTAAATTATATAAATAAATTTTTAAAACTATAAAAGCACACCTTAAATATGGCTTAGCTATAGATTTTAATATATAATTACATTAATTTAAACTAAAAAAAATATTTAATTGTAATAATTAATTTTATAAGAGTTTGATAAATATACATTTTGAGTTTAAATGATGGATACAACCGCTTTTTTATAATAAAATCTTCAATTTAAAGAAAAAATAAATAAATCACAAAAATGTTGAAAATCAACTTGTTCTTATAAATTTTTTTGTTTATTATTTTATAATAATTATAGTAATTTTAAATATGATTTAGTATTTAACAATTTAATTTTTTTTTTTAATTAAATTCTCTGAGTTATTTTATAAAAATAATACTAAGCAAATGATTTGTTAGTTATGACTCAAAGGTTTTTAAATTATTTAGTCTATTTATCATAAATCAGAATTCAATCTATTAATTTGAAATATTTATATTAAGTGTTGTACTACTATATTGTAATAACTAACACTTGATCTAACTACATTTATTCATATCCACCAATAATAGTTTATTCTAAATATTGCAGTATTAGATATTTAAGAAAATTAATAAAATAACACTGATAAATTACTTCAGATCTTTCTGGATAAATCAGATCAAAAATTTATGGTATTTTTATCTTAATAGAGTATTCCTAAAGGTTTTTTAATTATTTAGTCTATTTATCTTAAATTAGAATTCAACCAATTATTTTGAAATAATTAGATTAAATGTTGAGCTACTATATTGTAATAACTAACACTTGATCAAATTACATTCATCCATATCCACCAATAATAGTTTATTCTAAATATTGCGGTATTTTGAGATTTAAGAAAATTGATAAAATAACACTGATAAATTACTTTAGATTTTTCTGGATAAATCAGATCAAAAATTTATGGAATTTTTACCTCTAAAAGGTTTTTTAATTATTTAGTCTATTTATCATAAATTAGAATTCTACAATTTTAAATGAAATATTTAGATTAAGTGTTGAGTTACTATATTGTAATAACTATCACTTGATCAAATTACATTCATCCATATCCACCAATAATAGTTTATTCTAAATATTGAAGTATTAGATATTTAAGAAAATAGACAAAATAACTGTGATCATAATTACTTGAGATCTTTCTGGATATTCAGATCATAATTTTATGGAATTCTTAATCTTAATAGAATATTCCTAATTTCTAAAAATAGTTTCAATTTATCAGATGGCAATTTTTTAATATTGTATAAAAATCAAAATTTTATAATTCCAATAAAGTAATATGATTACTACTCAAATTTCTATATGATGCTGTTCTTTATTGGTTTGAGTTTTAGATGTGACCTTTGATATTTGAGGAATTGTTTTTGATAATTCTTAGAAATTTTAATATATTATTTCTTGTTTCTTTTATTAATTTAGACCAATAACAAAATTGAATGATATATCTAGATTATAAATAGGTCACATGCAAGAGATAAATAAATCAGTTTCCTAATTACGTATAATTTTAATAGCGACTATTAAATGGTAATTAATTTGTTTGACAAAATTAACATTAGATAAGAATATATGAAAAATGAAAACTATTTACTGCTCAGATTTTATTGGAAAATGAATTTGATAAGATAATTTTTGTTAAAAGAAATATCATTTAAGTATTTTTTTTGATAAATAAAGAAAGTATAGAAAAGAGGTTTTTTCGTTTTCTATAATTTTTAAAATGTTTTCTAACTTTGAATTAGCGGAAGAGATTACTTATTTTGATTAGAAAATATAAAAAGTTAAAAATAAGTAATCACAAAGGTTGAGAATACAATTTTAAAAAATAGTAAAATCAAACAAAGAGTTACAAAGATATTAATCAAATTTATCAGTAATTGAAAGATCAATTTTTAATTATTTTAATTTCTCAACAAAGTAATTCATTGCTCGTATAACTCACTAACTAGATAAATAAGACTATTTTTTTGCGAAAAAAGGTTAAAAATTAGAAATTAAGTTAAATAATTAAATAATTTAAAATAAAATCTAAGCCAAAATATAAAAGGAGAGAAGAGATGATTAAAGGTGAATATTTTAAAATTTTGTAATTCTCATTGTTAGTTGTCAATTATTACATAATTGTCCTATTAAGCATACTTTATAAAGAGGAAAACTAAAAAGTTATGTATTCTTTACTCATCACTTTTATTCTAATTGAAAGACTCTGCTCCTTCGTAAGGGGATCTTAAATTTATATTTTACAATCTGGCGTTTTGAACATTATTAAATGCCTCATCTTAAATGCTCTTTTTATAGATTATAGTATTTGGTATTCTGTTTATTATGACATAACTTATTTCAACTAGAAAACCTTTAATTATAAATAAAATATATTATCAAATTTTATCAATATTATGCCAATAATATTCAATAACTTGATAATACTTAAAGGTGATAGCAAGTACTCTCACATTTACGTTATCTCAAATATTTACTTTTTTTTCCACATGGCTTTCACAGAAGTTCTTAACAACTAAACTTTAATAAAAGATCAGTAAAATTCCTTTATAAAAATGTACAGGTTCATGGTTTATCTATCTAAAAAGATATGCTTCTACATGACTTTATCTGAAATAATTAACTAAAACTTAGCATTTATTTCTATTTATTTACCGTTTATTATCTATGATTTGTATATGATATGGAATACAAAATTGTCTAATTTTTTGCTAGGATTTCTGACACTTTAGACACAACCTATATTTAGCTTACAAGTACTTGAAAAAACAGAATCTCACATTGAATAATAATTATTAAATAATCTAATTCAATACATAGTGATAATTATATTCTTCTTAATAAAGCTAATTCTTGTTGTAGACACTTCTATAGATCTAAAAATAATCCTTTTTGCTTCACTAATTTTAACTTTAACTGAGTTAGTTTCAACTCTTTTCGCAATTTTTCAATACAAAATCAAAGGTCCACATGAAATATTTTATGAAAAATAAACTAATTCTCATAAATTAGATGATGATTTATAGTAAATAAAAAGTAAAATAAACAAAGCTTCTTTGTGCAGATCTGTGACTATTTAATTAGAAGTGTAGGAAGCAAATAAAAATTAGATCTAATTAATAAATTAATTTATTCAATTCAATTTACTTTTAAAAAAAAGATCAAAAACTCTTATATTAAAATGCAATCTTGAAAATAATAAGTGTCTATGTGATATAGGATTGAGTACTTTTGAAGATACAACAAAAGTATAAATTATCTAATCAAGTTGCTCTGAAATATTAAATTTTTTACTAAATACCATCTAACAAAACAAATTGGATTACTAAAAATAAAAATTCGATTTTATTACAACATAAAATAATGTTAAACTATAAAAAAATATACTAAATTAATTAAATTAATTCTATCCTAAAAGCATTTAAATAAATAGTTAACCAATCTCTCAAATTAATTTTCTCTACAAAACTATAATAGAAATATAAATCTTTTAAAATTAAATATAAAATCTAATTCCTCTTAACTCTTCCTACGTACTTTATGATTTATATGATAGTTGATCAATAAATCAATCGTCTTTTTGTATTAAATTTTACATTTAAAATGGCAAATATTATAATAAATTTTTTTTAACTAATAAAATTCCATAAAAATAAAACAAGAAATTCTTTTAATAATTTATTAATAAATGAAAAAAGAAAAATAGATAAATTAATACATTTTTTTAATTTTAAATTGTCTACTTTTAAATTTAAATCTTTTATTACTAAATATTCTTAGATAATGATTTACTTGGTTTAAGAATAAATATATTCATCATTAAAGAAAGAATTAAATTAATTTGATAATCTAAACAAATTAATTAAAAATATTTGTGATATATTTTTTGATGATGTCAAAAATTTTATATATTTTTTTTTATTGTATAAGTATTATTTAATTGGTAATTAAAGTAAATAGGTTGAAAAAGAATATTTAAAAACATATCAAAAATAAATCCTTGTTTACAAATCTTTGTTCAATAATCTAAAAATAAAATAATTAATTTATATTTGGTTAATATTTAATTTTTTTTAACTAAAATAAATTTATCTTTCAAGTAAATTTGGTTAGCCTAAGCATCTTATGAAGTTTATTTTTTGTAATTTAATTGATTGAATTTTTCCTTTATTAAAATATACAAATATTCATAATTATCAAAATATATGTTAAAATAATTTACTTAGCTATATTTAGAGCAATTATAAATTTGTTTTATTTAAGATTTGAAAACATTTAATTTTTCCCAAAAACTGTTAATTCATTATTTGCCCTTTTTAAAATAAATTTTTTAATTATTTAACATTCAAAAATAATATTTTACCCAATAAGCAACTCTAAAATCTAAAGGCTTTTGCTTTATCCCAAGCTAACACCTAAACTAAATCCTCCTTTATCATCAATATTGTTTCCGCTAAATTTGAATTTAAATTAATTAATGCATAAAACTATTATCTATTACTGTAATGAAATTTTTAATTTCAAAAGATGAGAATGGCTTCCTAAATGTTAACCTAATTCTTCTATTCCTTTAGTCCCTAATTGAGTATTTCTTTAAAATTTATTCACTTTAATCTTTATTAGATTTAAAATAAGAAATATTACTTTAAATCTAAGGAAAGAGATTTTAAATTTTATATTTTTTTTATATTAGAAACCAAACCAATTACTCCTAAGTCTCCAATTTTATTTTAACTATTTAATTCAAAAGAAATAAACATTAAATAAAGTAAGTCAGGTATTAAATACTCAAGTTCTAAATTCAATTCTTCAAAATTTTAACATGAACTCAATTCATTAGCAATTTAGCAGGCTCCAGATTAATCAATAAAGTTAAAACTAAATTTTAATTAATTTTTTAAAAAATAATCACATTTTAATTAAATTAAATGAAATAAATGATTTATTATTATTATTATCAGCCAAAATAAAATTGAAAAATTTTTTTTCAGACGTTTAATAGATTTGTTTCTTATTTGATTTAATAGATTGTTAAATCCAAATTTAAAAACAAAAGATGAATAACTTAAAAAATTTGAATTAAAAATAAAATGAATATATATTGATTTTTATTTAGAATTATTTGTAATTATGAAAGATATTTTAAAGAATTTATTTATTTTAAATTATGGAAATATTTTTAAATATGTTGAGTCCATGTGTTGCATTTTTACAAAAAATATAAGTTTACTTTAGCTTGAGGGTGAGTTATTAGAGATTCAAGAATTAACTTAATCCTTTTCCTATTTAAGCAGCAATTTAAGAATTTATTTAGCAACTTCTAAAATGGTTAAATATTTTGATTAAATATATTTATAGATAGTTTTAAATAAATAATACTTTGCTTCAAGTTGTAAAAACTTGAGATTTTTATTTGAAGCAAGAGAGGAAACTAATTCAAAATTATTATCATCACATTATAATTTATTAAATCTTAAATTTTAAATTTAATTTAATCAATTTTTAGCAAATAAATTTAGAATATACCCAATATCAAGAACTAATTTTAACATATTCTCACTATAAACTAGGTGTCTTCCAAGTTAGTTAACTCCTTCAATTGTAAAATAGTTATATCTGTTTAGAAAACAGTTGGGTTATTTTGTCTGATATTTGAGAAATTAGTAATAAAAATAATCAATTAATAAAATATTTAAATTAAATATATTTAATTAAAAATTTATTGTTAGAAAGAAATTTAAGGATTTAATTTTTAAGAAAAATATTAAAATTAAACTGTACCTTATAAATAAATTTAGTGCCACCAATGATTTGATTTATTTTATTCCTAAACTTAAATTTTTAATACCTTCATCTCTGATTTGATTGTTACTAATTAAAATATTTACTAATAAAAAACTTGGTTAATTGAATTAAAATACCTCAATTCTATCTCTAAAATATTAAGCTATTTTAGCTAGACTAGTTTTTAACCTATATCAGATGCTCCTTGGCATCCTATCTAGTTATGTCTGAATAAATTATCAATAAAAATTAATAGCTTTTTAGATTGATAAAATAAATATACTGGAGATCTAAGCTCAAAGAACTTAAATTTTTAATTTAGCATAGACTTAAAAAAATATCAGCTACTCCCTTATCTGAAATTCGTGCTGCACTTTTTGATATAAGAAGTTAGAATTAAAAGGTAATTAACAATTCTTTCTAAAAGTTGAATACCTAAGAGATAATTTTAGATCTTAAATATTTAGACAATTCTCTAAGCTTTTTACTAAGATTATGATCCCATCATTTTAAATTAAGTTATTTCTTTAAAATTTAAAATTAAAATAGTCAACAATAAAGATATCTAAATTATTAATTATTACGATAAGTTTAAATCTAAAGTTTTAAGATTGCTCAAATATTTTAATACATATCCTAATTCTTAAATTCCTGAATTTTCAATCCAGCTAAAGCTAACAAGAGTTTTATTTTTATTTTATTTTATTTTTAATACTTAGAAATATTTACTTTAAATCAACTTATAAATGAATAAGCTATATTAATTTTTGTAAGCCTGAAAGAAGTTATTTGATATTTTGATTATTTATGGCAGAGGAGCTAATTAAAAGATTATTAATTCATTTAATTTTAAAAGAAACAAAGAAATAGCAATACAACTTTATTTAAATGAAAAGAGAACTCAGCTAAGAGCATTTTTGAAAGCCTTCTATTAAATCTTACATTTCTTTATCAGTGAAAGCTGTTTAACTTAATTAAAATAGCTTATTTTACCATAATTATTAAGTATTTTTTCAATTTATTAAATTACTTTAACTTCAAAGCTAAAGATTCTAATTTAGTAAATTAGCAACTAGTAAACTTTTGACATTAAAAAATATAAATTTGATATCTATTTAAATTAATTTAAACATACTTAACTCACAGAGTGCACTACTTACATAATTTAACAAATTTACTTTTTAAATTTTTAATATTCTAAAAATTATCAAATTTGAAATTTTTATTTTTAATATTTCATTTATTTTTTCTGATCAAAATAAAAATATATTAAAACAAACATAGAAATTTTAAATAAATATGTATTTAATTCTAAAAACAATTTCATTACTACAAATTTATCTTATTTATAGTATTTAAGCTAAAAAACATATCTCTTTTTCAAGACTTCAATAATTAACATGAGAATAAATGTGAATTAAAAATAAAAAGTTATATAATTTAAGGTTAAATATTTTTGAATAATTGATTTTCCAAATTAATTTTATTGAATAAAAAAATGAAATTTATACACTTATTTTAAAGCATTTTTTACTACTAAACTTATATAAACCTCTAATAAAGAAAACCAAAAATATCAAATAAAACTCTTTCAAAAATAAAATAAATAATTTTTTAAGAATACTTAATTTTATTGCAAAAAAAATTTACAATTTTTTTTAATTTAAAATTGAGAAGATTTCCATATAATTAAAAAGTTCTTTAAAATGTGTTTATAAAATTAAAAATGAGTTTATATTTGTCTCATTAATTATTTTAAGTCAAATAAATTTGATTTAAGCCTTCATCTTTTTCAGCTTTAATTTCAGTTAGCCTCTAAACAAGTAAATCTCTAAGGATATGTCTACTTTAAATAATTCTAATTTTAGCTTGTGTGTTCCTTACTATTTCGAGCAGGTTCCAGTCTCTTTTGTCTAATTTATATTTATTATCAAACTCGCTGTATTTCTAAATTAAGCTATTTTATTATTCATCATTAATTTATTAATTCTTATCAGCATTATTCATTTCTTATTGCTTTTTTTCTAACTCTTCTTATTTCTAAACTTCGTCCATAATTTCTACGGCTTCATAAACTATTTCTTTTCTGTTGACTACCCTAATATCTAGCATATCAGCTATATCTTTCTTCATTGTTTTTGCTTCTAATTCCATAAATTTTAAGTCTTCTTCTGTAATAGCTGGTTTCTTTCCTGTGCTTAGAGATAAATAATGCTTAAATGTATCTTTTACAATTTTCAAGAAGTTTTTAACTAGAATTTGTTTGTCTTTTCTTTTATTAACATTATGTTAAACATTATTAACAAAAATAAAATTTTTATTACTTTTTAATAAAATTTATGTAATATGATAAATCAGTAGTCTAAGCAGCAGAAGTAGCCAATTATTTCTTCTTAAAATCTTCATCTTTAAGTTGCTCAAATAACCCATCTAACATTTTCATCGTAATAAACTAATGTAGTTATACAGTCTAACGACGTTTTTTTTGAATTAACTGAACTAATTATTTTTTTATTTTATAAATCAGCATTAAATTAAAACAAATTTAAATAAAAAATAATACCTTAATGCAACATTTTTTTAGATAAAGCAACGATTGTGTTGATCACACTGTTTTACTTTTGGTTATGTACGAAATAAATCAGTACTTTAGCAGCCATTTTCTTTTTGATTTTTTTAATTTGCTTGGCTTTTATATTCATTGATCTAAATATATTTAGAGGAGATTTTGAAATGAATTTTTAAAAAATTATTAAGCTATTTACAATAAAATGTCAGACATAAGTCTCTATTTATCGTTCATGTAAGGTTTTATTTCAAACTTTTTCCCTTTGTAAGTTCTAACTAGCTCTTCAAAAGCCCTCACTCTTCTGCCTTTAAAAATGCTAGCAAGTTTACTAACCTATTTTGATTATAAAATATGATAAATTTTAAAGTGAAGAAATAGTATTTTATTTACATATATTTTTTCTTATAATCTGTCACAAAGGATAGCAAGCTTAATATATGGTATCCAATTAAATGCTAAAGTGTTTACTTCTTGTTAGAATTTTTTTCTTGCAACCTTTTAAATTATATTTGATTCGTAATTTAAAAAATGTATGCTAACAAAATTTAATTTAACTTTTTCTAGGTTCACTCTATGGTTAATCACTTTTGAAAAATATTTTTAGTACTTTTCTTAATAGCTTAGCAACTAATTAGAAATACATCTACGAACAACTTCTTCACATCTTTGTTTGTGAAGAATGTGGTCAAACTCTTTCTTTTTCTATAATAAATGATAATTTGCAGCGAGCTCTTTGTTCCTGTCTATTATTTGTTGGTCTTGCATTTTTAATTTCTAGAATTTCTTTTACTTTATTTACACTTTTGTGTAGAAAGAAAGTTTTTTAAATTTATTTTAATTAAAATAAAATAAATATTACTAACTTCTAAGTAGAGAGCTTTTTTTTCTTATTCACTAAGTTCTATTTTAAGTTTTTCTTTCAGTGATAATGACTAATTATTGATGTTTTTATTAGAGGTTGACTTAAATTATTATCTGAATTTCTCAAGTTTCTAGTCTATTATATTGTTAACATTTTTTTAGCCAAAAGTGATATGAAATGTTTGTATTTATTTATAAAGAAAAACAAAAAATATATTTTTATTACTTGTAAACCATACTTTTAATTCTATTTTAGCTGAATCTTTTGACGTTAAACAGATGTATGCCCATTAAGAAAATTGTTTTGGTTTTAAAAATTTATAAAGATGTTCTTTTCTTTAAGGGAACTCTTCTGATTGCTTCTCTTTATCAGGAAATGGTTCAAAGAACGAAAAATGAAAATCATATGTCCCTTCTGTAGCTGTTACCTTCACTTTTAAAGGGAAAGTTTTACCTACAGTACTTATCTTAGCGTAAACTGGCTTTTTTTCCACATTAAAGTATGTTTTCAGATCATCTTATAGCACTATTTTGCAAAAAAAAAAAAATAAATAAAAGGTTAAATAAAAAATATTCCTTTATAAATTATTTTATAAATAAAAATATAGAAAAAAAATATTTTGGTACTGTAATGCTAAGGTAAATTTTTGTTATCTTTTTCATTTTTGCTTAAAAGAAAATTAGTTAAATCAAAATCCGTTTCAAGCTCAGGTTGCATAATTTTCTTTTGTTCATGAAGATTTATATATTCCATTTTTTAAGCAATATCTTAACCAGTTTACTCAGATATGATAGAATTATCTAAAAAATATTTTGCCCTCCTAAATTTAGAAGTATTATTTGTCGACATAGAACCATTTAGCATCGAAGCATTCATGCTAAACTACATTTTAGTAGTGTCTCCATTGTTGAGGTTTCTATTAGATAAAAAATCTGTGCTATTATTATTTAATAATCTTGGTAGTTTCAGCTCTGACTTATTATTAATATCCTTTTTAAAATCACTCTACTGCTTGCTTATCATTTTTATTGTTCTAAATTGTAAAGTTCAAATATTATTTGTTCAATTGCGCGAAATCCGAATTAATAAAACTAAACGTTATTATGATAATTATTAATAACTCCTAACTTTTAAATAATAAAACAACTGCGATATATTAACAAATATTGATTTAGTTAGTAATAGTGTTGATTCTTTATTTAATTTGATAACCAAAAGATTATTTTCACTAAATACTCATATATCTAATTTCCTTTATAAAATTTAAGTTGATTACTTTTAAACATAAAAACCAGTTTTATAAAAAACCGACTGATAAGCAATGTCTAAAGTATTCATTTTTTTTAATTTATTTTATAAATAATAATAAAAA
>JH720075.1:0-48246 GCA_000231845.2 Tetrahymena malaccensis 436 | reverse complement strand
CAATAAATGAAGCTCATGCAATATGTTATGAGATAAAAATAATTAGAGGTTTATGATAATTCATGAACTCTATTCATGTTGAAAATGTTTTAACACTTTTGCTGTTGAAAAAACATCAAATTAAATTTAATATTAGTTCAAATCAATCTAAATTACACTATCACTGTGAGATTGCAAAATAAAAAAATATGTTTTGACTAAGAATTAATTTAAGCTTTGTAAATATAGAAATAACTAATAATTTAAAAAAGCATATTTTAATTCTATTGTTAAAAAAATAATAATAAATTGAATTTAGACTAAACTTTTTCTTGGTATAATTAATATTTATAATAAATAAATTTTCATATAATTTTATCTATAAATTAATTATTTAATTGTTTATTTATATAACTATCATCGCTATCAATTAGGTGGTAAAACAACTGGTGCATTATTTGCAGGCATATTTCTTACAGGTTGCTTTTTATTCATTAAACTTGGGGGCTGTCTTCCTCCAAAAGGAGTTGGCCTTTGAGGAGGAGGTCTACTGAAAGCAGATTAAGCTGCAAATGGATCATTAATATGAGGAGGCTAATCTTGTACTTAATTGTTATTTTCAATTTAAGGTACTGTGGTAACGGGTGGTAATTAATTTTAATTAGTATTTTCTGAATAGTTTGCAAGTTGAGGGTTTAAAGCCTTTAAGTCTTAATTTTACTATAATACTTATTACACTGGTTTTTCTCTCTCTTCTTATTATTATTATTATTATTATTATTATTGCTATTAGATTTATTCTAGCTAAATTTTCTATTGATTTTATTGCATCTGTTTCTGTTAATTCAACAACTGTTATTATTATAAAATAGCTTACTTTTCTTACTATTGTTATTGCTATTATATAGCTTATTCAGCTGCCATAGAATGTAGTTTATTTTCGTTAAATTCTTCTAAAAATGATGTAGAACTCTATCTACTATTACTTTATCCTGTTTTTTATTAAGAAGAATCTAGTTGGGAACTATGAGGCTATCCGCTTGCTATTTTCTTTACAGGCTTATTAGTTCTAACAGCTTGGATATCTTGAGCTACCTCACGTTAAGATTCAACTATTGATTTTTACAGATCCTACTAAATTTCAACAATCTTCATTAGGTTTAATTTTAATGAATCTATATTTTGTTAGTTTTTGATTATTCTCTACTCTACTTGTGGATCAAGTTAAACTTAAACGTTCTAGGGTGCAGCTTGCTGAGGTTAAAATTATTTATTTTGCACTGCCGATTATTAGACAGAAATATCTCCAGACTAGACCTTTAATGCTTATTATTTAAGATAGCTAACTGCTTCTCTTAAAGATCTAATTTGCTTCTATAGCTATTTTGAATCTTTAGGGATATCCTAATTAGCTATGAACTTAACTTTCTTATTGCTTTTAAAAAGGTGGTTAAAATTACCTAAGATATTGAAAACACAGAGCATAATCAGAAGGGTAAAAAACATATAATTTAAAGCTGTATGAGATTTAATATATTGATATGCAGGCACTATGAAATCCAAAGCAATATCTTCAATTAATCCCATCGTAGAATCAATGAAATCACTATAATAAGTGAGTAAAGTTACTTTTCTATGAGGGCTTGTGTTAATTGCACATTCAGTAACCTATATAAATAAAGATATCACTAAAAATAATCCTATAATCTTAAATTTAATCTATCCTTTCATTTTCTTTATTATTCAATTTTTTTACCTTTAATTAAATCTTTCTGAAAAGAAATTTATTTTTATTTAATTATTTATTAAATTATTTATTTATTTAAACGTGGAAATTCTTACATGCTTTCTCTCTTTAATATTGATCTAATATATCCATTGAAGTGCATAGAGTTTTTAAGATAAATAGTTTTTATTAAAATCAATATTTAAGCTGGATAACCACAAAATAATTAAAATCAATTATTTTTTATTAATTTTTTTAAAATTCAATAAATTATTATATGAAATTAAAAGATAAAATGTTAATATTTTGATAAAAATTATATAATTAAACTAACATTCTATTTAATTCTTTAAAATTATTTTAGCTGAGAAACTAAGGTTGAATGAAAGGCAAGTTAAAATAATTGAAAATAAGTTGTTAAAAGCAGTATTAGTAAATATCACTTATTTATTATAATTTTTTTAGAATGCAAATAAATAAATTTTTGTTTATTATCATCATCTTTCACTTTTAAAAATCTAAATTAAAAATTTTTTAAGGATATAACACATATCAAGTATATCAAGTGAGAAAAAAATGTTTTTAAAGCAAACTGAAAACTAACTAACTAACTCAACAATAATTATTCCCTCCGTGGAAATGTATTCCAATGAATCTTAGGATTCTTTCCATATATATATATATAAAAATAAAATTTATTCATAAAGATATTAAAATATTATATACTTAAAAATAGATATTATATAAACCATGCAAAAATAAAAAAATTTAAACTTCTCACTACGGTTTAAAATGAAATTCATATTAGAAATTTACTGATAGAAAGCTAATTAATATATTTCAATTTTTTTTTTCTTCAAAATAAATTAAATCTAAATGTTATTCATGAGTAGTAGCATGTTTTATATTAGTCCAACTTGAATCGAAAATAATTGTCAAATAAAAAGTTGATATAGGATCTAAGTTATGAGTACCGTTTAATTTATCTGTAAATTTTTTTTATGGATAATCTTAAAATTCTACTATTTAATTTTTAACGTCTATTAGCATCTATACTAACTTTTATTCATAAGATTTATTAAAGTATTTAAATTTTACTTTTTATCCATTGTATTTTGTTAACAGATTATCAGTATTTTCTTTAATTAAATTCTATTCAACAAGACCTATAATCACATTTGAAAATATTTTATTAAATTTAAACCTAATAATATAATTATTGTCTTTATTAATATTTAATTTAAAGAACATCATGCTATGACCCCAAATATCTTTATTTTATATTAAAGATATCGTATTTTGTTCTCTGAATTCTAAGATTTGAATTTATTTAGAGTATTTATCTTCTGATGTTGCACCTTTTTCAAAAAGATTAGTATCTTATTATTACTTGTCTTATTAGAAGGTTTGTAATTCATCTACCTATTTTATGATAGATTCCTTCAATTTAAATAGTTATTCTGATTGAAAATTTTATACTCCTTAAATTTTAGAAATTTGTTGTTAAAGAAGATTTGAATATTAATTCTTTTAACTAACAGCATTTTTAATAAATTCTTCCAAATTTTAGATTTGCTTTTATAACTATCTATTATTGTTTAAGTTAACAAGCTTTTTAAAAGTTTGTTTGTCTGAAATTTAGTTATATAATTTCAGCATTTCTTCTTTATCTTCCTTTCTTTAAACTATTTATTAGATAATCATTTTTTTTTTCAATTACAATTTTTCTAAAATTTCTGAAATAAATGCTTAAAAATTCTATTCTATTTCTTCTAAATTTTAATCCTCTATTTCTATACTCCTTTTAATTTCTTTTAGTAAGTTGATATCATTAACTGGAGGCCAATTTATAAATATTTAGTCATCATCACATGCTTGGATGGACCTTAAAGATATGTAGTCCTTTGTTTATCCATCATCCTCCAAAATACACTCTTAGCACTTAAGTACATTATTAGTTTTAAGGGTAATGTCAAGAGCTGATACAGTAAATTCTGGATGCTTTTTACATTAAATAGCTTTGTCTTTTTTCAACTGATCCATGCTTTACTTATGTTTGCTTTTTTCTTGTCTTTAAATTAATAAGTATAAATAATTCTCTTTTTACAAAATTTTTATTAAATAAAAACTTTATTCAACTTTAAATACGATCAATCATTCCATATTTTTAAAATTTTTGAATTACCTTATTTTCTCTTATTATAGATTAGAATTATTATACTAATTTTATTTTGTAAAAAAAGTTAATACCAAAATCTCAAATAAACCCTTTCATTTTTACATGCTCAAATATTAGATACTTTAGATTAACTATTATTTATTTATTTCTTGATTTAATATTTCTAAATATTATTTGTTATAATAATAAACATAGAGATATATCATTATTTTTTCTAACTTAAACAATATGTATGTTAAAGTACTAATAAAATAACTAAAATATTTTTAAATGATTTTAATTTGCATTTTATCTCAATAATCATAATAAATTGGTGACTATTTAGATAAGCATATATCCATTTTTACAATTTAAATGCACTAACTAATTTTATCTTCCCCCTTAAGAAAATATGAATATTCAATTTAGTGTTAATTTTAATATTTGGTTTTATTAACAACCTAAATATTAATTATATAATTTAAATGTATAAAATATATTTTTGTTTTTCTTAGCAATAATTATAAGTTTTGTTTAGATAAAATTATTATTTTTACCTAGCAATTCATTGAAGTCCATTTGCTTAGGTAAAATCAAAAATTTATTAGTGCTTAAAAAAGTATATCTATAATAAAAAACAAATAGTAGATAGGTAATAATTTTATTATTTTAATTAATCCTCCTAAAAAATATTTAAATGAACTAATAATTTTAAATAAAACTCCTTTTCGTTTTAGAACTGAATGAATATAACAAATTATTTGGTTTACATCATTTAAAATTTGATGTGTAAACTAAAAAAGATAGTCTGATAATTTATAATCTATCTTACATCATGCTAAATATAGTTATTTTTATAAACTAATTATTAAAATTTATTTTTAAAAATTTCTTTAATATATTATCTAAATAGTTTAAAATGTCAATAAAAACATTTTAACTACAAATTTGATAAAAAGGAATTTATATATATTTCACAATTTAGTTACCAATCTATATTTATTTCAGTGATATTCTAATAATTCAAATGAGAAAAAAAAACATATTTATTTATAAAAATTATAAACTAAGCTAAATAGCAATAAATATCTTCATTAACTACCTGAATTACTCCTATTTAAAATAATAAAAAATTATTTAAAACATCAAAAGCATTTAGAATTTATAAAAAACTAATCATAAAATTGTTAGATTTATATTATAGAATGTATTTATTATAATTTCATGGTATCTGATATAATTTCTAATCTAATAATTATAATATTGTTTATAAATAAATACTGAATAATTAGGATATAAAACAAATTAGCAGAGTTTTTTGAAATTTTTTGATATAAAACAAATAATTATCTTTTGAAAAACAAATAATACTGTCATTTGTATTATAATAGTTTCATTTTTTTTATAAAAAATATGTTTCATTTTTTCTTAGAATTAGGAAAATTAGGATGCAAAATTCAAATATTTGTATGACTTACTTTTTAGCATACTATTTAGGGTTTAGTTTTATTTTTACTCACTTCATATCACTTAAATTATTTTTTTAAGTGATAATCTTTGAACAAATCAATTTAAGAATTGTCAAAGAAGTGTTATTTTAAAAGGAAAGAATTTACCTTTATATCATTAAATATTTATTAACTTTCAGTTTCTTACATTTGTTTCCTTTTCTAAAATTTTGATTTACAATATCTATTTAGATAAAAAAATATAAATCTTACTTGCTTACTTTAATGAATGAATTATTAGAATAGAGAGATTTGGATTTAAAATGTGTAATTCATCCAAAATTTATAAGAAAAATTGAGAAACTAATTAATTATATTTTATTTATTTATTTAAACAGGTATATTTGAAAATGGTATTAAGAGAAGTCACCAAAATAATTAAATTGCATTTTAGGACTTTAAATTATTCTATATGAATTTCCCTTAAGAAATTGACTAATTATGATATAGTTAAGCAAAAATACTTCTCTTGCAAAGATAAATATATTTGGGTGTTAAGTAATTTTCTAGGCTCTCATAATGATCTATAATAGAAAGTATTAGGCTTTTAAAGTAGCATAACAAATCCTGAATGATTTACATAAAGCAATTAGGTAGTCACAGTATTTGAGCTTTTTTGAAAAATGAAAGTAAAATTTATAATAAATATGTTTAATCGTAACAAAAGTGACGAAAGAATTCATCAAAGCTAAGTTTAATAATATGGATTTTAGATTTATTTGAAAATCAATAGGAATCACTTAAGATAAGAGGGAAAAAATTAATTAAGGATTTAAGGAAAATTAGGTTTTTGTTAGGAGATCGAACAATTCTGATTGATTTATACGATACTTTTAATTTACACTGTATTTAATTAGAAGAAAAGGCGTGATTTATATTTTTCTTACTTTTACCATTCTTCAAATATTGATTAATATATGATTTAATAATTCATTTTTTAAGCACAAGAAACAAAAAATAACTCGTATACATTCTTCAAAAAATTAAAATCATTCATAAAAAAAATTTACTAAAGCAAAACTAAGTTAAAATTTTTTATTATTGATAAAAGTTTTTGATATCGCTTATGTAATTTGGATTAAATATCCTTTGGTTTTTTTAGTAACTTTAATTTCCTCCACAAAAAAAATAACTAAATCAATTAAATAATCGTAAAAAAAAGATAGAAGAAAATTAAAGAAAAAAAAGTAAAAAACAAAAATAGTTAAAGTTATTCGCAAATTAGATTTTGGAAGGAACGAATATATATTTTCATTCTATTTTTTGATTATTGAATTAGATATTAATTTGATTAATATATTAGACAAATCATAAGATAGATAGAAGGGTTGACTGATTGATTAATTTATTGATTGATAAACAAACAAACAAATAAATAAATAGATTGATAGATATTGGTTGATATTACAATTAACATTTAAGTTTTTATACATAATTAATAAATAACTTAAACAATTAACTCTTGCTTGATTGAGATCACAAACTACTATCATTTAATAATTTTCTTTATCACAATAGTCTATCTATACAACAAATTCGATAAAAAATCAACACTAAATCAAATTGAATTTAAAAGCCCTACCTGTTTCTCAACCAATTAAAGGTTTATAGCAGCTAAGTCTATTCTTAAGTAACATGGAAGAAGAAAATTATCAACAATAAGATGCAATCAAGATGGCTTATTTAAATAGGCCAAAAGATTCCTATTTATTTATGCCAAGTTATGATTTACATTATAATTCTATTAATGGCAATGTAAGCACCACAGAAACAGTGATTAATAATTCTGGGATCAATTACAATTCTTTATTATAAAATAAGGGTAATTTTATCAATTAGGGGAAACTAAATCAAAGAAATTTAGTTAGTGATAGCTCTAGCAAACCATAATACAGTCTATAAGATGATTTGATGCAATATTTATGTACTCATTTAGTATTACCTAATTATAGTTTAATATTAATTTGTGTTTTTATACTAAAATAAATAGGTCTTGAAGGGCAAAAAAAGCAAGCAAACGGTTAGCAAACACTTGATTCACAATACTTAAATTTGATGAAGCAAGAATTGAAAAAAAGAAATGATTATTTAAAAAATTATTAGCAAAACTGTGATTAATAAGATACAAATTTATAGGGAATGACACCTATGCAATTTGCTGTGGAATAATAATAGCAACAGCAAATGAATACGTCTCATCTTGAAGATTAAACAAAAATAAATTATTATAAAAAGATGTAGGAATTAAGTTAAAATAAAGTATAATAAATTGTAAAGCTGTAAACAGATTTTTAGAATAATTAAAGCGCCTGGGATGAGGAGTGTAAAAACAGAGATGATAAACCGTCTTTAAATGACTATCATCTTATTCACTAGTAACAATAACAGAGTCTCTAAAAGCAACAAAATTTGTTGTGTAACTCTCTAAATTTTTTTAACTCTGCTTTAGAGGACATTAAATAGAATAATGAAATAGTTATGCACTATAATTAGAGTAATCAAAATATATATTAAAACTAGATTGCTTCTTAAAAAGAAGAAGAAACTTTACCTGTCGTCATTTAAGTACCTCAAAAAAATGCAATTGATGACAGCAAAAATTTTTCTGATATTAATCAATCAAGTGCTGTTAAATAGAATAGCGAATAAAGCGCTTTTCCTTATTAATATTAGCAAAATCAAGCAAATTACACTGTTAATTTTAACAGTGATGATGTAAATTTTATGGAAGAAGAACAAGGAACTGCTAATGCTTAGAAAGAATTATATTAATTTAAAGAATAAGCTAATTAAATTTAGATAGAAAAGCAAGATTTTCAACAGAGCACTCATAAAATAAACAAATAGAATTAAAAAAGAAAGTTGAAAAACATTGATATTGATGAAGATTCATAAATGCAAGAAGAGTAGAATATTGGGAATAAGGTAATTAAAGATTCTATTAATGTAAATGGTGAAGAAATAGCAGGTAATGATGATGATAATTGTGAAAAAGAGTAAAATGAAAATGAAGATAATTAATTGGGAACTTTATCCTTTGAAGAGTTTGCATTTTCTGAGAATGCTTTCAAACTAGATGAGCAAAGAGAAGAAAATAGATTGTAAATTAAGTATAAAATTCATCCTACCCTCAAACCAGTTGAGGCGTTTTTGATAAATGGAGAAATTATAGTGAGTTTTGATTTATTCTATTAAAGAAAAAACTAAGAGCACGATAAAGTCTCTTTGTGGAATATGTTCCGCCCAATAAATACAATTACTGTAAAGAGGACTCTTGTTGAGGTTAGCATGCATAAAAGTCAGAATACTCTAACTAATTTCTAGCCCTTGATATAGCGCTTAATAGATATGCATGATTAGCAAGCTTATGCTTCTGCACAAATGTTGCAATAGCACTATGTGAGCTTGTAAAGAGAGTAAATGATAAAGTAGTAAGTATTTGATGTTTACGGATCACACATTACACAGTTGCAATGGCAATTTGAAGAAAACTTTCATAAATCTAAGCAAATGGCTTATGATATGATGGATCAGCTACCTGAAGATGCTTTTTTCTTGTACAGTATTAGAAGAACAGACCCAGTTAGCTTAGATAGTATTTTTTGTGCTTTGGGTTATTCTAAAGGATTAATAAGATTAATTGCGGGAAACGAATCAAATTACTAATAATTTTGCTTTAGATCTGGCCTTGCTGAAATATTTAATGCTTAAAGCAGACTTTAAATTTTATTGATGAATCTGCTATTTAGCAACAAAGTTCATATATCGATAACCACTTTGGATGACATTACCATTCCTATTGAAATGAGAGTTCATTACTAGAAACTTATGTAAACAGAAATCCTTCCTGGTGTGTATAAAGAAGACTATATGAAAATATATTAAATACTTGTCGATTAAAAATATCTTGATGAAGTCTACTAAATAAGAGGTTTTTCTGCTACTGGTAATGGAGCTGTTGGAAACGAAGCTAGGATAATCTAACCAGATTACACTTACTAAATGCAGTCACACCGTTTTATTGAAAAGTTTTATTCGGAAGCCTTAAAAGAAAAGAAAAATGCAATTAAGAAAGCTTCAGAAATAGATCAACGAAACTTTACTGCAGAGTTCCAAAGAATTTTCGGCAAATAGAATGAGGGATAAAATTTTTTGCACAACGTATTTAACACAACAATAAAATAATAGAGTCAAAGTTAAAGTAGCTAATTTACCAATAACAACGAGAACAATTCTCTTGGATAATCATAGCAATCAATACAATAAAATGTAGTTTCTAACTAAAGCTAATTACACTCAAGCAGTAATATTTTAAATTAAAGCTAAGAAATTAGATAAAAATAAGAGAGTGTTCAAAGCTGCAGCCTAGCTAATTCCTTATCCTCATCACACATTTCTTCTACTTCTAAAAAATCTAACAGTAATAGTAACAAAAACACTATTAACAACAACAACAGCAATTAAATAAGTAAAGACTCGAAGTAACAAAAAAGTAGTACAAAAAATGAAGATGTAAGAAGCAGAAATTCTTCATCATCGCATACACTGAGCTCTTTATCTTAGGTTTAAAACTAAGAATTAGCACAACCTAATTAAATTCCCTCTTGAGTAAAATTAGTAAATTACAACTTGTCAATAAAATACATATATAAGTAAATAAATTTAAAAAATGGTAATCAAAAAACTAAATTAAGCAAATAAATAAATGAATAAAGAAGTGTTAAAATAAAAGCAAATAAATTTGTCTAAAAGCAATTCTTTAATTAAAAACATACATAAATTTTAATGTTACAGGCTAAAAATAAATTAAGTGGTATTATCTATAAATTAAGATTAAGCTTTCATCTTTTAGAAGAAGATGGTAATTCATACGCAATAATTGAAATTGAATTGTAAATTGATAAAATTAATTAAACTAATTAAACAATCTAAAAATATTAAAAATTTCTAGCATCATAGAGGTAAAGCTTTAACAAGCAAATACTTCTGTGGCTGCTTTTGTTTTTAATGAGTAGTTTATAGGCCTAATATAAGAATTAAATAATTTATATATATTCAAATATTTAGATTAATATTTGATCATTTAATTTATATTAATAAATAAATTTTAAATAATTAATTACTTACTTAAATACTTGGTTTCTTTATATTCCATAAACACTGCACTGCCACAAAATTCTTCATGAATGAAAAATTGTTTAGTGCAAATAAACTTAATAAAATATACCAAGAATACCATAATGAAATAAGCACTCTATATTAATAATATAATAAACAAATACTTCTCCTTACAAAAAAAATACTATTTTAATTGATAGAAAAACAATTTTGTATCTATCTATATATCCATCTATCTACATATCTTTTTCTGTTCTTTATTGTTTTTTGTTTTATTGTTGATTTATTATTCCTTCTATTACACTCAACTTTTAAAAATACTACTTGCTCGTAAAAGTTATCTATTTTATTTTCTCAGTTATTGAATTGAAAGTGCAAAAATGAATTAAATCAAATACATACTTACTACTTAATTTACTTAAATTTAACACTTATTTTATTCTAGAATATCTTTGAGATCGCAATAGAAATATGATAAATGTTGAAAAAAGAGTAACAAGATAGAGATATGATAATTTTAGATTTTTGTTTGATTTTACTTATTATAAAAAAATTAATTTTATCTTTTTTAATATTTCATCACATATTTAGAAAGTTCAATTTTTCTGATTAATTTTTAGAATTCTGAGATGATTTTTTATTACGCAATTTGTTTCTATTTTACTAAATAAAAAATATCAATAACTCCTTAAATTATTTAAAAATACTCTTAATTATTTAACTATATGAACAATTATGCTTTTATCTATTTAATATATGAATATCAGTGATTAAATACATTTTTGATCAGAATTTAAAAAATAATCAAAATATTATTAAATTTAAATATTTCCTACATAATATATATAATAGAAAGTAAAGCCACCAAATATACTTAGAAATCTTAATTTAAATATTTTACATATATTTCACCATCAATTATAAAAATTAGTGTTTATATTTTGGTTAAAACTAAATTGTTTTAATAGATATTTTACAAAATAAGTATTTAGAACTAATAAGGTCTATTATATTAACAATTCAAGAAACATTAAATGTTCAAATTTCTTTGATTAAAAAAAATTGTTTTTAAGCTATTTTGAGAGATAAATTATTTACAAATAAATTAAAAAAATATATATTAATTATCTTCAAATAATTAATCCAAAATAATTTTTTATCATGTCAAGGAGTTTTTTAATTTGATTGATTTAAATTGGGTCACATAATATCTATTATAAAATTAGTAATTGATGTTGTTTAAAATAAATTAGAATAATATATCATTTGAGGTTTGAAAAACTAATTTAATTTCTCATAAACATAAAAAAATGTTAGTAAAACTGTTAGCATTATATTAAACAAAATTAATTAAAATTTTTAAAGCTAAAAGGCAATATTTATTGATTTTACTTATTAAAGTATTGTTGGCTTATTAAGATAATATTTTAATTTTTATAGCTAGTTAAATTAAAAATTAGATATTTTAATTGTTTTAACTTTCAATCTTCTAAAAAAATAAATTATTTAATTTATAAAAATGAATGCTTATCATTTATCAAGACATATTTTATATCCAAAATAAAAACATCGTTAATTTATATACAAAGCTTTAAATACTTTTAAATAGTTTTCATTTTGCCTTCTCAGTACACATTTTTTTATGTAAATCAGATTTAAGCTCATGAAAATCTAACATTTCTTTAGAACCGAACTTGCGTTTACAAGGCATGCATGCAAAAATTTTGGATCTTTCCTCTATAATTAATTCTTTTACTTTTTTAAGCTCTAACCTGCAATTCAATAGCTCTAAATCACTTTCTTATTTATTTTTGGATTCTTCCTCATGCTATTTGAGTCTTTGTAGCTTATCGCCAAAATATTAATGTCCTGGTTTATGTAATCTTGAATGATTAGTATTATTTTCATCCTAAATATAACTGCTTGATGTGAATCCTCTATTGTTTTTTGGTCCTCTGAAATTATATTCTCTTTTTTACTACCCAGAAACGCCTTAAGGCACATGTTAGATAACTGCATCATCTTGTTCTTCATCATCATCAATATTTCCAAATACTAAAAAGTAAATTTAAATAAACCATTAATTTTCTGACAAATACTTTTTATTAAATGTAACCTGATTAGACTTTTTAATATTATGATTGAGAACTATTGCTATTTGCTGATGCAGCTGTAGATGAGCTAGTGCTGCTAGTAGTCAATGACCCACTTCTGGCTTTTATTGCTTTTAATGCATCATCTAATCCCTTTATAATAGAATCATAATTATATTTAGGTGGTTTGATTTCCACAGCTTTCAATATATGCATTATCTTTAAATAGAAAAGAATTATTTATTATGTGTTCAAAACTCTACTTTTTGACTCTTTGAAGTTAAATTATGAGACATTTTAGATTTGTTTAAACTCCTGTCTTAAATATTCCTATTTATAAAAATATTTCTTCTACCTTCTTCACTAATAATTTCTCAAATCAAGAAAATAAATTAAGAGCTAATATATATAAACAAACACATTAGTAATTAAAAATCAAAATAATTATAAATTATAAATAGCTGTCTCTTACTTGAAACAAAAAATCATTTATTTAGAAATGATTAATCAATTGAATATTAAAAATGAGTTTGATTTCTTGTAAATAAAGAAAATATGGATAAAAAAGAAAATAAGTTAATATGAAATAAAGATAATTAATTATTGTCTTTGGATATTATTTTAATGGTTTATAAAACATGGCACTGAAAATTTAAATATGAAATAAGAGATACTACTAATTAGGAAGAATTTAAAGTTAAATATTTGAAATGTTCAATCAAGTTTTTATGATAATAATGCGAATAAAAATCGTTTTTAAATATATTTGATAATTTATAATTTGATGGATTGAAAATCTTATTCTTCAGACTGTAAAATTTAAGAGAGTATGTTTAATTAATTATTTAGGATACTTTTATTGCTATTCATAATTGTAAAATTAATATCTTATAGGTTTATTTTCAAATCAATTTAGTTTAGGCCCATTGAGATTTTTAGTAAAAGAGTTAAAAAAAGAGTAAATATCATATTTATATGAATTCTTTAAAGTCAAATATTAGCTCAAAACCTCAGTTATTTTATTTTTATGGTTTACAAGAGCATAAAAACTAAACTGAAACTTATTGATATAGATTTAAACTCAAGTATCTAAAGTTTTAGACTGAATATCTAAATACTCAATTTGTTATCCTCAAGAATTTATTAATTTTTTTTAGTCTTTGGAGAATTTACAACTAAAAAGATAAAGTGGAAGTTTTTTATCTAAAGCAACCACCCTCAGTTAAGCTAAATAAACATATATTAATTTGAAAAATAAATTTCTCCAATATATAGTACAAATACATCAATGAATTAGTGAAAAGTATAAGAATGCTTATGTGCAAATAGAGTAGTGGATAATAATAAATATAGATTCTTACAAATTGTTTAGAAAGATGAGTGATAGATAATAAATAACATGCCCTATTTTTTCACTTTGAGCTTCTCTAATTTTTGTTAGAATATTACACAAAACAATAAATTTTGTAAAAAGAATCTTGAAAACAACTAGATTATTTAATTAATTAAAAGATAGATTAATAAATACATATCTTCAAACAACAAAAAGGGAAAGAAATTTATATAAATATTTTTTAGAAATATATTTAACAAAAAAAAAAGAAAGACAGCCGTCAAAGACTCAATAGAAAAATTTATTTAAAATAGATTATCAGTGAAATGATTTCCTTTGAGGATTAATATATTATTTCAGAATAAAAATTAGGTGAAGGAGGTTTTGGAACTGTTTATTAAGGAATAGACCTCAAAAATTAGAAGTTTGTTGCTTGTAAATGCATCTCAATTGCTGCGCTTGCTAAAATACCAAAACTTGTAGAGCTTTTTGCTTAGGAAATATCTTTGTAGTAAAAACTAAAATCTCCCTTCACAGTTGAGCTTTACAAAGTTTATAAATGCTAAGAACATTTCTATTTGATACTTGAATTTTGCGATGGTGGAGATCTATAGTAATATGTTAAAAAAAATGGACCTTTACCTGAAAAAAAAGCTATAGGCTTTTTATTGCAGATATTAGCTGGTTTCAGGGTGTTGCATCAAAACTCTATTATCCACAGAGAGTAACAAACGATTTTTACCATTTCATTTAAATAACCCTATCTATATTTTTACATTTCATAATAATAATAATAATAATAATAATTTAGTTTAAAACCTGCAAATATATTGATGAGTGGTAATTTTTTAAAGATAGCCGATTTTGGAGCAGCCAGAACAGTTGATTTAGAAAACTAAGCTGCTACAAAGATAGGAACTCCTCTCTTCTTAGCCCCTGAAATCCAAGAAGGAAAAGAATATGGATTTGAAGTAGATATCTACAGGTAAATAAAAATTATTTAACTACTTAAAATATCACAGTTATAGAGAGGAAGTTAATGTCAAATTTGCTTAAAATTGAAAAACCATTTTTAATGAAATTTTCATACACTATTTAAAGTATTTTTATTCAATAAATATCATTCCTCATATCTTATATCAAAAATATTTTATTCAATTTAATATTTCAAATGTTATACATTTTTATGCTTTATCACATAGCATATGTGTACATACAAATAAGTTTTTAAATAATTCAAATAAATTAATACTTTTATTTTGAAAATATTTAGTTTAGGAGTGTTACTTTATTTCATGCTCTTCAGTAGTTACCCATTTGAAGGATCTGGTATTTAACTTTATAATAATATGAAATCCGAAAAGATAGATTTTACTAAAAATGGAGTAGCCATTTCAAGCTAGTTAAAGGATTTGCTTGTAAGACTTCTCAAATTTGAGAGGGAACAAAGAATTACTTGGGCTCAAATTTACTAACATCCTATTATTACTAATAGTTTAAAATATGATAACATATCTACTGAAATTATTTAAGCTCCTTAAGCTTCAGACATTAAAATGTATTAAGATCCTAAATTTAGTAATAAAAAAGGTTCTTTAGACAAAAAATAAAATAATGACTTTAAAGTAGAAGAACAGAAACCTCAAAATGTAGATCCTTAATTAGAGGCTTCAAAACGTTAAGAAATTGAAGAGAAAAAAAAAATTGCTTTAGAAATTGTTTCAGCAATTCAAAAATATGTGCACAAGAAAAATGTAAATATTTGAGATTTTTTTATTGAATATTTTAATTTAACTATTTTTTGAATTAATTAATTACAGGTTTATGGAGTGCTGGTAGTTTTAGCTACTTCATTTAAAAAATTAGAATAATTAGGAATCAATTATTAAATTCCTGCTTACTTAGTCCAAAAAAAACTCAGATCTCTTAATTAGGAAATTCTTTAACCAATAATTCAAAAAAAGAATATTTTTAATCTAAGCTGCTTTAATATTTTTGTCAACACTGAGTATTACACTAAAATTGCATAACTGATAAAAGAAGACGCTGTTTAAATTCAAAATTACATTGGCCCAACTTAACAGGCTGCACTCTAAAGCTTGGTAAAACTTGGTATAAATAATTAAAGTTTAAAAGATGAAATTAGTTCAGTAGAATTGAGTCCTCGCTACAATGAGCATTTAATAGGATCTCTAATGAGTTATGCAGATGGTTTGAAAAAGCATATGAATTAAACTCAAGATTAAGAAATCAAATTGGCCTTATTCTTCCATACTGCACTTGTTTATGAATGCTGCACTATAGATAAGCTATTTAAAGATTAAAATTTTGATTTTGAAAAGCACAAAGTACAACTTTTACAAACTCCTCCTTATAAATTCATTGAAGTGTTAGAATAAAAGTGTGCTAAAATCTTTGAATGAAAATTTATCAAAATTAAATAAAATTACACAAACAAAGCAAACAAATAATCAATTATTTTATCAAATTAATTTTAAATTGTTTTTTATAAATTGAGTAAACTTTTTTTAATTTATGTTTATTCATTTTGTCTAACTTAAAATTTAATTTAGAAAGGCAGTTACTTAACAATTTTTTAATTAAAATAATATTTATTTATCTAAAATAAAATAAAATTTATTTTAAAAAGTTTATTTAAATCAAGATTAAAGCAATTCTATTCTTCTGTTATGAATAAATATTTAACAATAAAAATAATTCATTTTATAATTTAAAATAGTAAATAATTAATATTACAATAAAAACTACATTATGCAATTTTTAATATTTAGAATAGATTATCTTGTGATAAATATTTATATTGATTAATATTGTGTAGAAAGACTGAAATAATTTAATAGATTTAAACAAAATTTACATTAGATTTCTAGATGTTACAAAACTTATCATATTTTATTGCTTTATTGGCTAAAGCAGTATTTTTTAAATGAATTTAAATGCAAATTGTTTAAATTAAACTGAACTAAATATACTTAAAAATTTTAAGTAGAGCTTACATTTTATAGAAATACTTTTAAAATATTTTTTGAATACTGAAGAAAACCTAAGAAAATTTGTTTCAAAAAAATGACTTTTACGAAATTTATAAAAATTATGATAATTTAATTCAGATTTAAGCAGAATTTTTTGAAATTATAATTCTTTACACAAATTGTCATATTTTATTGCTTATTTTTTAGATATAATTACTATTAAAATCTTAGTTTATAACAAAATTTAGCTTTAAAAAAATTTAAAATTAAAAAAATACAAAAATATGTTTTGTAGTAAACAAAAGATCATTTTCTTTTTGACATAAAGTACTTAAAATTTATAAATGCTAGGAAACAAATACTCTAATCTATTAAACTCTAAACTAAAATAAAATATCGAAGTTAGAAACATTCATGAAGGATGGAAAGAAATATCCAGCAACAGTCTTATCAAGATGTATTCTACTAATTATTTGAACCACTAAGTTTAACTTAATAAGTTTGAAGGAATTATCCCAGTAAATTTTGAAAAAGCTGCTAAGTATTATTTTGAAAACTTAGATGATCAAAAAAATAATAGAGACATATGCGAATATTTTTTTAGACTAGAAACTGTTGATGAAAACACATAAGTAGTTTTTTATTAGTCTAAAGGTAATTAAATAATCAGTCCTAGGTATGTAATTCAAGTATAACATAAAATATAAATAAATGAGAATGAATTTCTAATAACAAGAGATAGCATTGATGAACATCCTAACTCTCCTAAAACTGATGCAATTCAAGCTGATTCAATAATTTAAGCTACTTTCATTTAAAAAATTGACTAATTTACCACTAAATTAGAAATGTATTCACTTTTTGATCCTAAGATGAGTCTTCCAATGACATCATCAAACTCAATTAACTAAAAAAAACTTGAATCAATAAACAAAGATATAGAAGTCATCAAATAAATGTGATTAACAGCACAAAAATTATTTAACTTATATTTTTTGTTTTTATTACAATATTTCTAGCTTTTTTTCATTTTTTGATATTCCTATAAATTCAAAATAAACTAACTTTAGTATTCAAATAATTATTTAATTCATTTTATTAAGATTTAATTTTAAAATAAGAATATTTTTCAACTACTTTTAAATTGACTCAGCTAATTAAAACAATATTAAACTTAAATTTTAATTATTTTTTAGTTTTATCAAAGCTCAATAGGAAATAGTAAAAATCAAAATTAATTTTTAATGATAAAATGAATAGAATTAATAAAAATGAGTCTATCATTACAAAAAAGAATTTCAAATTTAAAATATGAAGAAAAAATTAATTTATTGTTAAAGAATTCTATATCTTTTGCTCATTAATTTATTTTTTTCATCATTTGAACCCTTGTTATTAAGTAGTTTTTGATTTTTTGCTTTAAATACTATTTTAGAACGATTAAATTCAATAAAATATTTTTATTTAATTGAGGAAATCAATTATTATTTAAAAATTTTCAAAAAAAACTACAGTTATTTTAATAGATTTGAAAAAAATAGCTAAGATTGCTTTATATATGTTTTAAATAGCATTCATATTATTAAAATTATAATTTGAGTAATGTTAAGAAAATCTAATATAAATATGGCAAATTAATAATTTAGTTAATTAATTTGAAATAGTTTTTGCTTAGATTTTTGAATTTTAACAAAATTTTAAATGAAATTTTTGATTGAATATGTATAAATTTAAAAAAAATAGAAATAATTGGAGTTGTTTAAATAAATTAATTAATTTATTTCAGAATAGATTTTTTTCTTAATTGGTATCTAAGTTTTTTAGAAGTTGTATTAAAAACAAACATCCATCGAGATATTTATAGTAGAATTCAGATTTATTTCAGATTAAAAAAAATAAATAATTAAAATAAAGAAGATAGCAATTTGTAATGATTAATTACAGATACTTAAATTCTTATTTAATATGTGCCAGGCAAACATATGAATTTATAAAAATAAATTAATTATAAGCAATTAGAAATTTAAGCAATACCCCGAATAATAAACTATAAAAATTATGAATGAAATGATCAAAGTTTTTATTATTATAATTATTATTTAAGCACTCATTCGAATAACCAAAAGCAACCAAAGTCATTTGTTTGTAAATTTTTTAATATTTCAAATTAAAATTTTGGTTTGTCCTAACACATGAAAAAGAGTTTCTTATTTAAAAAGTTATTGATTGAGTTTCTATTTCAATTGCATAGCTAATTTATATTTTTTTATATTTTAAATAGTGAATCCAGTCTGAATTATCAAACGTAGTCAATCAACCATACAAGAAATAAACCTGATTATTAGATTTGATTGAATAATTTACAATAATTATTGATAACAATCAAATTTTTTAATAAAAAATAGTGATTGATAAAATTCATATAGAAAACAAATAACTAACTAACTATCATATTAAGCTCATAAATAAAGAAATAAGCAAATATTATATAATATTCATAAAAAATTAAATAAATAATCACCAATTGTTATGTCTTAGAGCGATTTTAAAGAGGAGTAATTAGATTCCAAAAAGAGCAGTAAGTAGGCTGTGGATAAAAAAGAATTGGTTTTAGGTATCAATTTTGATCCTGATAAAGAAGAATATGATGGAAACTACTCTGATTCTGGCGAGGAATCTGAATCAGAATAAGCACAAACAAATTATGACGATGATATGGGTGAAGATGAATAACTTGTACCAGAAGATGGAGTTTCTACTAAGCAAAATAATAGTAAAAAAGGAAATGGTGATAAAAAAACTAAAAAAGTAAAAAAAGCTCCTGCAAAATAAGTATCTCAAGCTAAAAGAAAGCCACAAACTTTGGTTATGAATGTTGCTGGTTTGTTATTTTTAATTTCTTTTAGCTTTCTTTTTTCCTTTAAAAATATATAGTTAGATTTTAACTAACCTACTACCTACCTACAAACCTATTTCTTATTCATAAAGTATAAACAAAACAAGCAAGCAAAGTTATAAAAAATGAGTTAAAAAAGATAGAATTTATGCATAAGCTGTCGTTTCCCCCTTAAAATAAAAGATGAGTTTTAAAAAAGCATTAAAAAAAATATTTTAAGAGTAAAGAAGGAAAATTAAGCTCAAACTGTAAAGTTAATCACTCTGCAGTTGCAGATCATAAAATTTTTTATAAAAAATGAAATAAAGTATCTGCACAAATAGAGCACATTAAACAGCTGTTTGAATAATAAATGAGTAGCAGGTGTAGAATTAATGAGAATATTTACTAATTTTATCATTTAAATCACAAATACTAAAAAAATTAGATACATAATATCCAGTAGTTAAATTTGTGGGCAAAAAAATTTTTAAATGGAAACTTTGCTATGACGCAGAAAACACTGATTGCGATATTACATGGACTGATAATGCAGTATAACCTGAATAGTTAGGAAAAATGCAGCCCCATTAAAAAATTAATCACTTTCCTGGTATGTTCGTTCTTGCCAGAAAAAACCACTTAGCTAGAAATCTAAAAAAAATGAAAAAGCAGTTCCCAGATCACTATAAATTTTTCCCTTAAACTTGGCTATTGCCAGCTGAATACAACGAACTTCGTACTGAATTCGATAAGATTTCTAAAGGAAAATGCAAAACATTTATTGTTAAACCAGTAACTAAATTATTCAATGATTTATTTTTGAATTGACATTAAGACAAATCATAGTTTTTGCTCGTTATAAATTCTCACAAAGATTAGATTTATAAATTTATTAAAATTAACAATAACGCTGCCTTTATAAAATTTATACTCAATTTTTTGGCCATAAACACATTTCAAACAAATTATGAAACAAAATACTTATGATAGATTTATGATAAAAGACTGTTAGAATCCACAGTAAAATCCATAAAAGCAAAATAAATAAAAATATGATTGAAATTTTTAATTTGTTTTAAGATTGATTAGTTTTAGAAATTATTTCTAAATTTCTTAATTTAATTTTTTTTAATAAAAGGAAGCAAGTTGTTAGGGAAGAGGTATTTTTTTGACTAGAAATTTAGATGACTTAAACAGTACTGATCACTATGTAGTTTAAAGGTAAATAATATTTATTTCTATTATAAATAACACAATCTTTTATAGGTATTTACACAAACCCTACCTCATTGATGGATTAAAGTTTGACTTTAGAATTTATGTCTTGCTTGCAGCCTGTGATCCCATGAGAATATATATCTTTAAAGAAGGTTTAGCCCGTCTAGCTACAGAAGAATATGAAGCTCCTCATCGTGATAATTTAGATAATCTTTGCATGCATTTAACTAACTACGCCATCAATAAAGATAATCCAAATTTCGAATTCAATGAAGACGAAAATTAAATGGATGTAGGTCACAAAAGGTCTTTGACTTCTGTAATGGAGGTAAATCAACTTGAGCATATAAACTCAAAAAATATTAAACAATAATTTAAAAAAATACCCTTTACAGAATCATAAATTTATTACCATTTTAATCAAAAAAGCTTCTTAAAAATTAAGGACATGATATTCAAAAGTTATGGGATCAAATTAAAGACATCATCATCAAAACTATAATTAGTGCTTAACCAACCCTAAGCCATCATTACAAATCTTGCCAGCCAGACAACTATATGAATAATATGTGTTTCGAAATATTAGGTTTCGATGTTTTCTTAGATGCCCATTTAAAACCCTGGCTTTTAGAAATCAATCATACCCCCAGTTTTACTACTGATACTCCACTGGATAGTTTGATCAAAAAAAATTGTATTCGTGATGCACTAACTTTGATGAATTCCACTGTAAAAGCTAGAAACGAAATTGTTGCATAGAGAAAGGAATAGCTTTAAAAAAGAGTTTTGACTGGTAAAAAATAGAAATTAACTGCTGAAGAAAAAGCAGCTGAAATAAAAAAGGCTATGCAAAAGAGGGATGAGTACGAATCAAAGAATTTAGGAAATTACGAAAAAGTTTATCCATTAGATGTAAATAAATTAATTTTTAAATTTTAATTGAATGTCTCCAAATTAAAAAATAAAAAGCCAGATGTTGAAGATATTTACATAGCCTTCTAACAGCACTCTCAGTAGCTTTATGAAAACTGGACTGGTGCAAGTAATTAATATATATAAATAAATTATTTGAGTTTAAATAAATTTAAATAACATCATTAGATATTAGAAGAGTCTCAAAGAAAGATAGTTCAATAGGAGGTAACACTATCTAAGGAACAACAGCAAACAACAGTGTGAAAGGAGTACCAAATTAGCAAAGAAATTCAATAAACGATAAAAATAAACCAAATTTACCTGCCGCTAAAGTGCCAATTAAGTAGGTTGCAACTACAAAATAAGTGATTCCTAAAGTTGTTTAAAATAAGACTCAAGTTCCAACCTTTTCTTCAAGCTCTAAAATTAGATCAAATGAAAATGTAAAAAAAAAAATATTTATTTTAATTTGAATAAAAATATTTAGTATGCTTTCAATTAAAGATATTTATATAATATTATATAAGATTGAGGGAGAAGATGGATAATTTAAACTACCTAAATAAATAAAATTATAGAGTCAATAGACATCTAGCAACTTAAGTGCTAGTCAAACAGGTGGCTACTCAGAGACATATCAAATTAATGAAACACCTGGAAAGTTTTCTGATAATAACAGTGGAGTTTATTAGAAACCTCCCAGCCCATTTACTCTAGGAAGTACAGGATAAAGTAATAGTTTATATTTGATAAATAAATGCATAGATTTAAAAATTGTTTATTTTTCATATTTAGTAAGTAGCTTGGATGCAAGAAAGCAGTATGCTATTCCAAAACAAATAGGTTCATCCTTATAAAATGAAGAAGAAAGACAATAAATGGTAAAGAAATATGCATAATATGCTATAGATCTAAATTCTTAATCAAGCAATACAAGCAGCTCATTGAATAATGCCTAAATTTAAAAGAAATAGTAAATTAATTGATATAAAATTCTGTAATAATTTAAATTATTTACTAAATAAAAGTGAAAACACCAATTAATTGACATAATAATATAATACTGATATAAATTCTTAGCAATCTCCGTATTAGTATATCAGATAGCAAAGCTAGTAAAGCTCAATTTAGCCTCCTCAGAATTTAAACAGCACTGGAAGACCCTAATTTTAATAAATTAATATGTAACAATACCCAGTTAAAATGCTTCCTGGGCTTGTAAGAAATGGCATGAATAACGACGATTATGTTGCACTGACTCACCAAAAAAGAATGCAAGAAATGAATAAGTACTCAAAGCCATTACAGTAAATTCTTAATTAATTAATTTTATAAAAATATTATGAAATAATTTAAATTGATAGATATAAAATATTTAATTTTGAATTATATTTATAAAATATGTTTTTAATAATTTGTATTTAAGTATTATTTATTGATATAATTAGATCATCAAATAACAATGGATTATACTTATAGCCAAAGCTATTTGATCTAAATGTATTAACCAAAATGAGTGATGAGGAACCTATAAGAAAAGATTAAATAGTAAGAAATAAGTAAGTAGTTTATTCAAATATCTCATCAAATAACTTTGGAAATAATTATGAAATGAATTCATAAAAGCTTATAACTAATAACAATTACTACACAAGAAGAAAATGAAATTAAATTATATTATCACCATATAAATTAATAAATTAATAGACATCAAACATCAAATATAAATAAATAACAAGAAAAAAGTGAACATTTTTCTTATTGTTAGTATGAAAAAAAGTGATTGCTTTTCGAAAAACCAAATAAATAAGTAAAAACCTTTGTTTTGTAAATTATGAAGGAAATAACTAACATAAAAAACTAAATAAATAACTCACAACTAAAATTATAACTAAATTTATTTTATTTAAGCATTTAAAATAAATAAATAAATTCTAATTATATTTTAAATTTAATTAAACTTATTATTGTAATAATATTAATATATTTTATACTTCAATATATATCCCTCTGCTCATTCAAAAATTATCATAATCCACAATACAAATTTTAATTTTGAGATATCTTTTCTTTCTAAATAAATGGCTGTTTCATTAATTGAATAATTTCTACATATAAACATTTTCTAATGATGGTCTAAAGTTTTTTATTAAATTCATCACAAATAATCACTTTTATAAAATCCAAAAATTGTTCAAATACCTTTTTAAAATGAATATTCTAATTGTAATTTTTTTTATAAAAGTGTGTATGAATTTAAATTATTGATAAACTCTTATGAATATTACATAATATTGTATATAAATAAAACTATTTAATACCTAAGGCAAAAGGTGCTAATTATTCTATTTGATAATTATTTTTTGCTTTGCTTTTTAAATTAAGCTTATGTAAAAAATACTTTTACAAACCAAAAAACCTAAAATTTCGGTGAGTTTTATAAAGATTTTTATATGTATATAAAGTATAAACTCATAAAACCTAAAGTCAAAGGAGCATCCTTTACAACTTTTTTAAATAGATATTTATTTAAAATCAATTAAAATACAAATTATTATTGCATTAGTAAAATATTTATTTCTAAAATAATTTAATTTAATACTTGATAATTTTATAAATAATGCATATTAAAAATGTAATTATATATTATATTTGCAAATTAATTAATGTTTATGAGATTAATATTATAATCACTATATTATATATATTATAGGGAGAGTATCTTAGTTTTGCTGTTTTGATGGATTTAACAGCTTATTTATTTATTTAGAAAACATACAACTAAAAAGAAAAAGCAAAAAATACTATAATAATCAATTTATTTCAACTTTTTTTAATTTAGAATATATTTGCTGATTACAAATGGATTTTTTTTAGGGATTAAGTGATAAGTATAACGAAATATGGAAAAACATAATTTCACCATAAAGGCAAATCTACTTTTTAAATGATTTAGGTATTTTAATTTGAATGAATTACTAAATGAGTTTAAAACCAATTTTAGCTAACATGCATTATTATAAATAATTTGATTAGGACCTAAAGTTTAAATAATAAGAAACATTCCAGTAATAAGATATGATGTAGATTTAAAAAATTCTAGGGAATAAGTACTAAGATGTACATTTTATGCACCAGATTCATACGATAAATCTAAAATAGGTTGTGTTGTTTATCTACATGGTAATGCAAGTTCTAGGATAGAAGCCTTAACTACATTTAACTATGTACTACCGCATTCTATTTTGTTTTGTTTTGATTTTGCAGGAGCAGGAAAAAGTGATGGATAATATGTTACATTAGGCATTAATGAGTCAGAAGATTTATCGCTAATTATAGATTATATCAAGGATAAAATTGGTGTCTAAAAAATAGCTCTTTGGGGAAGAAGGTAAAGCTATTAATATTAGTGGAGCTTACTCTTTTTTATGTTATATTTTTAGATAGTAATTCTCCTTTACTAGCTAAGAACTTTTAAATTTTGTTTTAAAATTTTCAATCTGGCATTCTAAATGCTATTTCTTTTTAAATGTCAATGCTCATTCATTTTCAGTTAAATTAATATTCATGAATCATTGAAAATGATTTTAAGAAGCTTTTTTCTTTAAAATTATATCCAAGATTACTAAATTCTAAGCTATTTATCTTTATTATCATAATCTTAATTATATATTTGTATTTTTAAAAGTATGGGAGCATCAACAGCTATAAATTATTGTGCTAATAATCCTAATAAAATATGTGTAATGGCTCTTGATTCAGGATTTATTAAGTTAAGCTTAATCCTTGAAGAGATAGGAAAGTAAAGAACAAAAATTCCTAACATTTTAGTTGATGCAGTTCTACATTTCATAAAGAATAAAATAAAAAGTGTGTTAAATATGGATATTTTTTAATTGGATTTATTGGAGTAAATAAAAAAGATAACTAATTGTGAAGGTATAATATTTTGTAGTGCATAAGATGACTCTATAATTAATTCCTATCACACACAAAAGCTTTATGAGGCTTTTAGTGGAGATAAAAAAATAATTAAATTTGATGGTGATCACAATACTTTAAGACCTCCATAAGTACTCCACCAAATAGTTAAATTTTTAGAATAAAGAATGTATGGATTTGATTTATCGCCTGTTTCTTATTAAGGATAAGATGAATAAAATAAGAATTAAGTAAAAGAATTAAGTTTTGTTAATGATGATTTATTTGCATAAGCTTTTTAGCAAATTCCATAGGCTCTAGATAAAACAGATTAATTAGTTGATATTTGTATCAAATAAATGGAATTTCTATCTTGTCCTTTTTAAGCTACAAATCTCACTCCTACACAAGCAAGTCAAGACAGATCCATTAATTTTTAAGCACCCAACTAGCAACAGACAGAGAGTCCTATATCCAAAAAAGTAACAGCAGATATTGATACAGGATATTCTTATAGAGATAACCATAACAATCAAAATATGAACAAATCTTTAAATAGTACGAAAAGAATAAAATAAATTTGTACAAATGCTAAAGTCTTAAATGAACTAAGCATAAATTCATTTTAATAAATTCCTTAAAATTAAAATTTTAGTAATTAAAACCACTTTACTAACACAAACAGTAATTAATTTTAAAAAAATCCACCATCTCCATCCGATGAAGCATACTTACAAAGCTAGTTTTCAGTGATTAACTTTAATGATGCAACAAATACTATTTAGCAAGTGAGGAAATCAAATAATACCTTTTCTAAAAAACCTACAATTTCTATTTAAAAATAAGATAAGCAATAAGGCATTCATTTAATTAGTAAACCAAATATGTCCTAAATTAGTACAAGCTGTGAAGTAGTTATTGATAAAAAGAAAGAAGATATTCTAAAAAGAATTTTTGATGAGTAAGATAGTAAACCTTAAAATTAATCAATAAAATCTCAGCCTCAAATCTAGCTCTTACATCCTCATTTTTAAGCATTTTCTCAAAGTATCGAGGCTTCAAATAACTAACCATATATTAAAAAAGAAAAAATGTAACTATCAACTTCAAATTATGCTCTGCAACATCCTTAGCAGCAGCAAAACAAAAATTTAAATAATCTAACTCATTCTAGCAGACCACATATATATCAACCTAATATGAATCAATAAAATGAAATTAAAACTCCAAATATGACCAGAAGAGAAACAATCAATGATGATTACTCTTAAATTCTCTTCTAAAATAGGGTATAAGAAAAAATTCCATCTCCCAATTTTCAAAAGTAAAAAATTAATTTTTCTTCAATTTTAAAATTAAAATGTTTTTCTCTTTAAAGCTTATTCAAATTTAATTTTTTGTTAAAATATATACATAATTTATAGTTTAATTAATTATTTAACATACTTTTAAAAATAATTATGAAATTAGTGATAGAGCTAATAATTATTAGTATAAAGATGATACAATTTAAGTATAGAGTGTTAATTATACCTTAAAATATCCTTAGTAATAAAATAAAGTATAAAATATAAACATATTAAATAACTCAGGTAGGCCACTTTAGACTTAAAATCACACTTTATATCAATAATAATCAGATATCAGAGCTTAAAATATGATAAGAAACGAAACAAATAAAGAAGACTATTTTTAGAGATTCAACTAGAATAGAAGCTAGGAAAAAAATACTCCGTAAAATTTAACGATGTAAAATATTTTTTTAGATTGAAAAATAAATAAATATAAATTTTTTTCAAAAAAAAATAAAAACCACATATTTTCTTTTAATGTTAAATTCAATTAAAAAGAAGTAAGAAAATGTTTAAATAATATATTAGGTCATAAAATAATTTAAGAAGTCATGTACAAACTTAAAATATAGATTTTAGTAGCTATATAAATAAAAGGGATAGTTCATTAACAAGCAAAGATCTAAGCGATAGATATAAATTCATGAGTAATTGTAATAGCTCTCCTGTTAATTATAAGGCTAAAAACTATGATATTAATTAATAATTTAATATTACAAGCAGCTAATAAGTCATGAGAAAGTGATAATATTTACAAATTTATTTTAAATAAAGTAATTTATTCAATGTTTTTAATTCGATTTTGTGTTTTTGTGTAATAGAGTTAATTATTCACTTCGTTTGCAAAAGTAAATTAAATAATAAGAATAAAAATTAAAAAGTATAATTTAATTCTGTTTGATATTAAAAATACTCTAATCATATTATTTAAAAATGATATTCAAATAACTACTCTATTGAAACATTATTTAGTTTTAAATTTTTTATTAACAAATTTATTATATCCCAGTAAATTCTGCATGTAGTTTTTAAGACTCTTATTTATTAATTAATAAACAAACTATTAGTTTTGATCTAAAATTATTTATACGATTTTTCACTTCAATATTAGAACATTTAAATATGTAATATATTTTAAAATCAGATTGCTATTGATAAATTTAGTTTGATTAAAGTTACTCAATAATATATTTCAATCTTCTTTGTAAACTCTTTATAGTAAAAATATTGAAGAATATTTTTAGATATATGTAGAAAAACTTATTTGAATGTTATTTTATTTAAATATTTGAGAGAAAAAAATTATCAAAATAGGGAATCTGTTCATAATAATCTTTGTTAAGTAGTATTGATAAATGTATCTTTCTTTGATGAAATAACTTAAATTAAAAAAAAACAAACAAACATAAATTTGGAAATATATTTATTTTCTTGGATATTTCTTTTCTATTTATATATCTGGCTTGTTGAATTATTAAATAAACTAATGAATTAATCAAATTAAAAAATATAAGTTTAAAAAAAATTAAAAATATGATAGGGTTTAGAGCTAATATTCTCTATTTTAAATAGGATCCATATTTCTTGGAAGTTTAGGAAGATGGTCTTTTCTATTACAAAGAGGGCATGCTTATAGTAGACCAGCAGAGCGGATTAGTTGTTTAATCTGGGTAATACAGTGAGCTGATTGAGGAGTATCCTGATATAGTAATTGATGAATAGTTTAAAGATTAGCTTATTATGCCAGGGTTCATAGACTGCCATACTCACTATCCTCAGACAGAAATGATTTGTACTTTTTCTACAGATTTATTTACTTGGTTGAACACATACACTTTTCCTACAGAAGAATAATTCAAAGACTTATCATACGCAAGAAAAATTAGTTAATTCTACTTAAATGAGCTGTTGAAAAATGGAACCACGACAGCTTTAGTAATGGCAACTATCCACCCTGAGTCAGTTTAAGCTCTATTTGAAGAAGCTATAAAATTAAATATGAGAGTTATAACTGGTAAAACTTTAATGGATAGAAATGCTCCAGATTTCCTATGTGACACTCCTGAATCAGCCTTTTCTGATTCTCTTAACCTTATAGAAAAATACCACAATAAAGGGAGATGTTTATATTCAATAACTCCAAGGTTCTCACCTACTTCAACAAAGGAATAGCTTTAAGCTGCAGGAAAGCTAAAACTGAAATATTCTGATGTTTATATGCATACTCATTTAAGTGAAAGTATTGAATAAGTAGAGTTTGCTTAATCTTTGTATCCTGAAAATCAATCAGATATTTAAATATTTGAGTAGTCAAATTTAGTTGACAAGAAATCAGTTTTTGCCCATTGTGTAATGTGTCCAAAAAGTGAATCAGATTAATTAAGCAAACTTTAATGTGGAGTTGCTTTTTGTCCTACTAGTAATTTGTGTTATGGGGCAGGTATCTTTCCATATCACGAGTATGTCTAAAAAAATGTAAACTTTGGAATTGGCTCTGACGTAGGAGGGACTACTGATTTCAGCTTACTTAAGACTTTGTAAGATGCATATAAGGTAGTTATGATTAGTTAAAAAGATACAAAAAACAGGAAACCAATGACATCTCTTGAAGGATTTTACAGGGCAACCCTTGGCGGATCTAAAGCTCTTCATTTAGAAGATAAACTTGGAAAGTTTGAGCCAGGATATGAAGCTGATTTCGTAGTGTTAGACTGGTTTACAAATGACATACAAAAGTTAAGATATGAAACTATTGAAAAGCGATCTGGAAAAGCCTTAAAGCACATGGAAAATTCTAAAGCTAATTCTTAAAGCGATAAATCCCTATTAGCTTAGAGATTATTTGGAATTATGATGATGGGTGATTAAAACAGCATCAAAGCAACATATATTTCTGGAAAGTAATGTTATCTAAGAAAAAACTGAATTGATTAAAATTAAATTACTGAATAATTTTGAATAAATGTCATTAATAAATAAATAAATTAATTATTTAATATAAAATGAAATAGATGAAACGTCTAAATAAATATATTATATAAATAGAAATGAATCCTAGGATTTTTACTAGTGAATTCTAGTGTCACAACATAATCATCAATAAATATATTATTTTATGTTTATATTTTAAAAATAATTTAAAAGTAAATAATTTGCAAAACTAAAAAATAATAAGATAATTTTTAAAATTTTACTAAAAGCAGGATTAAAAATTTTAGAAAATAAATATTTGCATTTATGTAAATAAAATAAATTTCTGTCACATTTACAAAATTTTCAATAATTGAAATATTATTGAACTTTAAAGAAAATAGAAAATAAAAAGTAAAGTATTTTACTCAGTAAAATGGTTTGTTACACTCATTACATTTAATTGTTATTTAATTAAAACATAATTTCTAGATAAATATTACTGGTAAATTTATTATTTTTTTTAGCTTTAATATTCAAGTATAAATCAAAAAGTAGGACAAGTATGAAAAGTGCATGAGACAATAATGTGATCTATTCTTTTGCTAATTTTTTTTTTTTTTGCATGAAAATATGTGATTAGTAAGCTGCAAATCACTAAAAATATATAGGAAAAAAACATAAAGAACTACTTTTTTTCAAGTTATTAATTTTATTAGTTGTTTAAAATGCATGTTGCTTTATTCTTGTTAACATTTACAAAATTTTCTTCTTTGTAATTTAAGATAGAAATTAATCAATTTTAATTTTTAATTGTATTAATTGTTAGGTAGAAAGAAAAGGATCAATTTTATTAAATTATGTCTGTTGCTTAAGAGGTATAATCTAAAGAATTTTTGATTTCTCCTAAAGTAACTTCGCTAAGATAGGGTGATTCTACAAGGCGAAAAATGTTTTAAGTTGGCACTAACTCTTTTTAAATCCTCTAAAAATAGGGAGATGATAATAATCCTTCATATTACATGTATTAAGATGATCGTTATCAGTAAGATAATGAATCTGTAAATTAGACAAATTAATTGAAGCTAACTTCTTAAAGCATCATGAATAGATCTGATTTTAAATTTTAATTGAATCGCCCTTCTTTATTGTCTGTTGAAAGAGTTCTTGACTAAGGGCATTTATCACCCAAAGGATTTTTTAGTCCTAAAGAGACATTAAGAAGTTATAGTAATATTCTTTCTTCTTCGTAGTAGAATATAACTTCAGAATATGGCTATAGAAGTGGTGGAAATGTTTTTATGAAATCTAAGACAGTAAATTAATTTAAGCGATCAGCGACAAAGAAGGAAGGATTTTTCGAATAATCCCCAAAAAAAAAGCTTCGAAAATCCAAGACTTAAAAAATTAGTGATGATACAAAGACTGAAAATATGTAAAAATCAGATAGTAAAGAAGATATATACATGCAAAACTTCACAGTTTAACCAAAATCAAGTGAGGAAATTTAAAAGAAAAATGATGATTAAAAACCAGCATTTGGTATGAATTAACTTTGGAAGAAGAGAGGTATCTCAATCATTACACAGATATAAAAATTTTTAACAAGACTGCAAAATCTTTCTTTTATAAGAAGATATGATAATTAGACATTACATTAATTTTAAGTCATTAATGATTTGTCTGCTTTTTATGATGAAAATAGGAAAAAGAAATCATACTAAAGCAAGGGTATTATTTAATCTTTGTTAAGTTTTCTTAAATAAGGCGTAAACACCAATAAGATTATTTAAAAATTGACTAACCTAATTGATAAAAAATTCAAAGTATTTGAGCCTGATTAACTTATTATTATTATCTGGATGATTATTTTGATTAATTCATCGTTCTTCCTTCTATTTCTTAATCCAATTTTTATGGCTTTCTAACATGAGTAATTAATTAATTAATTTTATTTTATTACCTAATTACGAAAAATAAAGTGAATGAACGATATTTCAATTTTATTTGAGTAATCTAAACGGTATTTTGGTTTTTTACCAATATTCTGATTAAGAAATTGAGATTTCAATATTAAATTTAAATAAATATAAATTTATATATACTTTTATTTAATATAAACAGGATGGTTGATTACAAATACACATAATCACATACTATCTTTTTTTGTATGAGCACTCTACCATTAATTGTAATGCTAACTGATGTCATCATAAGGCTAAACACAGGCTATTATAAAAGAGGTTTAATTGTAGTTAAAAGGTGGAATATAGCCAAGCATTACATAAAACACAAACTATGGCTGGATATATTTTTAATTTTCTTATTTGCTATTTATGACAATACAAATATAAATATTATGATGCTAATAACTATTCTGATGATAAGAAAAATTTTAATAATAATCAAAGAATTAGAAGATGCAGTTACCTTAGATAAAAGATAAATGGCTTACTATTAACTAGTAAAGTTGAGTATTTTAGTACTTTTTATAGGACATTTTTGTGGTTGTATTTTTTGGTCAGTCGGAGTTCAAACAAAAGAGCACTACGATTAATCCTGGGTAACAAATAAATTTGAGAATAAAACCTTCTATGAAAAATATATAAGTAGTCTCTACTGGGCCACTGTCACAATGCTTACAGTAGGTTACGGTGATATTGTTCCTTTAAATAAAATAGAAAAGTAATGTGTTATCATTATCATGATATTCTCATGTGGTATTTATGCCTATTTTTTAAACTAAATTGGTTTTCTTATAGAAGAAATTACATATGAAGATAAGGAATTCAAATAAATCTACTCCTAAGTATCTCTTTTCCTTTAAAAAAGAAACTTAGATGTAAAGCTTCAAACTGAGGTATTTATCTAATTAACTTTCAAAAATTTTAGATTGCTTATATCCAAAAGCTTAACATTAAAATTCTTAATATATTTTAATTATTAAAGAAAGAATTAAATTTTTAATCTTTTTATAAATAAAAAAATAAATAAATAAATAAATAGGTAAAAAGATATTATTAGTATTTGCATTATGAAAAGCACAACTATACAGTTAATGGAGAATAGTTACTTGAACCATTAAAATAATCGTTAAAATTGAAAGTAATGGCTAATATTAATTAATAACTCTTGATAAAATATAAGCTTTTCAAGAATTAGTTTACTGAAGCATTTTTGAAATAACTAGCTCTCAAAATGAAAGAATCATAATATAATTCTGATGATAAAGTCTGGGAATCCTGTGACTTACCTGTGAACAATAGAATATTTTTTGTTATTAGAGGTTAAGTAATATAAAAAGTTAATGATTAATTTTTAGTAAGGATGATAGATGAAGGAGGGTTTTTTAATGAAAAGTGTTTCATGATTGATGAAACTCCAAATGTTTCTTTTGTCACTACTTGCTTGTCATCAATAGTTTACTTAGATAAAAAAGACTTCTTAGAAGTTATTAAGAATTTTCCTACAGATTATGAGAGATACTGTAAGTTGCGCGATGGCTCTAAATTTTCTAATTTTTTTAATCTTGATTCAAAGTGTGAAACTTGCAATCTTTTTACTCATTCTTTCAATAATTGTCCACAAGTTAACATTTTCATTAACAAGGCTAAAATAATATACAGCTTGACTCAATGGACTCCATAAAAAGATAGGATTTTTTAAGTTAGAAGATCAAATAATGATCAGCTTTAACATAGTTATTTAAGCAACAATCAGTAAAATAATATTTAAAAAAAAGATTCACGCCCTAAGAGAGGAAATAATGCAAGAAGTTAGCACTATTCTGTATTGGAAAGTGTGATTGATTATTTGATAAACAGAAACCCATTTTAATTAGATGAAGATAATTTAATTGAGTATATGAAAAGTATATTTGAGAACAATGATAACTTAAACAACAATAATGATCAAGCTGCTGCTGCAGCAGCAGATTAGGGAGCAGCTAAGCTATAAGTAATTCCATTGCAATTATAAAACACAGATTAAAAGTTCAGATCATTGATACACCCATATTAAGTTTTTGGAAGCAAATTAGTAGAAGATTTCAACTCTAATCCTAAACTTGGTTATAAACCTATTCTCTTTAATGACGATTACATAAAGCAAAACTCAGGATAAGAGAGTCAATAAGGTAGTGTATACTAGCCTTACTCTCAGCAATATTCTAAGACATCTACTCGAGGTAATCAGGCAAGCATAGGCGGGGCTCATTATTCTTCACAGGGTATTAATACTCCATAACCTTCTAATTAATCTGGAAATTATGGAAAGAGAATAATATAAACTAAAACAACTAGCTAAACAGAAATACCGTCTAACGAAAATTTAAAAGATTTACCTAATGAAATTGATATTAGACATCATGATAAATACAGAGAAGCTACAGAAGGAGGCAGAAGAAGAGTATCTACTACAACTAGATCTTAGAATAAAGTTACACATAGCTTAACACATAATAGCTACTCTCCTTTTCCTTCAAATAATTAAATGGCACTTTCTAGTGGTGTCCATAGCTCTTATTCAGCTCCTCCTCCTTTAGACAGGAACAACTCTGATATATCAATAGAGCGCAGTATTAATTATGATACCATGCTGCTTTAGTCAAACGAATAAGATGAACTAAATGTGTCAGAGGCTTTAAAAAATTTGTCTAAAAAGAAATAAAATAAGGTTAGCGCAGCAAATTCTGGAAACCCAATCAACAGTACTTTTACTATACTTGAAGAAGAAACCTAAGAAAATCAAACTAATTTTTAAAAAACACTGTTTGTGAACACAAATTTAGAGAGAGATAATACATTAACACTAACAAATAACTAAAATGAAGGTTCAAGTATATAGCAAACAGATTTATATCCAAAAATGAAGGACGAAAATTCTTTACCAAATATACTTAATGGTAAACCGCTAGCTGATACGAGTATAAATATAAATATGAATAACATAGTTAGTAGTTAAAATAATGTATTGTCTTAGCAAAATATTATTAACAATAATAATACTAATTCAAACTAAATTAATACACCAAACACAATTAATACTCCAAATACAAATACAGCTCATATGACAAAACGAAATTCAATTTCAAATAAATATTTAAATTACATAAGAACGAGCAGCAATAGCATATCTGCAAATCCTATTTCACCTATAAATAGTAATAATAAAAGAAATCCCATGCATAACAAAACCTTTATTTATCCATCTGTAACTAAAACAGAGGATGGGAACTTTATTCGCTTAAATTCTAATGTCAACTCAAAAGGTGGTGGCAGTCAATATGGGCACCAGCCTGCAGCAGCAGAAGATGTACCTAATTCAGTAAGAAATAGAAAGAAAACCGAAAGCAGTTTTAATAAATAGCATTCCTATCTTAAATACTTAAACAGGATTAAAGAGGATGCAACACCAAAAAATAACTCAAAGCCAAAACTAGGTTCAAATAATTTTATTCCTTCTCTTTAAAACCTGCAAGCTTAATTACATGAAGAAGAAGTTATCTTTATTTCTCCACTCACTCACGAGTTCTCAGATATACCAGACTTAGATAGGTATCACATCTACACTGATTATTTTCCTTATAGTAATATTGATAAAATAATGGGTCAACTTAAAAAAAAATATGATGCTATCGAATAAGAAAGAAAGAAGAAGAAGAGTGAATCACATCTCTCAAAGCTAGAAAAATTTATGTTAAAATTCAATACAAAACGAAATAGTAGCAAAAAATCAAGATAAACAATAGTGCTTAATCGTTCAATAAAAAAAAAAAAATCTAATGGAATTTCCTTATAAAAATCCACATTTCATTAACAACATTCAATAAAATAATTACAATGATAAAAGCAATCAAAAATTAGTAGAGAGAGCTATTAATTTAAAAGCTAACTAATAAACTTACTAACTAACTGAAAGATTTACTTACTTACTTACTAAAAAACTAAGTAGCTAACTAATTAACTAAGTCTTCTTCACAAAAAGCTTTGAATTAATTTTTCAAATATAATCTGAGTTTACTTTTACTAATTAATTACTGAAATAATTACACAAACTGACTATTATACTTACTTTATTCAAATCAATTTTATAATAGAACATTAAAAAATTAACTATTTCAAATTAAATATAAATAAATTCTTATCATACAAACATACATAAAATATTAATTTATCTCAAAATTATTTTTATTTTCCTTTTAAATGTTTATTAACTATTAAAACTAAGTAAAAGGTAACGTTTTTTCTTATCTTTGTTCATAAATTTAACAAAAATACATCAACAAAGAGTGTTAAAATAAAATTTTTAAAATCACTTAAACAAAATCTATTTTTAAAATTAATTATAAATTCATTTAATTGCTTGCTAATAAAGCAACTTTTAAAAGTAACTACCACACTTCATTACTTTTATTAGCTTTTTCTTAGACTTTTTAAGTCTTAGTAATACTTTAATGCATTGTTAATGATCTCGTAAGCTTATTCTCTTCCTTAGAATTTTTCTAAAACAACTTCTATTCCTATTCTACGTTTATAATCTTCAAAGAAATGTTCAATTTCTTATATTGTGTGTCTTGAGACATCATTTATATCATTTCTTTAAAATAAAAACATTGATTTAAATGTTGAAGATAAAAAAATTATATTTTGGATAAATTATTATTTGCTAAAACTTAAATATTTATTTAATTACACTTCTAAAAATTTAGGATCATTCATGGCTACTGCAATAATTTTATCATCTTCTTCATCTCCATCAATCATTTAAATTACACCTATGAGATATTTTTAAAAATAAATGTTTGTTTAGGCTAGTTGATATCATGTTTTGATTACCAATAACTCTTGCATCGATTAAAGTTAGAGGAGGTACTTTTTCACTGCATAAAACTAGAATATCGAGAGGATCTCTGTCTCCAGCCATGGTTGAAGGAATAAAACCATAATGTGATGGGTAGTGAATTGCATTATAAAGTACTCTATCAAGTTTGAGAAGACCAGAGTCTTCATCAACCTCGAATTTAGCTCTTGAACCTTTAGGGATTTCAATTAAAGCTTAAACATATTATGGATTATTTTATCCAGAAGAAATATGGTAAAGATGATTGTTCCAAAAGCTTTCACTTGGCATGAAATCAATCATTTCTAATGTATCTCTCTTTTCAGTGTATTTAGATTTCTATTGGTTTGGAGCACCTCCGCATTGTCCTACAGTTTCGTCCTCAGGAGGTTTTGTGCACTTGCCTTCATCTTAAATAGACAGAGCAATCAAATTAAATAAAATAAATGTTACAAGTAGTATCAGTCTATGCTTTTGCATTTTTAAATTGTGTTGGTTTTTTTTTTTTTCAGTTCAGAATATTTTTTTTTTTAATTTTTTTGTTAAAAACAGTAATAACCAATTGACAGATATTAATTAAACTTTTGATGTATCTTTAAAAAATAGGTTATATATTGCATACTTTTCTATTTTTCTATTTAGAATATAGTATGCTATAGAGTTTATTTATTATCATTTTTCATAATTATTTCCTTGGTTAATATCTTAAAAATGCATAATCTTAAATGTTGATATAATGATTATAGTATTGACTTTGAAAAAGATTACTGAATAAAACAAATAATAAATAAATAAATCTAAATAATATAAATTGAAATAATCTCCATATTAATTATCTTATATCAAAACTTTAAAAATTTATTTTATGAGCTTCTTTAAAAATCAAATAAAAAAATATAACGCAAGCAAATATATTTTAACATTTTTTAGCTGAGATATATTATTCAAAATTAACATTCTATTTTTTATTATAAATAATTTATTAAATTTCTTCTAATAAATATTTGAATATCTTAAATTTATTAAGTATAATAAGTAGGTTTTTATTAATTATTAATTATTTAAGAATATTTTTTATCTTTCAATTCAAAATATTTAATCTAGCAAAGATAATTTAAAAATTAAATGATTTAAATAATGGAGGGAGTGGTCATATTAAATTAATAAAAACTAATGAAAATTCAACTAAGATTTTATAATAAATTTAAATATTTATTTGAAAACTTAAAATGAAAACCTAGTTTTTTTTATCAATTTTGTTATCATATATAATTGTTTATTAAAATTAATTTTATTAATCTTAATTTAATAAATACATAATGAAATTAGCAAAAATCAAAGAATATCTTAAAATGATTTTTTTAATATTGTTTATCTATAATTTTTTTATTGCTTAGTTTTGATAAAGTCTTTAGTTTGAAATATCAAATTAATAAAAATAAACTTTTGCTTTTTTATAATTAAAAGAAATTTAATTTTATAATTTTTACAAAAATCAGAATATTCTAAATATTTGAGAGAATTAATTGTATTTTGTATTAAAATAAATAAAATAATATACTCTAGCAGAACTAATTGTCTTAATCAATCACATATATCCCTTGTTTAATGGACAAAGTAAGTTGCTTTAGTTCTCAATCTTAGTTTTCGTGATAGCATTATATCTATTAAAGCATGTTTTAAAATTAATTTAAATCAAATTTTTAAATAAATCATTAATTAATTAATCGATAGCTACATCTCCTATTTTTAAATATTTAATTTTTTTCTTCTTCAATGCACTTGAGTTAATTAATATTATCAGAATAGAATTTTTCAATGAAATTTTATGACTTTATTGAATATTCAACATCCTCAAATAAATAAGATAACTCTCTCTTAATTAAATCTTCTATTTTAATATCACCACATCTTTCGGAGATCCTTTACCTATACTCAATTAGCTATTATAAGTCTTTTGTATTTACATCTACTTCAATTATATTATATCCAAAATCATTGTACTTAAATTATTAATTTTAGACTTCTAGCAAACAAGAGTAAGTTTTTTATTGTGTTATTGTTAAGGGAAATCCATCAAATGTAACAATCTATGTAACTGTTGGCTAACACTTACCTTCTAAAGACTAACCCAATAATTATAAACCTTATATAGTTAATAATGATATATCAATAGAATTTCTTATTAAATCAATTTTTTTTCCTCTTAAAAATATTTAGCTTAATGTATCTGGGTCTATTCCTAGTAATTCTAAATAAGCTTTAGAAAAACCTGTGTGAATAATTTCAGTGTTTTTATATTCATAGTTGATTCTAAAAACAGAATACCAATACATTTTAAATTAATTTGACTAATTATAATTAAACAATATTTATTGGAAACTTTATAAAAAACTTTAAGTTTCTGCTTCTTTTTAACTTAAAAGAGCTTGGCTGATTCCTAAATTTTCTATTTAAGTTTACACAATCTCTTTAAAATAATATAACTTTTGAAGTAAATCTAAAATTTGTTAAAAGGGAATATTTGGATTTGAAGCAAGAAATTTGATTGCCTCACTTAAATCACTGATAGGAGCTGAGGAATTTTTTTTAAAAACTATATTTACTAAACCAAATTGTTTATCTTCAACTACTTTTTCAATCTACTGCTGATTATATCCAAAGCTCAAATTATCTAACGTCTAGAAATGTCTAAATACACCATCCCTACTTACCTGCAGTCCAATAAATAAGTTAATTGTGCTACTCGCATCAAATTAATTTTAATAAATGATAGAATTAAGAATTTATTTATTCATCATAAGGATATATTACTTTTTTTAATACTTTTTTTTACCTTTGTTTTTGTTTTATTCATTCATTTCATCTTCCTTTAAGTAAAAAAAGGGGTCTATTCTATTCATTTCCTACTCCTTTTCTTTGCTTTAAATTATTCTTTTGGTCAAATTAATTATTTTTTTATTTTTTTCAACTATTTTTATAACTCAAAAATTTAGTAAGACCTCTTAAAAACTCTGTATTTTCTCATAAATTCTGATATACTCATCCAATTTAGTAATTGCTTTAACATTTAAAAATATCCACATTATTAATAATTTTTTTATTAATTATTTTATTTACCTAATGAAGTAACATCTTAGCTTTATCAAGATTAAAAGATTTTTGTTTGTATTTATTCATTTGTCTTTTTAATTTAATAATTACTAAAATAGTTAGTTTCCTTTCGTTTAACGATATCTATGGATTATAAATAGAATAAACATTCTATATCCTCAAGACAAATACAAGTTTCAGTCTTTATAATAAGACCTTCAATATTAGCTAAGTTTTAATTTGCTTCTATTTTTATTTATTTCTTTAGAATTAGATAGAAATTTATGCTGTAATTTATATTCTAAAATATTTTTAATACTTTATAACAGGGCCAAATCAAAAATAGTAAAAAGATTGAAATTGCCTAAAAATTCCATAAGATTAATATATTTACCATTAAGTAAATTAAAATAAATGTCAATTTTAAAAAATATTTCTATTATCTAGAAATTAAAAATATCTCTTTTAATTCTACACTATCTGCTCAATGATATATTATAAATTTTTAATTTTTTAATTATTTATGAATTATTAATTAGACAAATATTTTAAACTTCAGACTTATTTCCTAAGAAAAAAATAGTATGCAATATTTTCAAGTAAAATCCAATAAATTCTGGATTGATATTTATAAAATTGTAATTTATTAAATGTAATATTTCAACATTCTAAATAATTTTTCATAAATGATTTTTGAGAATTTAATTATTTAAAATTCTTTTAAAGATTACTATTAATAAACATGTAATTTACTGTCTTATAGAAAATAAATAATTTTTAGCTCTCTCTAAAAGATAATAAAGAATTAGTTTTTAGTTTATATTTTAAGAATAAATATATGATTAGTGAGTAAAGTCAATTACTTAAATCTTTGTATTAAGCTTTTTTATATGAGCGAGATTTATATTGCTTTTCAATTTTCTTTATCTTTTAAATATTTTCTTTGTAATATTTTTCTATAAAATGTTAAGACTATATTGAATACTCTACGTCTTCAAACTAGTAGGATAGCTCTCTTCTTATAAAATCATCTATATTTAGAAATTTAGTATTTTAAAATGCCCTCTACCTATAATCAATAAGCTATTTAAGACTATCTAAATCAACATCGATTTCAGTAATATTAAACCCAAAATCAGCGAATCTTCCTTCTTATATTTTTTCAGAAAAGCAAGTACAAACCTTCTTTTGAGTTATTTTAATAGGAAATCCATCAAATGTAACTATTGTTGTATCTATTTCATTATTTTTACATAAGATTGTGTTATCAATTACTTCAAGCCCTAGTAGTGATTGTAAATATATATCAAATCTGTTTTGTATAAGGTCTATTTTTTTGCCTCTTAAAAAAATGTTTGTAAATGTTTCTACATCTATACCTAATAAATTTAAATAAGACTTAGAAAAGCCTGAATGTATTATTTCTGCGTTTTAGACAACATAGTTTATACGAGTTAAAATATACCAATACATTTTGTTTGGATTTTCTTATTTGTATTTTTGTAAAAGCTATGCAAAATACTGTAAAAAAGCTAGTAAGTCTTCTTCTTTCTTCATTAGGACTTAGTCGTTTATTTCTGTTCCAACTATCTTTTAGTAAACAAAAGAAATAGCTTTATTTGTTTCTTCTAAAACTTTTTTTGTATACTCGTAAGGAATATTAGGTATTTTTTAGATATTATCCAAAGCTACCTCAAAGCTAGTAGAAGATATATTGCAGTTTCTTTAATAAACTATATTAACAATATCTAAATCTTTATCATCTACTATTTTGAGTATTTACTACTAAGAATATCCAAAGCAAAGATAATCTGTAGAATAGTTATATCTCATCACTCCGTCTGGAGTTATTTAGAGCCCAACAAATAGGTTCATGCTGTCTAGATTGTTGTTTAGCAGATTGCTAAATAATTATACTCTAGCCTAGTATCTTTACGCTTGTTTGACTTAGCTTTTGCAAACAAGCTTTTTCATATTTTAATCATTTTCACCTTCTTACTAATCCTAATTAAATGCTTAAAGGAATTCTCTACTCGTATCGCTAGTTTAATTAAAACTTGATATTAACTAACATGAATCTAATGAGTCTTACATTTTACAAAACTTTACTAAATTAATTAATTTATTTTTTTTATTGGTTATTTATTTGATTCTAATAATTATCTAGAAATAGAAAAAATATTTAAATTTTGAGGAAATGTAAAACTTTTAAAAAGTTTGTAAATGTTTGACGAATTCTGACAATAAAATTATTAATAAATTTATTCTGTTTTGTTTGCCATTATCCATCAAATCAAGTATAAATTTTTTTTATAAAAACCAAAGTAAATTCTATAAATTTTGTAAACATTTTTTACTAACCATACAAATAAATAAATAATAATATTTATGAAAATTTATGAAGTTTTTAATTAGAAATTCATCATTTTTTAATAAAAAATTTTCAAAAATTAAATTTAAGGTTTTAAAAATCTAATTTAAAGATGTTTCGATTATATTTTGAGATATTTTTTTAATATTAATTTATGTTGTTTATAAGACATAATTAAATTAAAATATATAAATTTACTTGAAATTAATTCATTCAATTAATAATGTATTTTTTATTTTTCTAAAAAAATATTTTAATTAAATTCTAATCATTAAAATTAAATGAGGAAAAAATAAATTTTAATTTATTTAATTATTTTAGAAACCATCACAGTTTTAATTAATTTGATATGTATAAAAATGGTGTTATCTTTAACTATTAATTTTTCAATTTTTTATTAATCTATAACCACACTCCTTTTCTTTTTGTATTAGTTATTCTTTCATTGTTTGTAGGTCTTGTACGTTTTATGAATAAAACTTATCAATAAATTATTGAGATTAAATAGAGTACTCAACATCTTCAAAAAGATAGGAGTTTTCTCTTCTAATAAAATCGTCAAATTTTTAGCTTTGAGAGGACAGCCTTTTTCTATATTCTAAGAGATTTTAAAAACTTTATAAATCGACTTCTATCTCTATAAGAGTTAAATTAAACTAATGCTTCTAATATATCACGGGCTTTACTTTATTACACATATTTACCTTTCTTTAGTAAATTTTCAAAGGATAACCATCAAATGTTGTTATAAATGATTCGTAGCTTTCATAGATCAAAAGCTTATCTTTTCCTGTTACATTAAATAAACCTCTTAATGCTTGCTTACTAATATCTTGTTCATTTTTAACAAGATCTATCTTTTTATTTCTCAAATAGATTTGCTGTATAGAGCTTACATCTAAACCTAATAAATTTAAATACCCCTTTGAATATCCAATTTATGCTGTTTCATACATTTTTTATTCTAAATTTAATCTAGCTATAGAGTAAAAATACAGAGAATTTGGATTAGTAATTTGATATTAAGTCAAGAAGGAAACGCATTTTTATTAAAATTCTGTGAAATTTTCATCTAACTAGTTGTAAAGTTGCTTATTTAACTCATCAGAATCAGAATAAAGATTTTCATTAATTAAGTTAGAGTACTCATAAAGTAAATTTAATATCTCTTAGCGATCTATTCCTTGAATATTACTAATACAATCCATTATCTTCTCCAAAGAATCAATCTAAATAAGATTTTGTTTTTTATACTGAATGCTAACTACATTTAAATCACGATTCTCTTCTATTTTTTCTGCTTGCTGTAGTAAATAATTGAAGCTAATTTATCCAATCGAAGGTATGAATCTTAATATCCCATCATTACATACATAAGTTATATTGTCTAATTTTTATATTCTACATAATTATAAGTAATAGTTATCTAATGGTACAACAACTAGATTTCTCTTCTTTTGATATTTTCTTTTAGGCTTTTGAATCTAGTTTTTTTTATTTTTTGAGTTTAAATACAATTTCTTTATTCTTTAAGATGCTTAAGTGCGTTTATTTTATTTTAAATCAATAATCAATTAAGGTTATAAAAATGATTCCATTTTGTAGTTAGAATTATATAAACTAAAAAATAGTTGATTTACTATTTATAATTTGATTTATTAACTAATGCGTAATTTTTTGAATATTTAATTCTTTAATATTTTCTATAAATTATATTTAGCTTACATTCCTTAAAAAAAAAATAAATGTAGAGCACGTATCATAATAGTTAAAAATATGTTTTAAAAAGTGTTTTATAAATTATTTTAATATAACAGAAAAAGGATTTGCAAACATTTTGGATCTAAAATATATATAAATTATCTAATACAAGTAAATCATTATTTAATTACAAAAATCATAAAATAAATGAAGTGGTAAAATGGAATATTTAGTTATAATTGATTATTTTTTAATCAGCATATTTTAATAATCAATCTTAATAAGAACAAAATAATAAAATGGTCATTATTTATTTTCAAATATCTGCGTTATTATTAGAGTTACTATCAATGTATCTAAATTTACAACGAAGATGGTCAAATTGATTCATTTATTAGAGTCTCTTTAATTATTCAATGTTTTCATTATAAAATTTATCAACAAATGATTGAGAGTGGACAGAATATTCCACATCTTCAAATTTATATGAAAGTTCTTTTCTAAGAAAATCATCAATGTTCAATTTTTAATTATTTTCTTAAATTCTCTGCCTATATTAAATTAAATTTTCTAGATCTTTTATATCTAAATCTATTTCTGTTATTCCTATGAAAAATTCTTAATCAATTCCATAGGTTTATTAATGTTTAAATAAATCACAAAAAAGATTCCTTTTTTGATAAATTTTTATTGGAAATCCATCGAAAGTCACTATTTCTGACTCATAATATTCGTTTTAGTCATCACAATTGCTCATATACTAAATTCCTATTAATGATTATTTGGTTACTTCTTAAATACTCTGCAATAGATCTATTTTTTATTTACGCAAAGCTATATGACTTAAGTTATCATAACTCAAACCCAACAAATTCAAATATTCTTGAGAATAACCCACTTCAATTGTTTCAATTTATTTTGATTGCAAGCTAAGTTTCCCTATTGAGTATGAATACATTTTACTTACACTTTATTATTCTGTAAATTGTTTCAAAAAGTTGTAGCAAAAATTCTTAAACTACAAAAATTCATGTTCTCTTTAAATTTAAATATATTCACTTGTAGTTTGTATAACATTTTTCAGAAAATCTGCCAAATTGTAGAAGTCTTAAATTAGTTTTTCAGCTACATCATATTAGATAGTAGGAATTCTTTAAATTAGCTATAAGGCTTAATCCATTTCAAAATGCTTTTAGAAGCCACTTTTTTCAAATTAGATTTGTACTACTCGTAAACTTTTTAATTCCTAAACTTTATAAATCTACTATTTCTAAAATCCAAAGCTCAACCAGTTTTGACAAGGAAAGAATCTTAGCGCTCCATCGTTCGTAAGTGTTAATTCAGAAGTGAAGCTAATATTAGTATCTTAAATTAAAGGTTGATTTATAATTCCTACTACTTATATCTCTTTAAAAGATCTATCCTTTTCTTCTTCTTATTATTTTTACTTTACAATAAACTCTTTTTGTTGATTAATATTTTAATTTTAAGCCACAAACTAATATGTTTCTTGGATTGAGGACGATGTATTAAATGTTCTAAAATCTTAATCTTCTGCAGTCATGAAATTATTTTGAAAATACTTTTCAATCAAAATTTCAGAACTCATTTTATTCAAAATATAAAAATTTGTTAGGTAGTAATTTTTTTTATTTAATTTACTTTCTATTTTATATTTCTTAAAAAAGTATTATTTACCAAACATTATTTTTAAAAATAGTAATTAGAAGAAAAAGGAAATTCAAAAAAAAATTTTCAATAATTAAATAGATTGGAAGAAAATAATAGTAAGTCTATTGATTACATTTTTTATAAAACTTGATTAAGTGATTCTTTTTAAGATAAAATGCAATTATTGATTGAACACTCCAGTCCAAAGATATTTTAGAAGGTTACTAAAATTTTATGGGATCATTCGTATTCATAATTCTACTAAACAATAAATATTAAAAATATTATTTAATTTTTAAACATGCATTTATGGTTTTATGAGAAAAAATTTAAAAAATAAGTCTTGATCACTATTAAAAGCTATGGCTGAAAAAAATATCGAAAAATTTCATAAGATGTATAATTAGCTTTCTTATAAAAAAAGCCTGAATAGATAACTGAGATCTAGAGGTTTTTGACTTTTTTAATTAAATAAATTATTACCAAGTAAAGAATAATTGCTTTAAAAGATTAAAGTTAGAAATGTTTAGTATATTGGCTAACTTTTAAAGAACAAAAATTGATTAAGAAAGAAATAAATTTTCATCTATCAATCATTATTATATTAAGTGTGATTTAAATCAACTTCTTTTTACTTTAGTGAGCAATTTTTCTTGTATTTTTGAATAAATTAGATTAATTTAATGTAAGATCCTCATATTTGGAATAATCTAGAAGCAAATTATACAGATTTTATCGTATTTATTTCTAAAAGAAATAAATAGATTTTTTAGCTTCAAAATACAATTTGGAAGATTCAAATAACATAGTTTTTAAACATAATTTAAATTAATATTTAATTTAAATGTTATTATTTTTCTTGAATTATAATATAATTCTATTAATATAAAGTAAGATAGCCATAACAGGAAGCAAATAAAACAAATAAAAGAAAAAATAGATCTTCAATTCAATAAAAATATTTATAAACTACAAATATCATAAAATTAAAATGTTATTATCAATTTTTTATATTTCAAAATCTACTATTTCTTTTATTCTAATGTAAATTATATTAATTAAATGTTAGATCTTCAAGTTTTTATTACTCTGCAAGCAAGTATAACAGATTTAGTGATATTTTCACAAAAAAATTTGATAGATCTGATTTCAATAAAGTTTAGCTCAAATTCTTGGATTATAATCAACATAATTTTAAAATAATAATTAATATATTAGAACTTAAATTCCAATTATTAATTCTCCACAAGTAATTTTAATAAATATTTAAGATATTCCAGATTTATTTATAACGCAAGCATAAAAATATGATATTGATTTTTTATTTATGATTTTAAACATAACTAATAGAGGAAGTACAATATAATAATATATTATAAAATCGGGGCTCTATCTCCCCGAAAATTAGTGTTTTTTTTATACTCCTTTTTCAATGCAGATATTTTTACAAAAATGAAAAAAAATTAATGTAGGTGCTGAGTTCAACACCTGAAGAATCTATTATATCCTATCAAAATTTATTTTTATTAAAAAATAAATAATTAATTAATTAAATTTCGATAAAAACTTTTCTATCTAAAAAAAAAAACAAAATAAATGATATAATAGAATCAATATTTTTATAACCTAGAAGATGTAAGTATTTATTTTGTAATTAATTACTCTTTAATTTTATTTTTACTATTAAAAAAGTTTTTAAACTCTTCTCTTTAAACTCATACTCATCTACATATTGATCTCAGGTAAATTTAATATATATAAAAATTATTCTTATTTATTTTATCATTATTATCAATTTAAAATTTTTTTTCAATAAATATACTCATTGATATTATTATTTATTTATTCAAATTTATATTTATTTGATTTTTTATTTTCAAGTCATACTTAAATTAATTAATAGTTTATTCTTTATTCATATTTTTATTCTTTTTCCTTCTAACTAACTAATTTTTTCTTCAATATTTAAAAAGCTGGAATTAAATTGGTGATGAAGGTGCCTCAGGTTTAGGCTCTGGAATAGCAAACTGCACTAATCTCTCAAATTTGACACTTGTTTTATGGTAAAAACAGCTTACTTGATTTGGATTATATTAATATAAAAATGAATTAAAACTAAAACAATCTTTTTAATTGATTGATTTACTTTTTGATTATAATTATGCTTTTTTAATTTAAGTCACTTTTACATTTGCTGATATAAATTATTTACTAGTTTATTCTTTATTCATATTTTTATTCATTTTTCCTTCTAACTAACGAATATTTTCTTCAATATTTAAAAAGCTCGAATTAAATTGGTGATGAAGGTGCCTCAGGTTTAGGCTCTGGAATAGCAAACTGCACTAATCTCTCAAATTTGACTCTTGATTTACAGTAAAAACAGCTTACTTGATTTGGATTATATTAATATAAAAATGAATTAAAACTAAAACAATCTTTTTACTTGATTGATTTACTTTTTGATT
>AFXY02001344.1:0-256040 GCA_000231845.2 Tetrahymena malaccensis 436 | reverse complement strand
CAACCCCAACCCCAACCCCAACCCCAACCCCAACCCCTTATTATAAGCTAGCATATAATTATATTTCTTGATAACATACTTAGATAATTTATTTAACCAACTTTTTAATTTGTTTTTTTTTTTTAAATTATAAAGCTCATCATAAAATTACAATTATTTTTTTAATTTCAATTATTTAAAAATTTTTGTTAGGAACATTATTGAAACAATTTGAGTAAATTTTTTTTTATTTTATGTAATTATTACTCAAATTATAATTTTAAAAATACACTCTCATGATTTTACTCTAAGATTTATAAATCTTATAAGGGTTTTAATATTTTTTTCAAATTTATGAATTCACAAACTCAATAATAAAAATACTAACTAAGTTTTTTTTAAATAAAATTTTGTAGAATATTTAGATTTAACCAAATTTTGACTCTTAATTGATTTGAATTAAAAATATTAAATTAAATATCAAATAATTGAACCAATAATATATTTTAAAATATAAATTATAATAAATAACTTTATTATTTTATTTGGAGGAGTTTAAAAAATGCTATATTTTACATAAAATAAAAAGTATAATTACATAAAAATAATTTATAAAAAATAAAATATCTTAAATTAAAATCAATCTATAAATAGAGGTGCTAAAACAAGAGTAATTGTTGCAAATAGCTTAATTAAAATGTGGATTGAAGGACCTGCTGTCTATTTTATTTTAAAAATAAATTTAACCTTTTAATTTAATTAAACTATTTAATATTTACATCTTTGCAGGGATCTCCTACAGTGTCTCCTGTTACAGCTGATTTGTGAGTTTCGCTACCTTTTCCTCCACATTCTCCTGATTCAATAAATTTCTTGGCATTATCCCATGCACCTCCAGCATTATTCAAGAACAAAGCCATTAAAATACCTGTGCATGTCGAAAACATCAAAAATGAGCAAATTACTTTAGCTCCTAATTATTCTTTTTCCTAGTACATTCCAAGGTATTTAAAACTAAATCCGACTAAGAAAGGTGTTAAAACTGCTAATAAACCTGGCTTAATCATTTCACGAAGACCTGCTCTAGCTACAATTTCTACACATTACTTATAGTTAGGGGGTACTTCACCCATTAAAATTTCTGGATGTTCTTTGTATTAACGTCTGACTTCTTTGATAACATCTTGTGCTGCATTACCAACTGCTGCTATTGACCAAGAAGTAAATACAAATACACACATTGCACCCAGCATACCTCCTAAAAAGATGGGTGGATCTGTAATGTCTACTTGTTTTATTTTCTTTGGAGATATAAAGTTAACTTCATCTATGAAGGCACTAAATAACAAAAAGCAAGCTAAACTTGCTGATCCTACAGAATAACCTTTTGTATTAGCCTTGGTAACATTTCCAACCTTTTTTTAAATATAAAATTAATTTTAAAAAATTCAAAATTTTAAGATTACTGCATCAAGGACATCTGTTATTTTACGAATTTCTGCAGGTTATTCAGAAAGTTCAGCAATACCACCAGCATTATCAGCAATAGGACCAAAACCACTCATAGAAAGGACAAAAACACCAGTACAGAACATACCCATAGTTGCAATAGCAGTACCAAATAAGCCACCAATTTTTTCGCCTTTTTCATTTAAAATTCCTGTCTATTCACCTATTTAAAATATTATTTTAGCCTAATTTTATCATCAAATCAGCTTACCGAAATAGTGAGATGTAAGTAATCCGATTGTAATAATTAAAATAGGAATTCCAGTTGACTCTAAACCTGTGGAGAGGCCTGCAATCACATTTGTAGCATGCCCAGTTTTAGATGCATACACAATATTTTTAACAGGGGAGTAATTATAATCAGTATAATACTAAGTAACCTCAATAAACAAGTAAGAAACAATTACACCAATCATTCCACAAAAAGAAAAATTTAACCAAGCATTTGGATATTTCTCGGGATTTAAAAACATATAGCACAAACCCATAAATCCTATAATACCTACAAACATAGATACTCTATAGCCTTTCTTCATGACATCTAAAGGATCTTCTAATTTTCCATATGAAGCATCGTATTCAGGTAATCCTTTCTTTGTTTTCACAAAATGCATACCTAGTTATTTAAATCTAAAGTTAAAATCCTTTTACTTATACTATATTTTAAATACCAACAGTAGAAGCAAATAAGTCCAAACAGTGCACTGCTAATGGGAAGAACATGAAACTAACTTTTACACTTAAACTAAATTTGGCTTCATGAGCTAGTGTTGCACCTGTAAATAGTAAAATTAGATACATAAATAAAATACCGAATTATCTTTATACCTAAAATCATTGCACTAATAATCTCTGCTGAAATAGATTCGAATAAATCAGCTGCTTAACCAGCACAATCTCCTACATTATCACCAACTAAATCAGCAATAACTGCAGGATTCCTATGATCATCTTCAGGGATATTAGATTCAACTTTTCCTAAATTTAATAATGTATTTCATAAAATTTAAATATAATTAGCTAAATATTCTATGTACCTATTAAATCAGCTCCAACATCAGCTGCTTTGGTATAAATGCCACCACCCAATTATGCAAACATAGCTACAAATGATGCACCAAATCCAAAACCTTAATAATTAATTTTTGATAAGATTATAATTTGATTTAGTTATTAGGATAGATTTTCTTCATTGAAAATATAAAGAGAAAGTTGATTTACCAATAATTAACAGAGGAATTTAGTCAATTATTTCAATAACCATTTCAGGCTTAGGTAGTACAGCCCTATAATAGAAATATTGCATCAAGAAAATTGTTGATATACCCAAGATAGCTAAGGCTATGTTGATTGCAGCTGCAAAATACCCACCTTTAAAAGCAATTCCAATAGCTTCGTCATAGCATCTACTAGCAGCAGAAGTTGTTCTTTTTAAAAAATAATATAAATATTAACAAAATCTAATGGCTACTGATTGAATAAAGTCATATTTAGTAAAAAACTCTATTAAACATATTTTAAATAAAACTATTTAGATGTTTTACTAATTTGATTTACCTTACATTAGCTCTGACACTAACCCACATGCCAGAATATCCAGAGAAGGCTGAACAAACAGCTCCTAGTATAAAACTTATTCCAGAGAAAATGGATGTAGCTGTACTGGTAATAGCTAATTTTGAATTATCTACAGATTTACTACTTGATTGAAGTTTAGGTGGCTCTCTGAAGTAATAAATTAGCATAATAATCACACAAAAGAAGAAACTGAGTTTGAAAATAGTTCCATACTATGCTAGGAAAAATCCTTCTGAACCTTCCTGAATGTACATTGCCATTCTCTACATTTCATCACTTCCTGGCTTACTTTTCATGATACCAACTAAAATGTGAATAGCATAAATCAAGGCTAATATTGCTATTGTCATGCTCATAATTGTAAATTTTAGAGCAGAGTTTAAACCAAAAAGGTTTAAAATAAACCACATAACAAATGGTGTTGCTAGAAAACCTATTCTGATTCCTAACATTAATCCTGATGCTTCAATCTTCTAATGGAAAACTGTCAAGGAATCTATTAATTCCTTTGATGCTTGCCTCATATTTTAAAAATTTAACTTTCTGATAACACGTTTGTATTTATTATATTCCTTTTTGATAAAAAGATTTAGAAGTTATTTGATAAATATCTGTTTTTTATATATTATGAAAAAAACTAGTAATATTTTAATATGGGCAAACAGATTGATCATACATACATATAAGCATATATTGAAATAAATCAATTATTTTTTAATATCGTGGTTGAACAGAAATAAATATTACTCCTTCTTTAATTTTTTTAATTAACTTAGCAATTACTTCTTACATATTATTAAAAATTTATTAAGAATAGTATCAAAAATTCTTTAATAAAAAAAGAATTTTCATAAAAAGAGTATGATTTTTTTAATCATTGATAGGATTACTTTAGGTTTCTTTTATTCTTCATCAATAAAAAATTTTTTGTTAAATTAATATTTGTGATACTAAATCTTTCAAAATTTTATAAAATGCATGAAAAGCTTCTCTAGAAATTCTTATTTTAGGCTCTTTTATCAAACTTTCTTTAAAAAACTATTTTTAGTATTGTTTATGCAAATTCTTTCATTAATCTATTAATTGTTAAGTTACTCCTATCAATGCAAGCCAACAAAATATAAAAATTTTGTTTTCTAAAAATTCCATCTTGAATTAGTAGTGGTTTTTGAATTTTGATGATCTTCATTTAAAGTTTATAGTAGAAGAAAAATTTATCTAAATATTCAAAGCAAATTCTACATTTTGGTGCAAAGAATTATTATTAAGGATTTATTAAGAAAAAAGGATATATCAATCAAACCAAATTACAAAGGTTAGAAATTACTCTTTACAAAATATATTTATTTAAGTCTATAGTCAATTTTCTTTTCAAGCTAAAAGATAAAACAACAAACAAACAAGCAAATATCAAGTAATATCAATCTCATAAATTAAGAAAATGAAATCCAAACAAAAGCAAAAAAAGAGAAGTAACAATTAATTTTGGAATACTATCTAAGAAATTCGTAAGATGACAAATGATCATATGAATCAAAAAGAAAAGAAGCATTTTGCAGCATCAGAAAAGGGTATCAAGGTAATAAATTAATTTGCAAATTTGTAATTTAAAGTTAAAATTATTTAAATAAAATTAGCAAAAAGGTTAAAAAATGCCATTAAAAATGCTTTAAGGTATTAGATCTAAGATCATTGATACATATAAAAAACAAAAAGAAAGAGCTATCACTGAAAATATTTAGTATGATTCCGTATAGAGATTCCATGATACAAAATTCTTAGAAAAGCATATTGACAAAAAGAAATAAAAATCAGAATATCTTAAGAATAATTACAAATATAAAGATATGAAAAGTAAATAATTTGGTGACTTTAAAGGTGGTGTTCTTAATGTGTCATCAAAAGATTTAAAAAATTTAAATGGTCCAACTAAAAAAATTCAAAAAAAGAGAAAATGAAGAAACTATGTTTAGCTAACATATTGATTGACTAATTAATTGATTTTATATAAATTACTTTAATATATTTAAATACAATTATTCTATAAAAACCTTTTTAGAATTAATTATTAATTTTATCTTCATATTTTCAATCTGTTTACTTGTTCATTAAAGCATTTTTATAAGTTCTTCTTTCTATTAGCGAACATCCATTTTCCTTTTTAATGTGTTAAAGAAAATTAAATTTTTTTTTTATTCTATTATTAATTTTACTTTATAAACGTAGTAGAAGTCGCTGCAGTGCTATCTCTATTACATTAAATGGATAAAATCTTTATCGTGTGAAATTATAATAAGTTGGAAAGAAGATTGTCCTTTCCTTGATTCGATTAGTTCACAAAGCTGCTCTCCTAATTCTAATTAATTATTTGATATTTAGAATGTAATCAATCAATATAAAAATTACTTTAAGCATGTAGTTTATCAAGGTTTGTTGTTGGCTCATCTAGTGCAAGAATACCACAATTCATAGTAAAAGCCTCAGCCAAAGCTAATCTAATAATAATAGAGGCTAGGACTTTTTAACCAGCACTGCATCTGCCTTTCATATCTATTTCCTTGAGATCTTTATCCTTTTCGCTATTAAGAAAAATAAAAATAAGTTGTAATTTTGAAATAGAAACTAAGTTAGTAAGTAAATAAATAAATGTCATCTACTCATAAATAAACATGACAATTCTATAGTTATATATTTTTTTCCCTCTTCCTTCTGCTTCCTCTGCTTTGATTTCAACTTTTACAATATCCTAGCCTTAGTAAATTTTCTAAAAAAAAATAAATTTAACTAGTTATTATTTTTAGAATATTTACTTTCCAAGTATCTGCTATGCATTTATTAATTTACTCCATCTTATCTTTATGGTAATTAATTAACGTTTTGTCAAGCTCCTCTAAGTATTCTTAGATGTCTTTCAATAATCCATTTTTTACTTCTAATTCAACTAATGCTCTGCAATATCTTTCTTCAGTTTAATCATATCTGGCAATTGCCTCTGCCTAATTATAAAAAGAATTTAAATTATTGTATAATTTAAGTTATTTACATAATTTTTTTCTAAAGCTTATTTTCTATATTTGCATGTTTCTTCAAAGGCCTTTATTTTTTGTATTTTGTCATACCCTGCTCTGGTTTATTATTAAATTTTTTCTAAAATTCCTTACTGTTCTTTCAGAAGTACCTCGCTTTGAGCTAAGTCTTTTTACACTTGGGATATTGAAACACCTAATTCTAGATATTAGATCCCTTTTGTTAGATTATCAAATTCTTGAGTTTATTCTTTCAGCTACTCTATTATTTTTATTAGCTCTTATTCATTTTATTATTTAGATTTTTCCTTAGCAGCATACTCTTTTTCTAATTAAGCAAGTTAATTTTCTTATATTTTACTTTTTTGTTTTCCTTTGGCTTGCTTAAGTTCTTTATATTGGGCATATGTCTATTCATATTTAGGAAGGTACTCTCCAATCAGTATTTTTGATTAGTCATAGCTTTATTACACCTTTTAAAGCTCCTGTGTTTATTCACCTAAATTTTTTTTAAGGTCTTACAATAATTAGTTTTATGATTGAATATCTTATTCAATATTTTATAATTCAGTGAAAGATGCTTCATTTTATTATTCATAATCCTTAATATCTTTTGTGTTTCTTTGAATTTGCTCTTGCTCTTCTTTTAGTTTATTTTAGCAGTTTTCTTTTTACACCTGAGACTATTGAATTCTAGCATTAAAATTGGCTTTGTTATTCTTTAAATTATAAATTTAATAAGTTTAATAAGTTTTTATATTAATTAAGTTACATTTTCTTAAATAAGCAGGCTATTCAATGACTCTAATCTTTAATTGTTTTGCTTATAATTTTTATGGATTTCTTCAACTTTTTCTGGTGGTATTATATTCTAATTATCAGCATTTAGTAGTTCAGGATTATCGATTTAAAATTTCTGAATTTTATTCTTCAGGTTATACATTTATCTTTATGTTTTAATTATTTCACTTTAAATAGTATGTGCCTTTTCAAGTTTAGCCAAATGTGCTTCTTTTAAGCTGATTTAACTAACTAAATTTTATAATTATTCCTATAGCTCCTTCACTTGAGTTGATATCTCTTTTACCTCTTAACTATTCTTTTTTGATTTGGTTTTCAATTCGTTATAGGTCACATATTACTCCTTGAGCTTTTTGAGCTAGCTCTTCTCAAATATTTTTTATTCTTTAAGAACTATGCGCTCTTGTATATCTTTTTCTGCTTTTCTTGATCTATCTTCTTACGATTTAGTTATTTTTGCAATATTTTCTTCATTTACATCATTTTTACAAAATTTGCACTTTTTTTTCTCTGTGCAATAATTTAGAACTTATTTGTCAATCAGTAAACAAGTTTGCTTTTCAATTATGCTATTTTTTAAATCTTCTATTTCTTCTTTTATTGCTTAGTACTTTGTATCAAAATCTTTTTTTTAAAATTTAATTTATAAGAAAGTCATAAATAAAATTTATTAAAATCACCTGCATTGTTGTCTTAAGCAATTATATTGAGTAAATTGCTTTCCTTAAAAGTTTATGTAATTTAATTTAACTTTATTTCAAAAACCGTTTCTTAGTCTTCAAGGAGCTCTATCCTACCTTCTTATTTTGAAATTTCTGACTCAAGTTTCGATTTTTGTTACTTTAAACTACTGATTTCTCCCATGCATTGTTTTCTTTGCTCACTCAAATGTTCATCTTGTGATATTTGAAATTATTCATATTCCTTTTGCTAAGACTCCATAGTTTTATTAACTTCATCGAATTAGCTTGTCATAGATTTCAGCTCTAAAAGTTTGTTTTATATTTTAGATTATGAGTTAATGGTTTCAATTTATTTTGCTAACCCAGAATTCTACTACTTAATACTATCTATTTAATCTTAGTATTCTCCTATCTTTAAATTGTATTATTCACTATTTTTTTTAGAAACTTCTAACAATTAAATGGCATCTTCTAAATCTTTTTGAGTTCTTGAAGATTTTAATTTTCTTACTTCTTCTTAAAGCTGATCAACTCTCTTTTGGGCATGCTTTTTTCTTTCTTTAAGTTCCACTTATCTTACTTAAAGTTTTTGTAAATTCTGTTAGGTTTAATGAATAGATTCTTGATAGTCTTAAAGAGAGCTTTTTAAAGTAGCAGATAAGGCTTTATAATCTGACTCAATTTATTCTTTGTATTAATTAGCTTCTTACAGCATAACATCATCAGAGTCTATAGATTTTTGCATAATTTCATTTAATTTTTATTTAATATTTTTGAGGTCTTAATGAACTTATTTAGTATTCTTATCAGATGATTTCAAATACTCTATTTCAAGTCTCAATTTATCTAAATCTCTTTTTTCTGTCTCTATATTTTCTTCGATTACTTCCTTTTTTATTTTCAAATCCTAGTTTTCTAGTTTGAGATGATCTTACAGTTTTTTTAGAGTTTCTATCTCTTCATTTAAAAAGTAGTGTCTGCTGCAGGTACTTAGTATTTATTTCTGTTATTTTTCCATTTCATTTTTATTCCAATTACTATTGCAAATATCTTTATTTAAATTTTCTATTCTTATTCTAACTGTTTCTTCATCTTCAATTCCTTTCTAAAAAAATATTTTTATAATTTATTCATTCATTTTTTGCTTTAAAATAAATTACATTAAACAAATTATATTCTTTTCTCTATTTTTCAAGATCTAAAGTATCTTAGAGTAAGTCCTCTGCCTCTTTAGCAATTATCTACTTCTGAGAAACAGCCTCATCATATCTTTGTTTGTAGTGCTGCAAATTAATTTTCGTCTCTGATGCTTCTTTTTTAATTTCTTTTTACTGCTTATGCAAAGTTTCTTAAAGCTTCGTAAATCTTTTATTTAAGTAATTAAGTATATTCTAAGATTGTTGAGAGATATTTAAGAAAAATATATTTAATTTTTTATTTTATATTACTGCTTAGTATCAAAGAGTTCATCGAAAATACATTTTAATGTTGCACTGTCTCCGAAAGGCCAAAGGCTTTCATCTTAATGACAGAAGATAACATTTTCAAAAACAGCTTTACTAACACCTAAAAGTTATGGGACTTGTTTTTCAATTTCTAAACACTTAAAAACAAATAAAATTATTTATGAGACAAATCAAAAAAATATTTTTTTATACTTTATGATCTACAGAAATATCCTTTCCAGTATTTTTATCCCTAACTTTAATAGTAGCGTCTTTAGAATCAAAAGTGAATTTGCCACTCTTTTCTTTTTTTACCTTGTTTATAATTTATTTTATTATATGAATAACATCATTTATTTTAATTTACTTAGAAGAGCCTTCTAACTAGTATTTATTTTTGATTAATGGCCTTGAAAATAAGTGAAATTGATCCCTAACTCTCATTTGATCCCATCAATCTAGGATCCTTTATAAATGTTTTTCCTTTGTCAGAGTTTGGAGGAAACGACCCTGTCGTGATTAACTTTAAGCATTCTATAATAGTCTAAATGAATTTTAAGTAACTTTACTAAACTAAAAAAATAAAAATATTACTGACTTGCCAGCCCCATTGTTACCTAAAATCAGAGTTAATGGTTTAAAGAAAGCTATTTCTTCATATTTTTCACTGTTTTAATCTCCATAGCTTCTAATTCCGTAAATACCTAGCTTTTTTAGATAAGACATATTGTTTCTCTGTACTTATTTTAATACTTTATTATTTCTACTTATTCTAAAAATTTGTTATCAATCAGAAAATATTTATAAAACAAAAATTGATAGGATAATAAATTCTTTTTTACATTAATTATATTCCGCGGTATTTTAAAGATTTGCAGAAGAGAAACAAGGAAGCATAAGATAGTTTGAAATCTAGCAAGATTAATTAATAAAATATGTATGTATGTAGTGTGTTCCAAAAAGCAAAAATAAGTATGGACAAATGCATCTATGTAAAAATTACTCTAATTTTATTAAAACTAAGATTCTCATAATAAATTTAATTGTTTTATTTAAGATATCTAAGTATGAAATAGATAAATACTATTTCTTTTAAAATAAAAATATTATTTAATTATAAAAGTTTTAAAGGCTAACATTTATTTTTAGAGGTTTAAATTCAAATTTATCATTTTTTGCCACTCAAAATAAAATAATACAAAGAAGAAAAAAAAAACATTGAATTTTATAACAAACAAAAAATTATTAAGTTTACTAAAATAAGAAATTTATTTAGTTATTAAATTTATTCACATAATTTTAATTCATCAGTAGCTTTTATCGAAGTCAATATCAACAAAGTCAACTTCAAGGAAATTTCCAGATACTACAATTACTGCACCTTTTTGTAGCTTGAATAGTTCTGAGTGATTTTTGTCATTATTACCTTTAAATGCAACTGTGGTGTACTAATCCTTCTGAATAGCTGCAGGCATGATGTTTTAGTTGTAATCCATACAAATCCATTTTTAGTGTTCTTCTCTGTAAATGAAATAACATTAGAATTCTTTAATAGCAGGGTCATCAATAGGAATTTCTAATCCTTTAGCTGTTCCTATGTTAAAATAGCCAGGTTTTTTTTCTTTTTATATTTTATTAAATTCAACAAGTTTTTATCTTATTTAATCCTCACACTCCAAATCACACCAGTCTAACTCTAATTATAAATAGCACTCACCTTTTCTTCTAGTGCATTTCATTGTCATATCCTTATTAGGGAAGCATCTGTAATCATCATCATCTTTTTACTTTTTCTTTTGATTTTTAAATTCTTGAGTTACATATTATGCTTGCTCCTCATCAATTTTTTCATTATTCATCTTCTTTTGGAAATACTCTTTGATATCCTTCATTCCTCCTTTCTTCTTTTCAAAAGTTTTGTGCTCATCCTTTTATGTTATTTCGTTATCAATTTTTAATGCATCGTCTTCTTCACCAATATTTTTTTCCTTATATTCTTTATGATCTGCTATTTGTTTTATCTTGTCAGCTTTGTTTTTAATCTAGTCAAGAGCAGGGTTATTTTTTTTACCTCTTCTTACAGTAGGTCCATCACCAATAATATTTTCTTCTTCCATTTTTTCTACTGGTTATTCTTCCTCTAAAGGTATAACACATTCTGTTACAATAAAGCACACCTAAATTTATATTATTAATGAGTTGAATTAATTTAAATTAAAGGAAATATTTTATAAACTAGAAAAAAATATTTTCTAAAAAAAATAAATAGTAAAAATATTTATTGAGTTTAACATATATGATAGGAATAGTATACCTTATCAGATAATGTGATAACAGAGCCTTTGGTGATAAAGCAACCATCAGTCATAACCAAGAATTCAGTAGGATTGGTTGTAGATATGCAATAAGCATAATAGTCATCCTAATCAGACTTGACTACAAATTATCTCTTACTAATTGTCATTTCCTTTTATCCAAAATAGATATCGCAAGGAATTAAATTATTATTGTTAATAGCTTTTCTTCCAAATCTGTAGATAAAAAAATGATTAAAATTTGATAATAAAAAATACTTTTAATTATTATACCTAACTGGTTTACGAATTCTTTCTCTATCTTTAGATTTTCTTCTGTCAGCAGGAATGACTCCGTATTCATCAATATAAATCAATTAAGGGAAACAAGGGTCCCAACTTGTTGAGTGTTTTCTTAATGAAAGGACTAATTTGTATTTGTTTTTCTAATTCTAAAAATGGTTGAGAGTTTGCTTAAAGAATTCAGATATAAATAATTTAATTTACCTTATCATTAGATTTAAAAAACTCTTTTTCTGACAAGAATTACTCTCTTTCATAAGGATTGCACCAAACAAAAGTAAAGAAGTCATCAACATCACTTAATTATATTTAACCAGTGTTATCAAAATCAAGATAAAATTCAAGCTTCTTAAGATGTATCTCTTTGTTCAAATTTTTGTTAAGATATTGGTGGCCTTTAATGATTTTTTAAAAAATAAAAAGGATATTAATTTTGAGCAAAGAAGAAAAAAACAAATATTCTAATCTCTCGCATAGATAATTTGATATAAAAATAGACACAGCTGGAGATAAGAATTAATGTTTTTATATATTTTAATTAAATTTAATGGTATTCTTACAGAATTTTGCAAGCCCTTCGTATACATCATCAGCTTCAAGAGTGGCGCATTGGGTTACTACATGATCAATAATGATATATGCGCTATCAGTTCTATATGGTTCCTTATCCTTACCATATTTAATCAATTCAGTTTGGCACCTAAAGAATTGGCTATCTATTTATTTGTATTGTATTTCTGTAAAAGTGAGTAGTGTCAAGTATTTTTAGAAATCTTCCAATTAGATGGTAGATTCTAATTTTACAATACCATTATTAAATCCTTCAATACCAGTTTTAAGTAAATTCTGAAAACCTTCTTAAATCATTTTTATTACATCATATTCTTCCCCGTATTTTGATTTAAATGCAAACTATATTATGAGTTAATATTAACTTTTAGTAAATCTACTCAAAAAAAAGAAAAGAAAATATAAATTACTCTTAGTCTTTAAACTGCTGTTCTAATGTGTAAAAAATCTCCCTTCATTTGTTTGAGTAGGTTCATAACAGAAGATTCTATATTTGGTGATATGTGAGTAAAATTTTACTAAAAGATAGTTTCAAGCCATCTGTGAAGAACCCAAAATACTTCTTGACCTAAATACCTCTAAAAGTTACATTTTTTTTAGCTATCAGAAATATAAGCTTAAGTCTCTTTAATAATATCAATGACTTCCTTCAACTCTTGCTAGCAAGTTTTAGAAAAGTTATCTTAACTCATTTACTACTCCTTTAAGTTATCTCTAAAATCTATTTATTCTTTTTAATTAGCAACAAATAAATAAATAAATATTTGACTTAAATTTTTATTATTAATATTAAAGTTTGATTTTTCTCATACGAACCTAATCTCCAACCTAAGTATTGTTTTCAAGATTTTTTTTCAAATCTTTGTGCAAATTTGATTAATTTCTAATTACGTATTTCGAAAGCTTTAATTCTATCAAAAATGTAAAATTCTTTTAAGTACTGCAATTAAAAAACTAAGAAAAATTTGGATAAAAAAATATCTTTGCTAAATAAAAAAAAATAAAAGTGTTTTTTTTTTTTGTTGTTTTCTCTCCTTCCTTGCGATAATTATCACTATTGTATTTTTTATTAATTTTTTGTTGATTTTAATCTTTTAATGCCTAAGCAAATTAAATTTTACTTATAATACTAATATATAATAAACATATATTTATATGATGGAAAAATGTTACAAAAATATTTTGTAAAAGAAATTTTATATTTTTAAATAATAATCAAGTAACCTAATATAATTTTTTGAATATTTAAATAGGCTATTTATTTATCATTTTTTTTAAGGAGTTATATACTCTTAAGGTTATTCTTAGCATTGATTTGTTACCTAAAATTGGTTACTACTTTATTAGTTTTTGGTGAATATTAGTTGGTTATTCGAGTTACTTAATTACTACATAGTATTACTTGATTGCTGTTAAGGGGTATTTGTATTTGTAACTGTCATGTTATTATTTGTATTTTACATTGAAGATGTGTTTGTCAAAAAAAAGTTGTTATTTGTATTATTTATGCTTTGATTTTAAAGTGGAGTAGAATAAAAATTTGATTTTGCAGGTGTTGTGCCTATCGAAGCAGTGTAATTTAAGCTTTCTGAGTGATTTGATTGAATTCCAGTAATATTGCTATAATTTATAGGATCTTAGTAATAGTTAATTACTGAATTAGGACTTTTAGGAAGAGAAGGAACAGAATTTTTACCACTTTTCTTAAGTTAGCTCTAGCTTTTGTTTAAGTCTGGGCTTTTTAAATTCATTAAAGGACTTGTGAATGTGTCACCTTAAGGGTATACTTTTTCTGAACTATTTGAATTTTTATTGTATTACCTGTCAGTAAATCCTCCTGAGCCGCCAGATTGGTGCAAATGGGAATTGCTTTGTTGGAGGAAAAGAATAAACTATTCTTATTGTAACTGTTGCTAAGGAGATAAATTTTTAATGTTAATACTACCGCCAGTTGAGGAGTAGGCACTTGTTAAATTAGAATTACTGTTAGTGTTATAATTGTTGCTATTTTAAGGAGTCTTATAAAAAAGAGTATTTTGTTATTAGCCTGAACTACCATTCATTTAGCCTGTCTAATTACTATGAATTGAATTTTAGCCTGTTTTTTAATTTGAATGCTAAATATAAGTCATAGGCTATAGTGCTGATTGCTAATTAGCTAGAAGAGACTCACTTTGCTGCTTTTTTATTTATTTTAAAATTACTTCATTTTAGTTTTCAATGTATCTGGGCTGAGTGACGACTTATAAAGATGACTATTGAGGTGGGTACTTCTACTTTTCTCTTGAATTATGAATGTGCTACTATTGTTAGCTTTCGTTCGTAGAGTAGTCATTTATATTCACGGGATTGCTGCAGATGGATTATTTTTATTGATAAATTTATTGAGTATTTTATTATTAAGTGAATTCTTCATCACTAAATTCGGCTCCTTCAGGAAACAGTTGTTTTTTACACAAGTCTATTCCTTTTTTCTTATCACTCGAGTTCAAAAGCTATTATTTATGACTTTATTGTTATTATTAAGTTAACTGTGATGAGTTTCTTGCACTACTCTCTTGACTCATATTATTTTGATTAATAGTAAAATTGCCAGGATTTTATTATGCTAAAAACTGTTACTATTACTTAATAAGGCTCTACATTTATTATTTGTTTTATTGCATAACTAAATTTTGAAAGTTTTAGGTTTACTTCTTAGAATTTTCAGCCATCAAATCGGAATTATTTTTAACAGATGGTGCAGATGCAGAGATGGAACCTTGATTGCCACTAGTAGCGTAATTCTAGTCTATTTGTTAGGGTTATTATTAATTCAACTGTTTTTGAATTTCTTAAGCTGCTTGCTTTTCAAGTATTTCAGATTCATATTAACGAAGATGCTTGTTAAGAGTTTCTTGCATTTTAAAATAATTCAACTAGTTTTAAAACATTTTATACTCTTACTTTTACTTTTCTTGTGTATTATTTATTTTTGCATTTTTTCTGTCACTATTTATATATTCATCTCCAGTGTATGACTCAGTCATTAGCATGTTGCTCAAAAACTACCCACTTGTCTATTAAATTTGAGAATTATTTTGATGTGCAGTTAAAATATCCTCTGAAGGTGACAGAAGCTCTTTGCTGAAATTCTTTGAATGAATTTATTGTTTTTATTTTTCAAATGAGGCTGTTTCTCTAGATTCACTTATTGTAGTTTTGCTTGCTGTTCTTTGATTGTTGTTGTTGTTGCAGTGAGATTGATTCATATTTTATTTTTGGTGAGTAGTAACATCTGATTATGGGCCTCTTTCATGAGTTACTGGTGTCTAAAAATCTTAATCATTATTTTATTCTCTCTCATACATATAATTATCTGCCTCTGCTTCTTCATGTTAATTTTAGTTTGCTTATATATTATTAAATCTGCCTGTTTTGTTAATATTTTAAGTATCAAGTCCTAGTAAAATTTATTTATCTTTTAGGGCTTTTTCCTTGAGTTTTTCAAAATTTAACGAAGCTAAAAATGGATCATTACTATCAAATTCTTTTTTTAATTCTGTTATTTCTGAATTTAAGGCCTCTTTAAATTTTTTAAATTCATTTAATTTCTTTTGAATTATGTCTTTGCTTTCACTTCTGTAGATAGGTTACTGCTGGCTATGTATATTAGATACTAAAGATGAACCTGAAGTATTTATACAAAATTGTAAATTCTATGCTTTAGAGTCAAGAATTTAGTTCATCATATTGTTATCTTGGTTGATAGAAATTGGTTTGTTATTTGATTTACCGTTTGAGCTCGTATTTATTATTTTACTTGTGCTTTTAGATGTTTTCTACTATTTTGATTGCTTTTAGTTTAAGTAATTTGACTGTAAAAATTTGAGTGCACTCATATTACTGCTACTCACACTACTGCTTGTGTCAATTAATGAAGGCTTTTTGCATTTATCTAATTTACTTAAGTAATATTGTGCTTTTTCTTTTTTTTGCAGCTAGATTTGCTTGAGTTCATTGGTAAAAGTATTTACCTCTTAGCTTAGGCGATTTTTTTATTGTTTTTTAGCTGCCTGTGCTTATTGTTAATGAGTAGTTGTTTCACCTTCGCTTTTTAAATGGGAAGGCTGGTGTTTGTTATTTTATATGCTCTGTTAAATGTTTTTTAAATTTAGTTAAACATCTTCTTATGAGCTATCTGACGAATCAAGAGAGCTCAAATCTATATGAAGGATGCCTTGCCTATTAAAATCATTAATTGTGCTACTCACTGATTTAGATGTTCTTCTTGCAAAAACTTTTAAGCCGTTCTGAGACTTTTACTCTTTTAAAATAAAAATATGTCAGTTATAAAATACCAAATTACCATCTAATTAAAATATAAGTAAATAAATAAGAAAGCAGTATCTATTTTACTTGTTTGTTGGATATTTGAAACGTTTACTAAGTTCAAAAGTTTTTCTTTAGATTTAGATAATTACTTAGACATTGAATTGTTTGGGTTCTTTTTGGCTGTCGTTAATTATGCTGCAGTTGTAGTTGAAGGACGGAGATTAGACTAGCTTACTCTGCTTTCAATTGCTATTTTGATATGTCATAAATTAGTAAAGTAAAGAAAAGAAATATTAATAAATTTAAGTAAAAATAAAGTGAATTAAATTTGTAAATTTACCTCTTGTCGTGTTTAAAGTTAGCTATTTTACTAGCTGAATATCAAGTTAATAATTACTAATATCTTATCTCAAGTTTCCAATACTCATATTAGATTGTTTTACCAACATTTTCAATTCTCTCCTTTTTTACTTTTCTTTTTCTAACTTTTGTTATATCTTTAGCATGCATCTTTTTAACATTTCGGTTTCGTTCTGCTCCTACTTTGTTATTGTTAAAGAATTTACATCATTAATTTTAATCATAGATTTTCTATCGTAGAAAATAAAAAATATCGATTTCAATGTTTTTAAGTGTATAATTTGATTAAAGATTTTGTATTCTTACTTCCTTTTAAGGTATATTAGCATCTGGTGTTTGCTTGTGTGGTAGGAGTTTACTCATAAGATTAGATTGGTCTCCTGCTTCTGAAATTTAGAAAGGATTAACATTGTTGTTTACAATTAGATGTGCGTTATCAAGGTCTTCTAAAAAACTATTTTTTTTTACCTAGCTACTTCCTGCTATAAAATAATAAAGTTATTAAAAATAGGGTTAAGCGTAAATATAGAATTAATTTGGTTGATAATGATTTTAATTGATGCATATTTAGTATAAAATTTACTTAAAAAACAATGACTTTTTAGTCTACTGTAAACTCTACACAAGACGGGTAAATTATATTTGAAATTTGAAATAAGAACTAGAAAAGAATGAATTCTAAGTAAAATTGTATAAATACCTTTATTGGATACAGATCGTGCAGTAGAGTATTAAGTAAACTCATTTGGGAGGATACTAATTTTTTTAAATTTCCTTCTTTCTGTATCTGTTAAAACATACCCACCAGTGGATCTTTCCGTTGCAGGAGCTTACATTTGTAAAAACTAGTTCATTTTTTAGGAGTTTAAATTCTATTGAAAAGATAAATGCTATTATCCTTATGACAGCTATTATTAAAAGTTTTGTAAAATCTAAGAGTTCTAATTTTTGTGAATAACATTTTAATGGTATTATTCAGGAGAAGTGCTCATCATTTTCTTTTTAAGAGTAACTACTTTATTTTATATATCATCTATTTATTCTCTAATCTCAGAAGAATTATTTTCAGTATACTTAAGTGCATTTTGAGAGTGTTATTCATTCGTCTTTGAAGTAGGAGGACCTTCGTTAAACTACCCGCTACCTACAATTGAAGGATCTTTCTTCTTCTGTGGAGTCTGTCTTGAAGAAAGAACAAAAGAAGAAACATCCTGCTTATTGTTATTAGTTAATGCTAACTTTTCATCATGCAGTGGCGACATAAATGCTCTCCATGTGTTTGACATTTACTAAAAACCAAATGAATTTTTTTACCACTTTAATTATCTTTGATATTTTATATAATTTCTTATAAATCTTAACCAAGCAAGATTCTTTTAATATTTTACTTAATTTATTTATATCAATAATTTATTTTACAATCAATTTTTTTCAAATTTCGATTCTTTTATTCATTTATTTTAATTGATAGGCTTGTCTTATCATCTTTTCTTTTCTTGTTTCAAATCATTGATTGAATTCTTCGCAAGCTTTTAAGCAATGCTTTATTATTATTATTTTTTGAAATTCCGCTATTTTTTGCTTTTATACAAATCACCCATCATTTATAAAATTTTATCACAAATATATAGATTATTTAATTTATAAGATTAACACATCAAAAGAAAATTATACACAAAAGTTCTGTTCATAAATCAAAAATAATTGAGCATATTTATCTTGATGAAAATTAATGGTAAATATTTATTTTAATTAGTATCTGAGAATAATAAAAAACATAGGATTTAATTTAAATAGTTTCAGTATTTAATTTATATTAATAATTTTTATCAATTAGATAGTTCTAAAAAACATAGAATTAAATCTATGTAGGGTTTTTATTGCATAATTGGCAAGCTAAATCTTTTAAGAGATTGAACAAAGCATTTTATAACAATTTTCTATTAAACCTTTTCACAAATAAAATTTCAATTAAAAAAAATTAATATTTTTGATGGATTAGATTTATCAAATAAAGCTGATTCAGAATTGTGTTTGGAATATTTTTTTGAGGAACAAAATTTATTTTAACATTTTATTAATTTTTTATAATAAAAGCATTCTTTTTTTTAGAGTTGTTAGGAAATATTTTTTTTAAAATGAATGTTTGCATAAAATTTCCATTTTAAAATATTAAAAAGTAATTAATGTAAAAAAAAAAAATTAAAAACTTTAGTTTTTTAAAATAATAATAATTCACTGTGTGTGTGTTTGTGTATTTTAATATTATTGATGATTTACTTGTAAGAATTTTGATCGAATTGTTAATTTTAGAAACTTTTCTATTAAGTATTATTTTAATAAATCAACTAATATAAAAAAATAACAATTAAATTTTTGGTATTAAAATATAATTACATTTATGGGGTCAGTTTCATCAAATTCTTCTGGAACTGAAGATTTAGGAGGATTACAAAATATTCCTTAAAATATAAGATAATTTGAATTGAAAGTAGATTTAAATAAAGATGTGCATCCTACACTAAGATAGCTACTTTTTTGTAAATTACAACTATATTTCCACTTATCAAAAATTATTTGCTTAATTGCTTCATTAATCAAAACTGATTGTATTTATTTAAAAATTGATACGTTTAGGGTCTTTGAATGACATAAGATAAGTTTATGAAAAATTTTAGAGGAGGAGTAACATTCCGTTCTTAGATATAACTTTATTTTGTAAGATAGTTCCTTTTACACGTACAAACGCTATGTATATATTTAGACACTTTTGCAAATAATCAAGTAGAATTCATTATATTTTTATATGCAAAAAAACTAATATAACTATTAATGACCGTTTATTTAAATTATTTTAAAATGTCAAATAGGCCTTCTATCAGTTTATGAATTTCTTTGCGTGCTTGTAATAACATCATACACTCATTATATAAACAAGATACATTGTAATTATTTAATAAAATTCTAATTTTTATATTAATTAGCTGTTTTTACTGAAGTTTCTTTTCTTAGTAAATGATAGAATTATTCTTAACATTAAAATTATTTAAATAGTTTTATATATTCTTTTCGATTTGGATTGCAATGGAGGAATATCACTAAATGAGCTTTTAATTATATTTAAATCAATTATTATGGGTTATTGTAAGCTTACTGAGACCGAATTACCACCTTATACTACTTTAGAAAAATTTGCTAAGCTAGTACGTTTATTAAAAATATACTCTTTGATGAATAAATTAAATGATTTTATTATAATATTTAGATGTTTTTAAAATCAGATATTTAAGCTGATAATTCTTTAGAGCTAAAAGAGTAATTATTTAAATAAAATATTGTAGTTTTAATTTTTTTATTGACCTCTAGAATTATAGAATGGGTAGAAGGAAATGGTAAAGCTATGGAGCTTTTTGCAAGATTTGGTAATTTTTATTCTCATAATTTGGTATAATTTGTCACATTAAACTTATTTTAAATAGAGCCTTAGTACAAGATTAAAGAAAGTTTTGAAATATTCTTGCACTTTAAGAGATACACTGAAGATGATGCACAGGAAATGCTTAAAATGATAAACAAAGCTAATAAATCTGAATATTATCATAACGATATATAAAAAATTATTGGAGGGTAGGATTTGTCTTTTTAACTATTGTTTAAAGGATATTTTTACATAAATAAATTAGAAAATATGGGAAAACCTCTTCCTACATGCAAGGCACTAAGAGTTTTAATAAATAAAAAGCATAAAGTTTACCAAAATTATTAAATCCAGGTGTGTTAACAAATTAAGCTTAGAACCCAAATAATTCTAACTTACCTGAATCTATTGAAGAGTAAATAGAAAATGATATAATTGAAAAAGCTTTGGATAGCCATGCAAAGAAGTATGGAGATAAAGAATTATAAGAATCTAAATCTCATTTTAATTTACCTTAAATCATGAAAGCTTAGTCTCCAAAAAAAGGAATTTCAAAAAATATTATCATCATAGTACTTTTTGTGATATTTATAATACTAATTTAACGACTTTTTGATTTATTAATAGTAAGGGAACACTCTGACGAGGAAATAAGTGTTCAGCTTAAAAGAATATTTTGATAAGTTAGCAGGCAATAATTAGCATATTAATATAAAAGGTTTTGCTTTAAATTTTTATATTTATGACTTATCTTATTTATTTATATTTTACATAAAATTTAGAATTTACAAAGGCTTTTTAAGATAAGCCTCATATGAAGAGAGTAACTGCAAGTTTATTTAATTTTTTAGACTCTGATTAAAAGGGAATGGTGAGCTTTGAATAACTACTTGTTAAGCTCTATCCATCCTTAACTAAGAATAATTTAAAGCTTATAAACACATGGATCAAGTAGTATATAAAAACATTTAGTGCAGAAAATAAGGATTTGCTGATGGAAAAAGATGAAAAAGTAATTAAAAGAAAGAGAGTCCTACCAAGGACAGCTCTTAAACGTATAAAAGAGGTTTTTAATCATTTAGATGAAGACCAAAAAGGATGTAAATTAATAAATTATAATATAATTCATATTTACTATCTATTTTATAAGATATAACTTAGGAAGATCTTAAGCAGCAGTTCACTTATGGTTACACAACAAAAGAAATAGATGAAATCTTTGAAAAACACGATAAAGATAGAGATGGAAGATTAACAATTGACGATTTTATCAGAATGATTTTACCCTCTGATTATATAATAGAAGAAAAAGACGATCAATGAATGAAAGAAAAAATTTGAATATCTTTAAATGAAATCTCTGCAAAAATACACAAAATTAAAAAAAATTAATCACTTTTTTCTAAATTTTAACATTAATTTATTATAAAAAATTTAATAAAAAATTAATTTGTTATTTATTTGTTTGAATACTTGTTTAAAATGATTTTTGATAAAATTTTAGAGTGAATTAAATTATGTCAGCTAAATGAATTATGTATTTAAGAAATTAAAAAATGTGTGTGTTTATCAAAAACTAGTTATTAATTTAAAACAATTGAAAAATTAAAAAAGCAAATAAAATTTTGATAATTTTATTCAAATCAACCTAATAACTTAAATAGCAAGATATCGTTTTTATTATTATTAGATAAATAGTTAACACAACAAATCAGAAAAGCTAGCATTCGAAGATGAGTAAAAATATTGAAGACTATAAAAGAAAGCTTGAGGAGTAAAGACATTTTATAGATTCTTTAAATCTTAATCTGAGTTTATTTATTTAATGAGAATATGCCTTTGTATTAGACTTGAATAAATATTTAAATTCAAATTATGCAAAAAAAATAAAATTAGAAATGTTATCTTTAAATAGAATTATTTTTTTTAAAATAGATTAAAAAAAGGAAGAGCATTAGCTAGAACTACAGAATAAATAGTAGGAAATGTTTAGACTAGCTAACAATCTATTTAAAATGCTGAGTAAGAAGAATAAAAGGAAAGTTAGTAAACAAGTTAGAATCATTTAGATAATATTTCTAATTAATAATAAGAAGCAACTACCTCATCCTAAAAGAAACTTAGAACATTCAATTTAGAAATGGATAAATAAGTCATAGAAATTAGCATCCCTCCTAAAGTATTTATTATTTTTATATTAAGCAAGAAAAAATTATTCGATTTTTATATTTTTGTTTTAAATCAATTCACAGGAAAAAATTCATTATGAAAGAGAAATTTAATGCGATTTAGAAGTAGAATAACAAACTCATAAACTATATCATGGCACAGGAAATGAATCAGAAAGCAACTTCTAACATGTTTAAGTAGAAATTGAAAACCCTGATGTAATTTAAAATCCTCACCAAGTTTCTTCTTAAATAGCTGCCTCAGCTCATAAGGTATTACAACAACCTGTCCTACCTTCTAAAGGTATTTATTATAAAAATATAATTAGACTCTTTATACTGATAATTTTTTATTTAAATATAGTTGAATTAACAGGAGAAGATATAAGTCATATTGTTAAATCTAAAAATTTCCTAGATTTTTTTAATAGAAGTTCTAGATTAATTGAAAAAGTAAATTTTTAATCAAAATATATTTTAAAAAAATAAAAATTTATTTATTTTTTTATTAATTTATAATTTAATTAATTTTGGAGCCAAAAATATTATTTATTTCTTTAGGCAATCACTAGCAAAGATGACAGCAATATTTATGCTTTGATTGATGTAATTGGAGATAGCAGCAATTCAAATCTACAATAGTATAATTTAATTCAACAAATTCATTATTCTTAATTACAAAAAATCTCTTAAAAAAAGGACAGGTTTAAAAAGTTATTTATAACATTCAGTCAAACTAGCTGACTAGCATATTGGTGCCAACAGAGTAGTTACTGGTATTGAATGGTCACCTCATGTAATTTTATTTTATTTAGATTATTTTGATTCATAAAGTGTTTTATGTTTCAAAAATTTATTTTTTATTTAAATCATCGCTTAATTCTTTTAATTAACAATTTTAGAGAAACGATTTAGTTCTTGCTTCTTATTCCTAAAACGAGTAAGGAAATATAAATGATCCAGTTGGTTTAGTTGCTTTATGGTCTTTAGCATTAAAGACAAGACCTGAATTTTATTGCTTCAGTCAGGTATTTAAAAACCATCTTTTTGATATTTATTTTTGAGTAATTTTTAATAATATTCAGTCTCAAGTAACTGCTGTCAAATATAATCCCTTTTAAGAAAATCTCGTACTAGGAGGTCTTTATAATGGTTAAATAGTTTTATGGGATTTGAGAGCTAAAAGTACACCCGTATAGAGAACCACATTTACAACAGGTCACTCTTATCCCATATATTCTCTCGATGTAGTTGGTTCTGTAAATGCACATAATATTGTTTCCATCTCAAACGATGGTAAACTGTGTGTTTGGAATATGAATATGCTTACTTAGCCTTCAAAAACTATTGATTAATTAACTTATACTCCTCCCGAGAAAACAAAGTAGGACATAAATGTTACCTGTATGTAATTTCCCCAAGGCGATGCTAATAATTTTTACATAGGTTCTGAAGATGGTTCTTTCTATAGAACTTAGCTTCACTCAAAGACGTAAATTTTAATTTTTGTAAAGTATAGTTTCCTAATTTTACTTTTAGATAAAATAACAGTTAAAGTATGGTAGCAGCTGTTCATGCTCATGATGCTCCTATTTCTTCATTGAGCATTAGTCATGATCCAACTGGTTCTCACTAAGTAGATTATAAATTCATGTAACATTTTATAACACATTTTGATAAAATTAAAAGCTTTCTGGAATGGTTTTAACCTCTTCATTCGATTGGACAGTTAAATTATGGAATCCTAAAGTAAGTGGAAAACCTAAAAAAATACTTACATTCGATAGCTCAGAAGATTATGTTTATGATGTTGCTTGGAATCCAGTATAAAAATAATAAGTTAAATTTTTTAAAATATTAATTTATGTCTTTATATTAGGTTAATCCTTCTCTATTTTGTTCTGTTGATGGTGAAGGATACTTAGACGTTTGGGATTTGTGTGAAGATATAGAAAATCCAGTTTATCATGAATAAGAAGGTAAATTTAATTGATAAAAAAAAACAATATTCTATTGAATTTAAAAAATTAGATAAATTTGCTCTTAACAAATGTAGATGGAGCTTAGATGGTTCAAAGGTGGCTACAGGTGATTCGAGAGGAAATCTAAGCATTTATAATTTGGATAGAAAAGTAAATAAATAAATAATTGATTTATAAAATTAATTTAATTTTTTTTTAAAACAGTATCTCAAAATAAATGAAAACAAAATAAACAATATTATTGATTTATATGAAAATAAATAATGATTATGGATCTAATTCAATCACCTTATATTTTTAGTTAAATACTTGCATCTTTATATTTCTATCTATTATATAAATTTGTGCTAAATCAATTTAAAATTACCTTAAAATAAATGAACGAAATAAAAAATATATTTAATTTCTGTTAAAATAAATAATTATTAGATCCAATTTATTCTACTTAACATAAATATATACAGCCTTGTATACTTCTTATTTGTTTCTTTATCTATTATATAAATTTCTGTTAAGATCTATCTTAAAATATATTAAAGCATAACGAGTAATAATGTTGACTCATATGATATTACTAATATTTATAGATCGAATTTATTCTACCTTAAATATATCTTTTTTGTAAATTTATGTTATCAATTTATAAATTAATTATCATTGATAATTTAAAAACTATCTAAACAGAATTATATGAAAAATATATTTTCAATATTTTACAACCAATTTTTTGTTTTACTTAATTCTAGAACTAATTATTTATTTTGTTATTTTATTAAAAAATAGCAGCTACATTTCCTTTTTAATAAATCAATTAAATTCAATTTAATAAATATCATTTGAATAAAAATCAATTAAAATTTAAAGCCCTCTTATTTAGCGAAGCCAGATAATAGATAGCATAATTTTACTTTTTATAGATCATAAATGCACGATGTAATAATAGTTATAGATTTATAGAATATCTATCAGTATTATTTAAATAAATGATATAATTTTTGAAATAAAAATTAGAATTTTGATTTTAATGTATAAATTAATGATGATGCAATCATTAATGACAAACAATAGTTGATAGCAGATAAAAATTACAATATTAACGATTCGACTACAATTAATGTTTCAGACAGTAATCAAAAATCTAAAAATAATAGCATACTTGATATGGGCATGCCATCATCTGAACTTAGAGGCCAAGATTCGTTGCCCGTAAGTTCATCCGCTTATGACTTATCAAAATCAGGTCATCCTATTGCCTGCATATTTACGTTTTTATTCAAAGCATTATCATTTGTTGTGTAATAATAATATTTGCCAAATACTTTTAAAATCAATTAAAATAAAAATTAATAGGTATTTCTTCTTTTAATACAAGTTTGATAACACCATTTTCATATTTGTCCTTGTTATAGTATTTAATGCACTTGACTTTTGGACAACTAAAAACATAACAGGAAGGTAAACATAAACTATAAAATTTAAAAAAAAAACAACCAATAGTCATTTAAAATTGATAGTAAAAGCTAAATATATTTAAAATATTATACAGGTTATTAGTAGGAATGAGATGGTGGAATATATAAAATGAAAAAGGAGAGGAAGTGTATTAATATGAGACAAAAGGATCTAAATTTGTTCCTAATTAAGTAGACTATGCATTTTTCTGGAGTTCATAACTTATTTCATTTATCTTTTGGGTATTGGTAGGTTTGCTTCACATCCTTACTCCCTTTTGGGTAAAAATTTAAATTTATTTTAATGTGTGAAAGATTCAAATAGAAAAACGTGTAAATTTAATAGATTTTATGAATCTTAATTTAAAAATATAACAAATATATTACTTTTCAATTAAATTTTTCAAAATTAAAAATCAACAAAAATAAATCAAATGAATTTTTTTTTGCTTTTCTGCTTTTTATATAATTATCTTGAAGTATCATAGATTAAATTAGCTAAAACAATAATTAATTAAACTAAAAACATAAATAGTTAATTTAATTTGTTAAAATAATATAAGCTCATTTTAGATTTAATCACTATCGGGATGCTTTTTACTAATATGTATGGCTTTTATAGGTGTAAATCTGGTAAGCATTTTTTATCGAAGGAATTAAAATAATTTATTTCATTTTAAAAAAGAGCACTAATAAAAGGTTTAAGATGTCTAAGATAAACTCAAGGTTAAAGGTTTCAGCTTTTTAGCTAATTATATTATGAAAAAGTGAATTTTAGATGATAGCCTATAATAATTTAGTGTAATTATTAATTGAAGAATCATGTAATTAATAATAGCTAATTAATATAAAGCGATTGATAACCTATTGTATTTAGATTTTTATTTATTTATTGAAGTTAAAGTTTATATTTTAGTTTTAACTAATTTTGGTTAATTTAATTAAATACTTCAAAATATTTAAAATGATTTCGAAAGTTAAAATATTATTAAAAAGAAACTAATATAATAAAATTTGTAATTATTTTTAAAAATTATTTGTAGATTATTTGACATGTGGTATTTTATTAGTTATTTTAACTTATGGTTGATAAATTTGTAATGATTAATTATTGTTAGAATTATTTTTATATAATATACTGATTTTATATAAACTCAAACAGTGTTTGCTTGTTAGTTTGTTTGAGTGAGTGAGTACACCTTCCTAACTAAGCTATTCCCACGCTATACACAGAAAAATAAATAGCTTAGAAAATGATACAGCATTTAACAAGGGAAGTTGGATGTATAAATAAATACAAGCTTTAAGTCCAAAAATTGCCCATTAGAGATTGATTATATATACAATTTAACTAATTTTGCTTTGATTTTTAAATGAAATTTATTAAGGGTTCCTAAAGAGGTTTTGCAATCCTTTATATTGTTTTTAGGTACCAAAATAGAATACAAGATAAAAAGTCAAAGAAAAGTATTGATTGAAGAAGATTTTCTAAAAATTAATAATAAATAAAATAGAGTAAGAAAAAAATTATAAATTGAAAATGGGTGACTAAGATAAAGAAACACAATCTACTAAGACTTCTACTTTGAATGTATTTACATTAAAATTAATTTTATTTTCTTAGGGTATCCTTTGCTGAAGTAAGCATTCTTGAATTCATAAGTCATCGGCTAAAGGATTGATGAGCTAAATCTTTGGACAAATTTATCAAATGTCTTCATTTAATTTAGATGAATATAAGCTAATATCGATTAAAAATATGGAAAAGAGCTTTCCTTAGGGAAAAAGCATTCAGGAATTGATATTTTATAAACAAAAATAAAAAAAGGTTAAAATGAGATAGAATTGAATTAAAATGTTAATGAATAACTAGCAAAATAGATAAATTAGATAAATTTAGTAGGTCAATCATGATATTAATATGAATTATAAATAATCGTAGCATATATACACAATCAGGTTGCTACCATTAGAAGGACTGATGCCAAAATATGTTAAATCATAGATAAGAAATAAATTAATGATGCAAATTTATTAGAACAATTATTGAATGAGAAGAAGTGCGCTAAGTGAAAGGATACCTTCTATGAAAATGATTTCCTTTTATTAATTGTACTTATGATATAGATTAATTAATAAGCATTTTTTTAAAAATATTCATTAGTTATCTGAAGAAAAGTAACAAAAGTTCATCGCTAAAGTAAAAAAGAGTTTTAAAATATTTTTATCATTTACAATGAGCCTTTCTGCTCAATAAATAAATCAATAAATATTTATTAGCCTTGCCCATTCAAAGGAGAGATTGAAAGAGTAGATTTAATATAGAATTTGGTTAAATAAATATAAAAATTTGGAAGAAAAAAAAAAATCTTTTTATAATTTTGAAAGAAATGAGTAAAATTAAATAAACCCAGTTAATATTTGAACTCATGAATTTCAAAATAAAATATTTTAAAATTGAATTAATTTAATCCTAAGAAGAAAATCACTCACAAATATTTTGATTAAATTTAATGAATAACAATTATCAGTAGATAGATAGATAAATAAATAGGCTGCTTTTCTTAGTTTCCCATATTCTTTTTAATTATTTTAATTTTTGAACTTACCTTAATTCTTAATAAGAAATATATTTATACTTTTTTTCTTTTTGATTTTTTTAGTTTTTTTTTATCTTTTTTTTTTCATCCTTTTTTTGCGTAAAAACTAAAATGTAAAATTTTTTATCATCATTTCATTTTAAATTCTTAAATTCTATTCTTCCTTTCTTCAACATTTAACTGATATGTTTTTAGCTTTCATACATACTAATTATATTATAAACTAACTGAAAAAAAATATGTCTTTCTGCATTAAAATATTAAAATGATCATGTCTCTAAATTTAATTTCCTCCTTTGAATATATTAATCAAGATTTTTACCTATTATTTTTAGTTTTTATGGCAAAGTAGAAATAATAATTAACCAATTAATCATTTTATTTTATTTAAAAGATTAAAGAGTTATTTGAAAAGGAAAACTTCAAAAAAAACATTTCCTTAATTAGAGGTATTGTCAATTCATCTACCAACGCTGTTCATTTAAATTTTGTTTTGAATGAGAAATCTATTGCTGAAATTGGAAGTTTCGATTACAAAACAATTGAAGAAGTAAAAGTTTATTTCTGCTAATATCAATTACTAAAATGGAATCTTAATTACTTTTTATTGCTAAAAATAGATTTTGAAAAAAGAAGAATTAAAGAACTTCATTAAATTCAATCCCTAAGATTTGACTATTGCTCCTGTCTGGAAAAAGCTCAGAAATATTCTCTTCATTAATAATATAGATAAAGATATAAAGACTGAATTGTTATAAAATATTGAATAAGACATCAAGCCACACACTTCTTAATATGTAAAAAATAGATTTGCTATTTAAAATATTTCGATTTCATCATGGGAAAAAAAAAAATTAATTGGTTTTTAGATTAATTAGATTTAATGATTGCTAAACATAAAATAACTGAAATGAATCAATCATCCATAAATAATTAATTACACTTAAATAAAAATAGTTTTAAAAAACATATTCTATTAATATAAATTTTTAATAAATGAATATCAAAATTAATAAAATGATATTTTAATAAGTTGTTTTAAATAATTATAAAAATAATAGAAAATAGAACAATCAACTGCATTTGATGCTATTAAAATTACTGTCACTGAGCCTAATCAAGAAGAGATTGTTACTAAGACATTATTCGATAAATTATTCTTTAAGAGATATGTTATTGGTGAAAAATCAATTAACATTAACTGCTCTATTGAAGAAGAATAGTTTGTAGTAGCCTCTTAATAGTCAATTCCTTAATAACATCCTTCTCAGTAATACAAATATTATAAAACTATTTCAATCTATCTAATTTTTTATTAAACAAAAACCTAAATAGCACTTTCAAGGTCTCACAAAACAATTTAGCCACTGCTGGTATTGATCCCCGTCAACAACAACAACAGTTATAATAACAATTCTATTTGTAGATGCTTTTCAATATTTAAAATTAAGGTTCTAGATAAAATTTTTAGAGAAATAATAAATAACAACAAAACTAAAACGGAAGATAATACGTTAACAAAAATGCCCATCACTTAAACAATAAGTCTTCCGGAAACAATTTATACCAACCCTCAAATAATAATAACAACAAGTCCTTGAATAAGTAGGACAGAAACAATAAGGGAGTCAAAAATCACAAAGGTAACAGACAAAATCCTAAACAAAACCAAAAGGTCTTTAATGCTACTGAAAAGGACTTCCCCTCTTTATAATGAGTAAACTAAATTTCAAAAAAAACAAAAAAATTTTAATTAATTATTTTTATTCTTTACAATTAACTAGTTAAACTTAGCTTTGCTAAACTTTAGCTGACTATTAATGCAATTAATGCATTGCTTACTTTGAGTAGATTTATAGATTTGAGATAGAACGCTTTTATATGATTTTATAAATAATAATATTACCTATATATATTTAATAATATGACTAAATCATTGTAAAACAATCTTATTATGGTATCTAAAATCTATAACGTTGTTTTCTTAAATATATTTCATGTTTTTCTATTTAAATCTCTGATACTTTCTTTTTAGCTTCATTCATTTTATTTTTAAAAAGATATTTCTATTCATTCTAAACATTTTAAGATTAAATTTAGTATTCTCACACAAAAAATCAACACAGAAAAAATTTAACCAGCAAATAAAGAATAAATAAATCCCAGCTTAACTTTAACTAAATAAATATATCAATTTGAAAAAAAACCATTTTAATAAAATTAAAGGCTTTTATTTAATTGGTCAAATATATTTTATTTATTTTCAATACTCTCACTCAAAATATCAATACAAAAAAAATTTAATCAGCAAAAAAAAAAATATATATATCAGTTAACTTTAAATAAATTTACAAATTGGAAAGGAAACTTTTGGATAAGATTAAATGCTATTATTTTATTGACAAAATATATTTTATTTTAATTAGTTTTGGCTTTCATATAAAATTAGTAATAACAAAAACACATAATTCAACCAAATAATTTCACAAGATTTTATTATGAGCTTTATTCAATGCAGTCATTAAATAAATTCTACTACTTAAGAGAATTTTTCATTTAGATGCTCTTTAAGCTCTAGTAAAATGGCTGTTTCTTTTTAGCTAAATTAATAAATAAATAAATAAATCAATTAAATTATTTAGAATTATTTTTTTTTGAATTACTTTTCTTTAGTTTCATCTTCGTAATCCAGTGATTATTTTTAGCAAAGAGTTTGTTCATCCTAAAGCTAAATGATGAAATTTTCAAGTGAGTTATTATTGTTTTCAAGAGAGTTTTTTTATTAGTTTAGCAAAGTATTTACAGAAATTATTTAATCTGTCAATCTTTATTTTTCTTATTCATATTTTTATTTATTACTTTCGAGCTATTCAAGCAACTTTTACCATAAATTTTATGCTGTTTCCTCAGCAACACGTCCTTCATTTTGAGCATCTGTTAGTGCTTACCTCAAATTTTAAAGTAAATTAAGTATTTTCAAAATTGAATCATTATTTAATTAGCTTGAAAGTTATGACAAAGCAATAATAAGAGGTTTGAATAGGGTAGAATGTTTAGATTTATTTGTAGTTAGTTTTTCAAGAACTTTATCATACCTAGATTTAATTTGTGCAAATGACACTCCATGAACCATATGCTAAATTAACCTAGTTGCTTCATCTAAAGCATTTAAAGCATCAACTATTTCCTTATCAGACTACTCCCATCTTTCATGAGCATCTTCTCTATCTACTGTGCCTTTATCAATGCTAATATCAGTCTTATTTATTTAAAATTATAATATTACCAAAAATTTTGAAATATAAAAATAAATACATTATCATAGTCTTCGCTTGCTTATTAAAGAGCATAATTATCTCTCTCCAAACTATCTTAGTTTGAGTTGATTTGCGACTATAGACTTTAAATATTGTTTTGAGTATCTTTTATTTAGCGACTAAATTATTCAATATTTTAATCACATCTTACCTAATTAGTAGAATTTCTATAATCAGCAGCAGCTTAAGATTCTTATAATGATTTTAAAATTTCATCAACTAGAGTAGTAATAGGGCTTACATCATACATAGCAGCTAAATTTAATTATATGGTACTAAGTATAGTAGCTCCAAACGCAGATCTTCTCATCTAATAATCATAAAATAATTTATTACAAAGTACAAATACATTTTTAAATAACAAATTAATTTTAAAAATAAGAGATGTTTATTATTATAAATTTTAAATATTTTAATAAAAATGGTTAGTTAAATCTTTATGTTAATTTTATGATTGGCATGATTATTTTTTAACAAAATTGTTTTATTTCTATTGACAAAATTTTTAAATACTCTTTAACATTTTATTTTTTTTTAACTTTGAAAATTATAAAATATTGAATTATATTTTATAATATAGGTTTTCATATTGACTTTAAATAGAAAACATTAAAGCCCCTAATTAAATATCAAATAATTATTTTGTTTTTTGTAAAATGCCTATTAGAACTTCTTGAAAAGTTATTTGTTTAAATCAGTAAACAAACAAAAAATTATCTCTTTAACTTGTTCATAAATTTTACTAATTCATAGTTAAATAATAAAAGATCTCTTCTTTTTGTATTTGCAATATTGGCAAGGTTTAGTAGATGCATAAGAATACATTTTTTCAATAAAATTATGTATAAAAATGATTAAAAATTAATGTTTACTTCTGCCAAAGCAACATTCGTTTCTCTTTTTGTAGCAAAAGCGGCTGCTAAGATAATAAGAACTACAAATAGTGATTTATTCATATTTATATGCAAGACTGTAGAATTGGCTAGAAAATTTTTCTTATAAAATATATGAATCTCTTGTTAATTATTTTCTTAATATTTTTGATTATTTTTTTAACAAAAGTGAAAGATTATTTTAATAAATGAATGAATACAGTGAACCTTTTAGCAGTGCGTTTTGTTTTTATATTGAAAACGAATATGATCTATGTAAAAGTATAAATATTATAAAAGTTAAGAAGAATTATAATTTTGTTTGATTTAGTTAGAAACTAAGCAAGCAAATTTTAAAATCATTTTATTCAAACAAGTTAAAAATAGAAAAATAATTTCAATTTAAAATTATAAAATATTTCTAAAGCCGTTTTTAATTTAATCTATTTTTTGGATTATTAAAATGAAATATTGAATGAACATCTTTAAAGCTTTTGTCCACTAAGTCTTTTGCTATTTTAATTAAATCAGTCAATATTTTCAAGTAAATTACAATGAATCAATATACAATCCCAAACTAAAATTTAGAAAATAATAAGTAAATCAAAAAGTGATAAAACAAATTTCCAAAAAAGATCAAAAACATTAAAATTCACTTTTTTAATTTCCATTTATGAGATAAGTAGCAGTTATAGGATTCTTACTTATCCTAAATATTACATTCTCTTAAGCTGTTTTTTTGAAAAAACCTGTAACTTAACATTTCACTGTGTTTTCATAACTTGAAAAGGTAATTTCGCTTTTATAATTATTAAGCATATTTAAGTGTGTTGAAAGATCAAAAAAATGTTAAAATTAAACAGATGATTTAATTCAATTTCAAACTCTGTTAGCAGTTTGCGATGACTTACTAGGCAACTAAGATATTATCAAGAAAAAAAAATAATTTTAAAATTAAATATTTATATTATGAAGAATTAAATTATTAAAAATTAAAATTTTTACTCTAAAAACGAAAAAAATATCTACATTGGTATAGTATCAAAATATTCAATACAATTAAACAAAGAGACGTTTATAATAATACAAGAGCTTTAAATTAAATGATATAAATTTTTTTAAACTAAAAACGTTCTAGATATAATATTAACTTTTAATTTTCTGTGTGAAGAATTTAAAATAGATTTTAAGTGAGGATTATTTTTTGAGATATAATCCAGATTCAAAGATTAAATATTTTTTTAAAAGAGGATTAAACAAAGAAAGTATTCATTCAAAAAAAATATTGAAAAAAGAGATGATTTATTTTCACTAAATAGGCTAAAGTAATATTTTAATATTTTTAGAAATGAGGAAATAATAATTGATAGATATGAAAAAAATCTCAATTATTGAGAAAAATATTAATTTAAATAATTTTTTAACAGTTTTAAATTCTTAAAAGAGCTGCTACATAAATTAATTTGACAGTGATAATCATTTTAATGAGCTTATTCATAAAATATTTACAGCATAAAATAACCAATTCTTTGTTATTAATAGATAGAAAATCACAGTTTTGGTAAGAGAATACTAGATACAGTTGCATTATAAATTACTAATAGAGTTCCTTTAGGAGAAGTTGCTAAGGTTATTGCAGAAATAAATTCAGATATTTAATCTTAGTAGCAATCTGCAGATAGTTTGCAAGCTGAAAGAAGCTAAGAATGTGAATCTGAATAGGATAGATTGAATAGTATCATTACTGATAACAATGCTATAAAGACTGATGCTCTTGAAAATGTTGCAATTCTTGAAGTTGAAATTAATTAATTGAGTGCCAACATTGGTAATAAAAATTCATAACTTATCTTGTTAAGTGATAGAGTCAGCAGTATTTAGGATGCAAGATCTAGAGACAATGAAGCTTTTGAAAAAAGATCTCAAGAAACAGAATAAGTTATAGAAGTAAGCTTAATTTCACTAAATAAATATCTTTAAAATAAATTTTGTATTTATTATTCAAAAGGCTTTAAATTTAATTATCGAGAAGGTTGGTAGCATTTCCCCTGAAACTTCAGAATAAGAAGTGTTCTTGTAGTTAGCAAAAATTGGAAAAAGTAATCCTATACTTTCTTTAGTTTCAATTGCCTCTACATTCTCATAAGACTCATTAGATAATGTAATCAATAAGCTTAGTTAGCTTAGAGAATCTTTATCTGCTTCATTAGTAGAAGATGGAGAAGCAGAAAATCGTGCAATTACAGAATTTAATAAATTAATGTCTGAACTTCATTCAACAATAAATAGCCTTAATTTACTAATTAGCTCTCTTAATAACGAACTAAGCTAAAAATAAGCATCCCATGCATTCCATACAAGCAGGCTTAATAATGCTGAAGAAACTATATCATCAAGTCAAGAGCTCTTACAAAGAAAAGTAACTTAATGTAATGATTGGAGTTCTTAATACTAGTTAGATACCTAGGCAAGGTAAGCATTTTTCTAAAAATATTTACAGTTTTTAGCTTTACTTAAAATTTTATAAAATAGGAATGAATAAATAGATATTATCGAAGAGGTATAAAGTATAGTTGCTACTAAGCTAGAGACAATGAAGGATTATCTTAAAGAAAGAGCTGAATAGTGAGGGAAATTTAATAATAACCAATTGATATTTTGCATTAATTATGAATTTACCTTTTAATTATCTATACTTATATGTAATAATTTTTGTGAAATAAATTCATTAGTATGATAATTAATAGCTTAGCAAAATAACTTAAATTTACAGATTTGTTCATCAAATTAATTAGTGTAAGCGCTCAGTAATTTTTATTTAAAAAATAAATCATTTTTTTTAATAAATTTAAAATATAAATTAAAATATTTATTTTAATAAATTTACATTAATTAAATAAAAAAACAATCTCAGCATAAGCTTTCAATAGAAAATTAAAATAAATAATCTTCTCATTTTATATCATGTCCTTATGATTTAATAAATAATAATGATTGAAATAATATTAAACTTTCATTTTGTTTGATAAAAATCGTATTAAATTTAGACATTTTCTCCAATATGTTATTATTTCTGATCCAAAATTAAAAAAAACAATTAAATTTTTGAGAAAAAAAAACATTTTGAAATGTTTTGAATAAAAGATAAATATTAATATAATAAATAGGCTTATTTTTAACCTTAATAAAAGAATGTAAATTTGCATAGAATGGGAGAATTAGGCTTTAAAGAAAATTTAAAATAATGATAAAAATAATGTAGATGAAAATCTTCATTTTTATATGACAAATATTTTTTGTTAATAGCTAGAAATAAAATAGACAAAGGTTATTTTGATTTCTTGTGCACAAGAAATGATAAAAAAGCAATCTGACAGAATAGATAACTATTCCTTCTTTTATAAAGTGTATGTAGAATGTAGACTGTTAAACTATCTTATTTGTTAATGATATTTTTTGCCATTTAAAAGTATCTTTGATATTATCTAAATAAAATAATAAAATAAACGTCAAAATAAATTCAATAAGTCTCAAAAAAAAAACAAAAAGATCCTTAAACTAAATCATAAAATGTCAGTTGCTAAATAAGCCACCAGATGCCTTAATGGTGTCAAATCCAACGTTGCAGTTGTCTTAGGTACTTTGATTTTTAAAATATGAATTAATTTACATACAAATTGCTTTGATATTATTTTTATCTCTACTTTGAACCATCTAATCTTATTATTATCATTAATTTTTAAAGGTGCTCAATGGGGTGATGAAGGCAAAGGTAAACTTGTAGATATCCTTGCTGAAAAGTATGAGTATTGCGCTAGATTCAACGGCGGTGCCAATGCTGGTAAATAAAATACAATTTAGCTTTTATAAAAAAGATTAGAGAATAAATTTTGAAACCTTAAAATAAATATATATAGTAGCATTTTTACAATTAAAAACGCATAAATTAAATATTCATAAGCTATTAAAATTATTGTGTCTAAAATAATTTAAATTTATTCAAATAGGTCACACTATTATTGCCAACGGAAAGAAATACCCTTTCCACTTGCTTCCTTGTGGTATTCTTTATCCTCACACCAAAAATGTTTTGGGTAATGGTACTGTTATCCACTTATAGACTATGTTTGAAGAACTTAAATAACTCGACAGAGATCACATCAACTATAAGGGTAGACTTCTTCTCTCCGACAGAGCTCACTTGGTTACTTCCCTTACTATTGCTGCAGATTCTAAGAGTGAATCTTCATCTAAGAGTAAATAAATTATCAATACCTTTAATATTTACATTTTTTAATATAACCTAAATAATATATTGATTGGTAGTCTTCCATCTTAAAATTTACTTAATAATATCTTAAATTAAATTTAGATCAATTCCTTGGTACTACAAAGAGAGGTATCGGTCCTACTTATGCCAGCAAAATGAACAGATATGGTTTAAGAGTTGGAGATTTAAAGAATTGGGATACTTTCTTGTTAAAATACAAGTATCTCCAAGCTAAGTTTTCAGAATAAGGAGTTAATGCTGGTAGCGAAGAGGAATTGTAAGAAATCAAGTTATTAAGAGAAAGAATGCTTGCCAACAATATGATTACTGATACTGTTGTTCTTTTGAATGAAGCTATTAAGAGCGGAAAGAGGTATTAAATTATTTCTACTTATTTAAATTCATTTAGAAAAATGTAGCTATTGAAGTGATTGTATATTTGAGCTCAATTAGTTAATTAATTAATTGAATAGCGCGAACATCAGAGAAATAATTAAAAAAAGCATATCAATTTAATTTAGATAGGTTCAATATTTAAACAGATATTTTTTCTATCCAAAAAAAATTAAAATTTAGGGCATATCCAAAGATTTTTTAATTCTACATGCAAAAATGAGCAAAAAAAATAAATTTAACAAAAACTTAAAGTAAAAAAATATTTTTTTTAAAAAAAAAGAGTTTTGGTCGAAGGTGCTAATGCTTGCTTATTAGATATTGATTTTGGTACTTATCCATATGTTACTTCTTCTAACACCTCAATTGGTGGAGTTTGCACTGGATTGGGTATTGCTCCTCACCACATTGAAACTGTTATTGGTATAGTTAAGGCTTATACTACTAGAGTTGGTGAAGGTCCTTTCCCAACTGAATTGAATGGTAAATAAATATATTTTAAAAATAGCCTAATAATAAAATTATTTTTATTACAGACTAACATGGTGAACATTTAAGAAAGGTTGGCCATGAATTCGGAACAACTACTGGTAGACCCAGAAGATGTGGTTGGTTAGATATTCCTTTATTAAGATACTCTCATATGATTAACAACTATCAATCAATAAATATCACCAAGCTTGATGTACTTGATTAGATTGATGAAATCAAAATTGCTACTAAATATACAATTAATGGAGAAGAAATTAATTTCATGCCATCAACTATAGAAGAGTTATCCTAAGTAAAGGTTTAATACACAACTGTCAAAGGGTAAAAATTTTAATTAAAAAATAAAGTTAATCTTAAACTAAAATACTTTTAAATAGATGGAATCAAGATATTTCTAAAATAAGATCTTACGATAAATTACCATAAAAAGCTAAGGATTACCTTAGCACCATTGAAGACTTACTCGGGGTTCCCGTTTCTTGGGTAGGAACTGGCCCTGAAAGAGAAGCTATGGTTCTTAAATAATGAAATAATTAAATCGACTATTATAATTTTATTTATAACATTTTTTGTAAGTACGTACTTATTTACTTGCTTAATTTATTAATCTTTCAAATAAATTAACTAAAAACATTCATTTTTAATGAAAATAAATTCATGATAAGTTAATTCTAATGCTTGCTGAAAAAATAGCAATTTTATAATTAAAAAACTTTATTAATTTTGATAATTGTTAAGAAAAGGAAGAAGATCGAATTAAATTAAAAAAATTTTATTTTTTTTCTTACTTACGAAAAGAAAAGAAAAAAATAAACAAGATATTAAAAAGATATTTATGATTTAATTACCACAAATTAGAGGAAGATATTTAAAAATAAAAGAATTTTATTTTCTCTTTGTTATTTTCTAAATAAACTAAAAAATTCAATAAGTGTAGATATTTATTTGTATGTAAATATGCATATAACTTTGGAATAGAAATATATGAATTTGCATCATAAAATAAGTACTAAATATGCAAGTAAAAAAAATATTTATATCATATTTTTAATCAACTTTATTGATGTGTATGTTCATAGTGGAGGAGGCTTATATTGAATTATCCTATAGAATGAACATATAACCCGTAGTTGTTTTTTGGTTGGAATCCAACTCTCTTTGTCATCAAGTTTTTAGACAATCTGTTTTTATCAGTGAAATAAAACTTGTTTTTGCTTTGTTCAACATTCAATACAACTATTATTTCATTAGGAGAATCTTCAGGTGGAGTTGAGAGATTTCTACCCATTTAGACAAAGTTGCATTTGTCTTCATTTTTATTGAAAAATGTTTTAGAATGGGTTAGTCCATTGAGATCATCTTTTTCGCCAAGACCTATCGTAACTTTAGATGCTGGATTTTAGCTTAGATTTGTGATTTTGAAAATAAATTAGTAGAATCCATCATATTTGATAGGATAAGCAAATTTGGCAAAACATTCATCACTTGAGCTAGTTAAAGTTTCTACAGTTGAATCAAAGTTTTCGATTTTGTAATTAGATTGTTTGATATTATTGAACAGAGTTTATTATTTCATCTATTGAGATTGACTGCCATTTCCAAGTTTTAGTTTTGCCATACAACTGTTTACTTCTTCTTCGAATTTATCTATAGCGGTTGTCTTTTTTATTTCAAATGTCATTTTCTTTGTGTAATTAATGATGACTTCACTCAACATAGTAGCCTACTCTGTTGTATAAAGATTGAGCTTATTGTTAAATTCCTTGCAAAGCTTATCAAGCTCTTTGTTATTGTTTGTATTATCCAATCTCTCAATAATAAATTATTGCATTTTTTAAATTAATTCTTCCTTGTCTGTGTTATCATCTATTATTCCCTTTATCTTTGAACAATCTACAATTTAGTAGTATCTGTCCTCCAACTTTTGTCCAAGTTGCTTTAATTCATCATAATATTTATGAGCTCTATCACTTGAATTTTATATCTCACTTTCAACGCATTCTTTTAAACCTTAGATAAAGTTAGATAATCTTTCCTAATCCTTTTATTCTGTGTCTTCATAAACCTTTATTTGATCCCTGCATCTGTTTTTAATAGTATTGTCATATGGCATAAGTTATTCTAACCTAGGTTCCGGTTTCTAAACATCTTCCTATTTATACTTCATAATATTTAAGAAAGCAATTTTAATTTTATCCTCTTTTTTTCCTTTAGCCCAGACCTCATCTTCATGTTCTTAGCAATATTAGCAATAAAATCTTGATTACCCTTCATAGCTTTTACCAATAAACACTGAATTTATGGGGATTCCTTCACCCTCATCTTGATGATATTTGCAATTCCAAGTTTTTATGGATGAAAAATTGTATGATTATTAGCTCATTTTTTTTTTTGTTTATATATTTTTTTAATTAAATATATTTATGTAATTAAAAGAGGTTGATTTTTTTTTTAACCTCAGCAATTAGAATATTTAACGAAAATAAACCTAGATGAAAAAGCTAAGCTTTTATTCAAAAAAATAAATATCTATGAATATGTAATAAAGATTATTTGTTTCCAACTAACTTATTGTATTTCATTATTAAAATAATCTTGTATTTTTAGTTAAAATTTTTATTTCTAAAAAAATTTGAAAATATTAAAATACTTTTTTCATTGATTCGTATAGATATCTTTAATTATAAATAGTACAGTATAAATAATAACTAATTAAATGAAAACTATTATTTTTTGATACATAGAAGAATTGATAAATCCTCAGAATATTTATCAAATTGTCTAAATATTCTATTTATTATTTAAACTTCTCTAAATTGTTTAGTTGATTAGATTTAAAGCTGCTTCCTTTTAATCTTCTGGTACCATATGGCCAGCTTATCTAATAATGTATAATTATAAATTTTTGAATTACTTTAATGTTCCAAAGCTTTATTCACCTATTTACCAAGGTTTAGACTCTGAACTTAAAAATTATTGTGTAAATTTCCAATTTTTTAAACCTTTAATCCATTAAATAGGAGCAGTATATGGAACAATCATATCCAGATCTCCATTATAAACCACTATATTTAATCCTTTATCTAACAAATAATCTAATCTATCTATGCAATCTCCTCTCATAAAATCAATAGACATAGACTTCTAAACTCTTGAATCGCATTTAGAATATTTTTTTTCTGAATTTGGAAGCATTTTAATATTAAACACTTACCTTATTCCATTTTATTCATCATTCATAAACTTTTCAAAAATTGATCCACTTTTTAAAACACCTTCTTATCTTGAAATATTATATACATCAACATTATTTGGGTTAGTTTGACGAATAAATTTCCAATATAATAAACGTGAGATTTATTACTTCTAAGGATCATTAATCGAATCTAATACATCTTAAGCTGCTTACCAGCTTTATTATAATTAATATTCATTTATCAAGTTATGATCATAAGCATACTATGGGGTTTCTTTTAGAATTACTTCTGGTGCAATGAAAGCATCACCTATGCCTATGCTTTTTAGATTAAATAGATTTCCTTCTTTAAAAATTTTCTGAGCAATTGAAGGAATATACTTACCAGCGTATGACTCTCCAAAAATAAATAACGGTGGATATTTATTTTCATTTTATTCATTTTTATTTTGATTGAAACATCTTAGTCTGGTAGAATAAAACTCATTCAAAGCATAGTAAAATTATTCTGCTACTTAATCTTGATTAGTAGGTATTTCTTCATCTTTCTCTGCAAAAGATATTCCTGTTCCAATTGGTTGATCAATAAATATGATATTATAATCGTTTGACCAAGAAAATTCATTTTAACTAAAGTAGTAAATTTTCTCTTAATTTAAGTGTGTTTCTTCATCATCATTCATTTCTAATTTTAATGGACCTACTTCAAAGAAATTCCCATATTGCGAGCTACAACCAGGTCCTCCATTTAGCCAAATTATTAATGGTAACTAAAAAAGTTCCTCTTCTTTTCTTTCTTTTGCTCCATAAAATATAAAACCTAAAGAGGAAGTCGAGTTTGCTATACCAACATCTAAAAATCCAGATTTTACAACACCTTAATAATCAGTTAAATCTACATTTTTACAAGTTGATGAAGACTTTTTATTTTAAGGTAGGTTAGTAATTATGAGTTGATCTTATATATTTTTAAAGGGTTTATTATTAAAACCTTCTTCATTTTTTAAATATTACTAAAAATTGCATTATAGACAAATAATATATAATAGAAATAGTGTTGCGAGAACAATTCCTAGTTTCAAAAATATTTTTACCATTATTATTGTATTTTATATTTTTAGTTGAAACCAAAGCTAAAATTTAATTAGTTATTGTATTTTAATGAAAAGTGAAATACAAATACTCAAAAAAAAAAAAAATCAAAAAAACAATTTAAAATATAAATTTATCTTTTGTTTAAAAAACCCAACAAATATGAGAAAGTAGCTAAAATTTGTAAAATAGTGAAATATATTTTATTCTATTATTAATATAAATAAAGCAATCAATTAGTTTGTTTGAAAAAAAATCAAAATGAAAACACTATATATTTGTTAAAAAATTTAATACAGAGTATTATTAAATTGTTTCATATAAAATTTGTTATTTTTTTAATCACATTTGAGATACTTTAACTTCTTGAGATTGATTTAATGCATAATTAACAGCATTCTTGATCATATCCAAGGATGCTTCTGGTTGATCTTAAGGTACCATATGACCAGAATTAAAAACAATAACAAATGATAAGTTATCGTATTACTTAACAGTTCCATAAATTGTAGAATTTTTTCTCCAAACTTAGGTTTCAGCTGATTTGTATTATTCGATCTTTGACCACTCCAAAGTATTAATCCACAATTAAGGAGCATAATATGGTACAATTAAATCTAAGTCACCATTAAATACATTAACTTAAATACCTTATTCAAGTAAGTAAGTAACCTTTTAGACACAGTTGTTTTAAATGAAATCAGTAGATAAAGCTTCATAAACTTAAGAATCGCATTATTCATAATCCTTATTGAGTTAGATGTGGAAAAGTTATTGACCGAATTGAGAGTTAAATAAGCTATCAAGAGCAGAAGAATCGGGCTCTTCAGAACGGAAAATGTTATAGACATCTACACCACTGGGACAACTATTTCCAACTACTTAATTAAAGTAGTCGGTAGCAGCTTGCCAATTAGATTCATTAATGGCCTTTTATGAAGACTAAACTAACAATAAATTTGAGTTGTATTAGCTGATATCTATCAAACCTTCATCGAAAGCATATTAGTTAATGGCTTGGATATCATAATAAGGAGATGTAAAGCCATCACCAATACCTATGCCCTTTAAGTTGAGTTTGTTACCTTCTTCAACAATTTTCTTAGCTATTGAGGGAATATATTTTCCAGCATAAGATTCACCGTATATGAAAAGAGGAGAACTTTCAGCTTTTAAACCCAATTAATTGAAGCATCCGTTAGCATTCTCATAAAGTTCATTAAGAGCATGATAAAATTAATCAGCGACTTATGTTTCGTTGACTGGAATTTGAGAAAATTCTTCTGCATAAGAAATACCTGTTCCGATAGGTTGATCAATAAATATAGTATTATATTCATTAGACCAAGCATATTCATTTTTTCTGAAATAGAAATCTTCACTAGTTTCTCCTTAAAAGACTTTAAGAGGACCAAGCTCAAAGAAGTTACCAAATTAAGAAGAGCAACCAGGACCACCGTTAAGCCACATTATAGTTGGGCGATTCTTTAGCTCAGAAATAGAAAGATTTTAGGCGCCAAAGAAAATGAAACCTAAGGCAGATGAAGAATTTTAAATACCAACATTCAAGTATCCAGATAAGGACACTCCATTATATTCGGTAATGTTTACATTGTTACATTGACTAGTTAAATTTAATTTCTCTGCATGGCTATAGGCGAAATTCTTAAAAAAGGATTTCTTTAAGCTTAACTTTTTAGGTTATGGTCTAAGGAGTTAGGAATAGGTAGAGCTAATTAAGCAGACTATTAAAATAAGGAAAATGATCTATCTCATATTATCTTTTTTAATGATTATTTACTATATTTATATTATTTTAAAGATTAAATAATATTTCTTAATGAAGTAGTTTGTTTGTACTATTCTTATCTTCAAAATCTTTTTGGTAATTCTTTTATTAACTAATGGTCATTAAATTTGACTTAAACTAAAATGCCATCCTTTTTTACACCTTTAAAGTCTAGTTATTGAATACATCTAAATTATATATTAAATTTGTTAAAAAAGTTTTCATTTTAAATAATTATTTATTTAATCTCAACCTAAAATCTTAACATAAAATTATTATTTTATGCATAACTTACATTTTTTTTAATTACATTTTTTATAAAATTGACATTTTATTTGGTATAAACAATGTTTATCACCAAGCAGTAATTTAAGCAATTATTCTATTTTTCTAAATTTTAATTTGTTTTTTCTTTTAGATAATTTTAAATAAAATTGGTTTAATGTTTAATGTAAATTTATAATTTAGTTTAAATTTATTTTGATATAAAATATAAAAATTGTACATATTTTGATTCTATCTATCAATAAATTTATTTTAGAAAACAAATATAGTCATTATATTAAAATTTGTTGATATTTAAATGTTTGATTAAAATTAAAAACTTTAAAAATTAAAAAAAGATGCTTAATTTAAAAAAAATTCAAATATTTTCATTGATAAAAAGAATACTATATGTATACAAATATTACATTAATTATAAATTTATAATTTTTTCATTACTATTTTCACTTTTTAGAGTGGTCACTCTAAATTATGTTTACTTTTTTAGTTTTAAGTAAATCAATTTCTAAAGATTAAACTACATCATTTTAGGGGTTTTAACTTCCAACTTTAAGAGAAAAAGAGTTGTTTTGCACTATTTGTTTTTTTTCATGGCTATCATATCTACCTAAAGCAAAATTATTGAATATTTGCTCTATTGTTGCTTATCTAACGTTATAAGAACAGATATTCAAATTATTCTTATTTTGTTCAAACAATTCAAAAACTCTTCCTATTGAGTTTTACATATTATTGATTCTAAATCTGTAAAGGTTAGAAAAATGCTCTATGATTTTATAGAATCCTAACTCTTTTTGAATAAAATTTTGAATAGTTTTTCCATCTTCTTCAATGAAAACAAATTCTAAAAGTTGTTCTACTGTGATGCCTTTACCCTATTCTATATGCTCCTTTATAGCTTTACCAGCATCTTCTTCGTTAATCAAGCTAAAAAATTCAGATTTATGTATTTCGTTTAGGCAGTTTTATATGTCTTAAAATGTATTTAGCTTTGCAGATGCTTATAATTTGATTTCCTATAACTTTTTTTAGATTTAGTTTTTAGGAATTTCTGTTTTGACAACTATTTCGTAACCTTAACCATATTTATTTTTTATTTAGGTAAGTGTTCCAAGACATTTAAGCTAACCATTTACCATGATAGTTAGTCTATTGCTTAGCGCCTCAGCTTCTTCCATAGAGTGAGTTGTAAGTATAATAGATGATTATTTTTACTTAGTAGATACTCGTGAAATTACATTCCACATAAATCTACGAGCTTCAGGGTCCATACCTGTAGAAGGTTCATCTAATAGAATTATAGGAGGATTACCAAGCATAGCTATTGCTACAGATAGCTTCCTCTTGTTTCCTCCTGAGTAAGTTCCAGCACATTTATTTTCCAGTTCAGTTAAACCAAGCTCTTTTATTTATTAAGAAACTAGTTATTCTCGTAAATCTTTTGGAATGCATTTAATTGCAGCATATAATTCTAAGTGCTCTCTAGCTGTTAGGTTTTCTAACAAAGCATCAAACTGAGGACAATAACCAATAAATTATCTTGCTTAATTCATTTAATAATTTAAATCATAACCCATCACACTAATTTCTCCTGAAGATGGTTAAATTTCTCCTGAAAGCATTTTGAATGTTGTTGTTTTACCAGCACCATTAACTCCTAATAATCCGAAGCAATCACCTTATTTTATTCCAAACGAAACTCTATCTACTGCAACTTTTGGTTCAGTACCACTTTAGTAATATATTTTTTGGATCTGCTTAACTCTTACTGAGTAATCTTTTGGATTAGAATTTTAGATTTCATCATTTTCTCTTTAAACGTCAGAATCTTTGTTCTAATTTTAAAGTTAACCTAAGCTATTTTACATTTTTTAAGAATTTTTTATGAAGTTCTTCTGAGTTAAATATTCCACCAAAAAGATTAAAATGTAGTAAAATACTCCTTCAATACAAAGCATCATAACATCTCCTCCTGCTATGTCTAAATCCCATGTTCCTTACTACTATTTATTTCCTATTGAACTTGCATATAGAGATCTGTTGGCCATGTTTACTATGCCATAGCCAAAGCAAAAAGATGGAAATAACCTGAATATCCATTGTAGCTTAAGAGCTAATGACTTAGTTGATGACATAAGTCTGAGCACCATAATTATAACTGGGCTTACTGAGCCAAGTAGAAAATTAATGAAAAACGTAAATACTTAGGCAGAACCTTGCTTTTCGAAAATAAAATTGATTAGATATGTAAATGGAATTATAGCCCATCCATATAAAATAAATAAGCTACATATCGCTCCAAAGTTGCTTGATTCTGTAAATGTCTTAATATTATATGCAACAACCATCAAAATGCATAGCGATGCAGGAATGAGATGCTTGACCATATCTACAAAGAAATTGCTGAGCCAGTAACTTCTTAATGATAATCCAGACACTAAATGCTAGTGTTTAACATGATCTTCTTTTTCTTTTAATATATAAATCAGGATCGAAGAAGGTATGAGGGCGTATGCGATTGAGAAAATAAAAGAAGCAATAATTCCATTAGCTGTATCTTCAAAATCTTTAACTAACTAAGGAAGGGGGAAGGGATTAAATGTGACTTTTATACTCTTGTGTGGGTTCTTAGTAGCACTCCTTAAGATAGCATTATTCATTTAGTTTACAAACAAAGGTGGAGTATCTTTAGATATTGTTTGTACTTCTGCATCATAAGAGTACTTTTAGTTAATAAAATCTATTTGATTGATGAAATATGAACCTTTATTATCAACAGATTTCAAATTAAAATTTTCATCATCCCATTAAATTTTATCCTTTGCATCAAAGTATTAAGTATTCCAGTATCTTAAATCGAATTCGTTCATGAGCTACTACATTTTTGAAATAGATTCAGAACCTGAGTATATTATATTTAATGGTGTATTATAAATAGATGGTTAGATGAGGAGAGCTGGACTTTCTACTATAAATTAAATTAAAGTAACAGATAAACCTGCTGCCACGACTAAAAAGGGTATAATAATTTAGCAAAAAACTCCTCTTACATCTCTTTTAATGTAAAGTAGTCTCTTCTTTGCAATACACAAAAAGTGATTCAAAAAAATATCAAAAGGTTTTTTAATTCTTACTTAATTTAAATCAAAATTTTATGCATCTTATTAGATAATTTCGTTTTAAATTTCATTTTATTTTTCATATTTATGGGAGTTTTATGATTCAGCTATTTTCAAGAATACTTCTTCCAGAGTCGTAATTGATATTCCATATGATTCTATTTAAAAATGAGATTTATTCTCATCCAAAGACCTAAACATCAAAGGGAATTAGCTTACAGTTTCACTTTTTAGCTAAATAATAATTTCTGATGAAACATTACTCAATACATGGGCTGAAGAAATTATAGCTTTAATTTAGTTGATAATAGGTTCACTATCTACATTATTATCTTTCTTAACTATTGAAAGGTTGTACCCAACTCCAAAACGGTCCTTTAAAAATTCTGAAGAGCCACAGCAAAGTAGCTTTCCTTATCCAATTATTGCAATTCTATCTCCTAAATAATCAGCTTCATCCATAAAATGGGTGGTTAAAATTACTATTCTATCATGTTTATATCTTTTTAACATATCCCATATATATCTTCTAGCAGATGTATCCATTCCACTGGTAGGCTCATCAAGATATATTATTTTGCTGTTTCCTATGAAAGCAATCGCGACGCTTAAACGACGCTTTTGACCTCCTGATAAATTCTTACTTAAAATATTTGATTTATCTTATAAATCTACATCCTATATAAGTTTTTCTACTTCTTTTTATATTTCTTTTGCGTCATCTATCCCTTTAAAAACGGCATATAATTCTAAATGTTGTCTAACTGATAAATTGTCAAATAGAATGTCATGCTACGGGCAAACTCCCATGATTTTTCTTATCCTTTCCATTTCACTTTTTAAATCTAAACCTAGTACCAATGCTGATCCTTCTGTTATATTCAATAAACCTATAAGCATAGAAATAGTTGTTGTTTTTCCAGCACCGTTGTGTCCTAGTAAAACAGAAATCTAGTCTTTATAAAGAGTTAAATTTAGGTTAGAAACTGCATTAAATGGTTTTTCTCTTCCATAAAAAGTTTTTTTAAGATTTATCAATTTTAAGACTTCATTTCTAGATTCTTATTGCTTGAGTAATTGAGTAACTTCTTCAATATTTTCTGATTTATTGTCTTATTAGATATCTTCAACATTAATTTTTATATGCTAATCTTCTAAATTGGCTTAACTGCTTACTTTTTAATTAAATTTATTCAAAAGACAATCTAAAAAAAATAGTGGTTTTTTCTTTTAACCAAATTCATTAGGTAAAACCTGATCCAAATATAAAGACAGGATTAAAAAGAATGCTATGTTAGCGAAATTCATAAGCATTTATGTCTAAACACTGAAGTTATTAATCATCTTATTAGCATTTCCAAATGTTATACCTTACTAATTTGCTTCTAAGACAATTATAATTTAGCTAGATAGAAACATTCCAGTTTATGTAATGAAACTTGCAGCAGTATATTCTGAAGTTGAATATAGACCATTTTAAAAGATGAAATTCAATATGAAGCTTAAGAGGAAAAAAAGATTTGTAACTATTGTTCCTAACTTAGAGGTAGTGAAAAATGATGTCATAAATATGGATTAAAATAAAAGAGATATGCAGAAAAGCCAAAACCAAATGAACAAAAAGAAGTAGTTGCTTTTCTCAAATACAGTTAATTTAAGTGCCAATGCTTAGAGCAGAGAAATGATAGTAAATATTATAACATAATGAATAATCCATGATACATAAAATGAAGATGTTTTCATGCCCATGATTTTCATAAATTCTCTTATTTTCTTTTCCTTTTCAGTTAGAATGCTCTACGATAATCTCATGTAGCTCAATATTAGAGGAAGGATAACAAAAGGAGAAAAATTTTGATTTGCTTGAACATCAATAGGATCTTTAGTGTAGCTCTCTGTTTTAATAGGATATAAATTAGCCTGGATAGATGCATTAGAATTTCCAGTCTCTTTCTTCAATATCAGATTATCTATAAAATTTTAAAGAGAAAGGAATCCTGAGGATACCCAAAGGTCGAAAAGTGGGTCTTTATATTCTACCTTGTATTCATAAGTAGTGAATCTTGTAGTGTCAGGAACATCATCTAACTCTCTTGAAGGTGGTCCAGTATTGTTAAACACTAATGTATATTAATATTAACCATTAACAGGAGTTGGAATTTCAATTGCGATACACACATCCCACTAATATTCCATGCTCCTTGTGTACTCAAATAATTCATCTAATGAATCCCATCCTTTTGTGTGATACCCATAAACATTTTGAAGCATATCAGCAACTTAGTCAATTAAATAATTGGATTTTGGAATTAGGGCTACATATCCATTTCTCCAATACTTACCTTAACCAGTCCTATTTAGACAATTTACTAGAGGAGGTATAATTTGCTTTCCTGTAGTAGTGTTAACTTATCCTGTTGGGATATTAGGATACAGTGTGGTAGGATTATTAATGTACGAAGTTTCTGGAATCAACTAAGTGCTAACATTGGAGCGGATAATGCTCATCCCAGCGTAGCATACTAAAAATGGTAATATAATTTCTAATAAACTACAAAAGAAATTTCTTCTCCATAATATAAAATTTTTTTTAACTAAAGCTTTGAGGTGTGGATCTTTAAATAATATCATGATTGTATTTAGAATTATAAAATTAGTATATTTTTATTTAAAGAATAAATTATTTAAAAATAATAAATAATTCGTTATATATGTTATTAATTTTCATACTTTATCAGATTAGTAACATTAAATTAAATCCTTTTACATCCAATTATTTATATTTTTTTAGCTAAAAATAGTTTGATTTAAAATTCAAATTTTGTCAATCCTAAAATTATCAACTCTAAACTTAAGTTTCTTCTTAATTTAAATTTATTATGGGATTGAATGTAATACTAATTAAGCTAATATATTCTGATCCTTACTTATTAGTTATAAATAGTCTTTTCTAAATCAAATCAAATCTGATGGATATGAATGAATTTGGCTATTATTACATTTTATTTAGAAATCCATCTCTTTTAATTCGAAATTCAAACTAACTTCCAAAATATTTTTAAATTATTTACTAAAATAAAATTTATTTTATTATCTATTAGAAGCTACTACCTGATATACCTTTTAATATATTAATTGGAAAAATAAATCTTATTTTGTAAACTTAATTTTTAACATTTTAGTAAAGTTCTTTTTAAAATTATTTAATTTTAATATATAAAATATGAAATGTTTTAGTTTTAATTCCATGCAGTTAAATTAAATTATTTAAATTTTTTATATTCACACTATTCCTTTTAAGTTGATTTTTTAGCTAAGATTAATTCTTTGAAACTAAACTGTAATAATCTTCAAATTTAAAAATATTTTATTATTCTACTTCTTATCTTATACAAACACCTTTCTTTTTTTTGTGAAAAATTTTATAAATCTAGATACTTGAAATAGACAAATAGTTGTATTGGTAATAAATAATAAATTTTTTTTGAGTTAAATAAAAAATAAGAAAATAAGAAAGGTTCATTAAAAAAAGTGGTTTGTTACTTTTAATTTTTATCATTTTTTTGCATCATAAAATAAATTTTATTTAGCTCATGTTTTTATTCAAAAAACCTGGAAACTAAATAACTTATTTCTTTGAAAATTTGTATACTTGTAATTATACTATGTTTTTTTTCAAATTATTAATTGAAAATTTTCTTCTATCCTAAATACAATATTTTATATTTATGAAATGCTATAAAGAGATAGATCATTAAATTAAATAATAGAAAACAGGATAGTTAAGTTTTGTTTAAATTTTTCTTCAAAAAATTCAAATATTTATATACAATACATATATAATTCAATATATCAACTAACAGCTCACTTCATATTTTATATTAAAAAATTTTAAAAAGGTTATTCTTTATAAAAATAATTGCAAATCCTAGGATTCATTAAAATTAAGCTTTTTTTATCTTATTTTGATAAATAAAAGGATTTTAACTTATATATTTATCTTGTTACTATTCTATAAATAATTAATTTGAAAACGCGGACTTTTTCAAATTTTTTAAAAATAACAACTATATTCTCTATACAACCTAATTTTTTCTCACTAAAAATAAATTAATAAATATTAAATTAACCAAATTTATTTTTATAATTTTTTATGTATTGTTTTCAATTAGGGAAGTTAGTTAGTTATAAAATTTTTAATAATATTATAAAACTAAAATATTTTATATATGTGACAATTAAATTATAAAATGAGAAATTTTATTTATAGTGTTTATATTTTATTAGAAACTTAAATAAGTAAAATTGAAAATCTTTTTTAATTATTTATCACTCAATCCATTCGTATCCCTTAATCTCATCTACATCAAACCAATTTTTGCAGTCTATCCAATTAGTATCATCAAGATACCCTGGGCAATAATACTAACCATCTGCAAAGTAGAGTCTAATTCTATTACCTCCGCATGTTGGGCAGTGCTTCACTACCCCAATAATCTTTAACATTGCACACCTTTTAGCAAGTAACTTTTTACCACCAAATGTGCAGGAATCATTTTTTATTAACAACTATTTTAACTCTTTATAATCCATTTTATTAAATTCCTCCTTATAAGTAACAAATTCGTTCCATTAATTCTTGTCAAATGTTTTTTATTAGTTAAATTTTGAAGTTGGTTTACACTCTCTAATTGTTACTTTAGGGAGATGTTAAACTCTTTATTTCTTATTTCCTTATTAAATATTAAGCGATTCTCTTATTTCTTTATGATATTTAGAGTCTAAATCATCTATCCCTTCAATATCCCAGACTTTTAGATTTTTAAATTTGTTTGGTAGAACAATACATTTAGGGTGATACCATTTAGTACTTATAACAGAATGCTCTTCGTTAACATATATTTTATACCCAATTCTAAGACTTTCATTTTCAATAAGCTTATAGCATTCTTTACATTAAGATCTACCACTTTTAGCTATTTCAGCACAAAAGCAATCGTAATAAAAATTAGTAAAATTAGTGGTCATTTTTGTTTTTTGTAAATTCTAATTACTTTTTTTCTTATTTATTATTTATTAATTAAGCAAATAAATTGTAGTATTTAATATGTAGATAACAAAACAAAATTTTAATTTTTTATAATTAAGGCTGTAAACTAATAATTAAAATAGAAGAAAGGTTTAATATTTTTTCAAATCAGCGCAAAATAAAGTGTCATGTATTTTTAAATTTATGAAAAAACAGAGGAATGTTAAGTTTTGAATTTCTTTTAAAAGCGAGGAATTAAATTCATTCATTTATCCTAAATTTCTATTTACCTTTTTAAATTTAATTTATTTGATATCTATATTTATTAGAAATTAACGTCTAATATAAAATATTTTTTTATGATTAAAAAAGCTATAATTTAAACATAAGAATCTAAAATTATTCATAAAAGTTATATTAGAATTTTGTTAGTAAATAAAATAAATAAATAAATAAATAAATAAATAAAATTCAAAACCATTTTTTAAAAACTAAATTAGAATTTATTTTAAATATACTTTTTTTTATAATTGTTGTTGATATTTGATTACTAAAATAGAAGACATAATTAATATTTTTTTCTAAATAGTGTAAAATTAATAAAAGGGTTTGCATTTTTAAGTTGAGGAAAAATATTAAGTTGTGAGTTTTTCTTAAAAGTGAGGAATTAATTAAATTCATTCATTAATTCATTCTAAGTTTCTATTAATATTTTAAAATATAATTTATTTTAAGAAAATAAACTCTTTTTTTATTACTAGAAACAATTCTAATTTAAACAAAAAGTATGTTATAAATAATAGGTAATTAGTATTTTGAAAATAAATAAATAGAATAAAACAAATTATTAAACAATACATTTATATGCATTTTTAAAATATAAATAAAAAATTTAATTGATTTTATAGAGTGACAATAATAAAATATAATTCAATTAATTGATAATTTATTAGAAGAAAAATTTAAACAAATATAAATTTTATATAAATTTAATTAATAAATTATATTTTTTAAATGTTCATTTAAATTATAAAAAAATTATAATATTCATTTAAATTATTAAAAATAATATTTTGAGCAAGCAGCAACTCATAACTCAATCAAATTTACTTATTGTAATAAATGGCAATGTTTTTATATACACTTAATTTAATAAGAAACATTAATTATTCAGGATTTGTCAAAAAATAATATTTTAATGGTTAAACTATTTATTTACTGTGTTTCTTAGTTAAATAAATAAAAAAAATCATTTTAAATTTAGTATTTTGCCTTAAAATAAAATTAAATATTTTTTACCTTCACCACATTAGTTTTAATAAGTCTTTATAATAATTAATATATTTATTTTTTAATCTATTTTGATAAATAAAATAAAAATTGAATAAAATAAATAAAATATTTTTTTTATTTCAAATTTATTAACACTTAAAAATTAATTTAAAAAAGTTAATTTAATATGTTTTAATATAATTTGATCACAATATTTTATGTAAAATTTGATGAAAAATTGTAAATAGTATTGTAAACTTGTAAATTAATTTGAAAACAGTAAATTGAAGTTAAAAAATATACCTGAAAAATATTTCCCTTTTAAAAATAAAAATCCTGTTAATGTGAATTTTTACGTCATTTGAAAATTCAAAATAAAAATAAAAAATTTGACTAATTAAAATAAGAATTTGGTTTAGGTAAATACTTATTTGATAATAAAATTACAAGTATTTATCAAACAAATTAAATAATTTAAAAAATTTTAGTAATATGAATGAGTAAAGTATAACAGTATAATTGGAATTAAATAATTGTGATTAAGGTGGCATCCAATCAGATATAAAATTATAAGAAGAGTTCAAATAATATTCATATAGGTTCATATTTAAATTATACACTTTTGTAGAAATATTTTTGAAAACAATACAAATACCATATATTATAAAAGGTGGTGGATAGTTGTATTGTTTTGTTTAGTAAATATGATGAATTCTATACAATCGATTAGCTTTTCTCCTATTTCATCATAAGTAGAACAAGTATATAATTTAGATTTTATAGTAAATTTTTATATCAATAAATATTTTATAATTAAGGCCTATGATCAGTCAAAATTCATTGTATCACTAACATCTCTTGTTACTATGCTCTGCTATATTTTATTTAATTTTCCTTCAAATTATATACTATCTTAAAAAGGATTAAAGATTGGTGTAAGAACTTGCTTTATATTTAAAATATATTTTTACAAATAATTTTGATAAAGGTTATTATTGGCATATTTTTTACAATCCTTGGCTCTTGGATAAAAATTCTTATCAATAATAGCTTTACCTGGGCTATTATAGGGTAAATATTTGTAGGAATAGCTCAGCCATTTATTCAAAATGCTCCAACTTAAATTGCAGCTGTTTGGTTCAGACCATTTTAAGTAAATTAAATAGATGATATAATTATATTTATTTACAATTTTTTTAAATACTAAAGAGATAGATAGCTACTTCCATTTTATGTTTAGTTGGTGTTATTGGAGTAGGGATTGGGTTTTTGTTTTCTTCATTTATAGTTAGTTCATAATATTCAGAGAACACACCATAGGAAATATATAATTTAATGTTATTCTAAGCAATTACTGTTACAGCTTGCTGTATACCTACACTTATATTTTTTAAAGAAAAACCACCTTCACCCCCAAGGTAACTCACTGCATCATATCTTATTGAGATAAATATATTCAAATATTATATAAAAGCCATTCTGCTAGCTTTTAAAAGACTGAATTTTGCAAATCTTTGGGCACACTTTTTAAGGATTAAAATTTTGTATATACCTATATTTACTTTGGTTGCATATTTGGGAACTTCAACTCTGTTTCAGCCTTAATAAACTTCTATTTATAAAATTTTAGCTTTTCTACAGTAAATTTTATTTATGTTATTAATGATTTAATTAATCTAATAAAAAGAATGAAACAAGCTATTTTGGCGCAGTGTTTATTGTATCAGGTATAATAGGATCAGGAATAATTACTACCTTAGTTTAAAAAAAGCATAAATATAAATCCTTTATAATTATTACTTCAATAATATCGATATTTTCTTACTCAATAGCTGCTGCAGTTCTGATTTTAGAAAATTTTGTTATTTAGCTATTTGCATTTTTTTTATTTGGATTCTTTGCTACTCCATTAATTCCTCTTACTCTTGAATTTGGATGTGAGATAACTTTTCCCATTTCTGAATCAATAAGTTCAGGTCTAATTTTTATGTCAGGACAAATATTTGGGATAGTACATGTAAGATTTAATAGTCTATAATTTTTAATAATAAATAATTTAATAAAATAGATTATAATTTGTACTGAAGCTATTAAAATAGACAGCTAACAAAGTGTTTTTATTTGTCTAGGAATAGGTTTATTTTTGTAAATTTTTGGATTAGCTTTTATGATACCAGTTTAAGAAAATTTAAAAAGGAAGAATCAAGAAAAATTACTACTTTAAAATTCCACAGAATAAACTAAAGAATTGTCTGAAATTATTTAGAGCTAAATTGTTAATTAAAATCTCAAGTCTTTTTTGAAAAAAAAAATTTCTTTCGTAAATAACAAAAAAATTTGATTTCTATGATTGCTAATAATTTTTAATTGTTATAAAATTTACCCAAATAATTTTAAAAATGTGACAAAAATCACCATGTGTGTTTGTTTACTTTTATATTTTATTTACTATAAATAAATGATGGTATAATTTTATAACAAATAAAAATATCTCAGCAGTTAAAAAGTTATTAAAATTTGAGCTCTTTAATGCCAAATATTTAAATAAAATAACTAAATAACGGTACAGTAAAGAGCATTATATAAGTGCCATATAATCCATTTCCTTTATTTAAGAGCCCCTTAAATGTTCCATTAATTTTATTTAAGAACCTTCACTTAATAAATTACAAAAAATATTTTTTACATAAAAAAAAATTAAAAAGTGTAATCATAATAAAGGAATCAGGTAAATAATTGACTTGAATTTGTATTTTTTTTATATTGAATAATGCATTAACTCTTTAAATCATATTTTTTTATAAAAAAATTATCGAAATCATTTAGGTTTTAGGGCGTTAAAATGAGGGGTGCTTAAATAACGCTCTTTTTTGTACTTGTTAAAATAAGGTACATTTTAATTTAGAAATGATGATACAGTAATTGATTTAATTTCAATATCAGGTAAATTTTTATCCTTTTACCAATAATTAAAAAGTGTCAATAAATCTTTAAATATCATAGCAAAGTATAAAGAAATAATTTACACCATAAATATTAATTAAGTAAATTAAAAAAACAAAAAAAATATTTACGTTTTAGTAATGAGCTAAACTAGCAGCTAAATGAAAGCTATACCTAATTATAATATTGATGCTGTTAAAGAGCAAAATGATGAAATTCAAGAAGATTAATTTAGAGACTATCCATATAGGTTTGATACTTTATTAAATCTAATGATTTAAATCTTGCTTTCTTCAACCACATTTATTTTTACAAATTGAATAATTAACTAAACAAAATCTAACTCCATATGTTTAACAGATGGTGCATAGTTGTCCTATTTTGCTTCCCAAATATGATGAATGGTATAGAATTTATCACATTTAGTCCTATCTCCTCTTAAGTTCAAAAAGTATTATATTTACTTTATAATGCTATAAATCTTTACTTCTACTTAATAAAAATTAAAAGGCCTATGATCAATCTTAATTTGTTGTTTCATTAACCTCGCTTGTTTCTATGTTTTGCTATATCGTGATAAACTTTCCATCTAACTATATTCTCTCTGAAAAAGGACTGAAGTTAGGAGTAAATTAATAAATTAATTAATAAAATCTAGTAAAGAAACAAATAAAAAGGTATTCATTGGCATTTTTTTTACTGTTATTGGAGCATGGGTTAGACTTTTAATAAATCAAAATTTTGGATGGGCAATATTTGGTTAAGTATTAGGAGGCATAGCTCAACCATTTATTTTAAATGCTCCTGCTTAAATTGCTGCTGTTTGGTTTAAGCCCAAATAAGTAAAATATTTTGGATATTGCATATTATTTTGTTAGTATTTTTAAGATATTAATGAAATTTAATTAATAATATTTGTAATGATTCTACATTCCTTTTAAATTATAAAGAGATAGATGGCTACTGCAATATTATCATTAGTTAATGTAATTGGAGTTGGATTAGGATTTTTAATTCCTAGCTTTGTTGTAAGTGCTACCTATTCTGATAATACCACTAATGAAATTTATGATTTAATGCTTATTTAGGCTATCATGATTACAGCTTGCTGTGCACCTACAGTGATATTTTTCAGAGAAAAACCTCCAACTCCTCCAAGGTAAGAATAAATATTTACTAAAATACAACTTTTTTTATGAAAATGTTTACTAAATAATTAGTCATTCTGCAAGTGTTGAAAAATCTAAATTTAGTGAATCTATGTCTATCCTTATAAAGGATAAGAATTTTATATTACTCTATATTTATTTTGGATGTATATTAGGGAATTTTAATTCTATTGCAACTTTGATTAACTTCTTTCTTGAATAATTTAGCTATTCGTCAGTAACTTTACAATTTAAAATTAACTTGTGTAACTTTATGGTTTTAATAGGATGATACTAGCTATTTCGGTACAGTTTTTATTATTTCTGGATTGATAGGATCTGCTGTATTCTCGATAATAGTAGAAAAGAATTAAAAATATAAGCTTGCAATAATTATTAGCACGATTGCATCAATATTGTCTTACTCATTGACTATGGGTTTTTTATCACTTGATATCTTTTCACTCTAATTAATTGCATTTTTTTTATTTGGATTTTTTGCTACACCTTTGATTCCCCTGTCTCTTGAATTTGCATGCGAAATTACTTATCCTATATCTGAAACAATAGGTTCTGGATTAGTCTATAAATCTGGTTAAATGTTTGGAGTTTTATAAGTATTAATTAAGATAAATGATTAATTTGTTATAACTTAAATTTTTATTTATAAAAATAGATTGTAATTTCAACAGAAGTTATATCAATTGATAGCTAAAATAGTGTTTATATTTGCATGGCACTAGGACTCATTTTATAAATTTTAGGATTAATATTTTTTTTATTCGTTAAAGAAGATTTAAAAAGAAAATAAGAAGAAATGAGATAATTAGAAAGTATGAGATAAAAAGATTAAATGTCTCCTCCATAGAGTATAGAATTAGTAGTCTAAGACAGTTCTAATAAATTTGCATAAGTCCACAATTTAAATATCTGATAAGATAAATTGAAAAAAATTTTAATTAGAATTAAGCTACTTCATTAATATCTATGTTAATTATTTTAATAAATAATATATAATTTTATATATTAAATAAAATTAGTTTAAGTATTTTATAACCCTTCAGCAAATAATTATTGTACCAGTAAATTAGCTGAGTATTTATTACTATAAACTAAATAAGTTATTATTAATGGTTATATTAGTTAATAAATAACAGATGTATTATGTTTGTGAAAATTCTTATTAAATAAATAAGAAAAATTTAGTCTTTTTTTGTGATGCGAAGCGCATAATATAAATTTTTAAAGCAAAAAAAAAGTAATCTAAAAATACATAATTATATCTTATCAAAAGTAATTAATGTCAAAAAGTATTAGAATCAAAAATAATAAAACTTTGATATAGAATTTTATAAAAATAAAAATAATTAATTATTGTGATGTATTAATTCAATCATAAAAAGTATTTGTGTAAAATTAACGGTTATAAAATTACATTAGAAATACATAGTTAGTGAGATAGGTAATTTACAAAGGCTACAAAAAAGTTTTTGTTAGTATTTAATTTCACAAATTTTAATTACATCAAAATCAATTCATTTAGGAATTAATAATTATGGGAGTATTGGATTAGAATTTAAAAATGCGGAAAAAAAAAATTAGAGAGATGTGTGGATTTATAAATATTTGGGTTTATTTATGTAAACTAAATGTTTGAGAAATCAGTAAATAAATAATACCAATAATAATGTTACAAAATAATATGAAAATTAATATTTTCTTTTGTTAGAGCATATTTACCTCAAAATAATTAAATGCTAATTCTGATTTCTTATGGATTCAATCTTCGTATGTGTTTTAGGTTATAGTTGATGCAATCGTTTAGTTATAAAGAATTTTATATAAATTAATTTATTTCTAGTTAATAAGCAATATTAAAGAAACAATACAAAAAAAAGTATGATAACAACTGAAACAAAAATTTAACCTGTAACTTAAGAAATTCTTAAATAAACAAAGGAAGATGAGGAATTTCGTGATTATCCTTATAGGTTTGAATTTGCATAATTAAATTTCAATATTTCCATCTGTTTCACTCTATCTTTGAGTTTTTGATGGTAGCAATTTTGTAAATAGATTTTTTAATTTAATCTAGATGGTGGATTGTAGTTTTATTTTGCTTCCCTAATATGATGAATGGTATAGAATGGATTACTTTCAGTTCAATTTCATCTCAAGTACAATAAGTAATCAGCTTTATTTATAACCGATTTTGAATTTTAAACAATAATTTATAACTACCTATATATAAATAAAGGCATATGATTAGACCTAATTCGTGGTGACTCTTACTTCACTTGTATGGATGATAATTTATGTTTTCATAAATTTTCCTTCAAATTATATACTTTCAGATAAAGGATTGAAAATTGGAGTAATAATTTTAGTATTTTGTATTTGTTAGATAGCAAGCATGAATTTAAAATATTTTACAAAATATTAAATCTACATATTAAATATAGGTTTTTACTGGTATATTTTTTACTATCATAGGAGCTTGGATTAGATTACTAATTAACCAAAGCTTTGGTTGGGCTATTTTAGGTTAAATATGTGGAGGTATAGGCCAACCTTTTATATTAAATGCACCAGCATAGATAGCAGCTGTTTGGTTTAAACCTAAATAAGTAAAATTTTTAAAATAATATAATCAAAAGCTATATTCTAAAATGGAAAAATTAATTCTAATCAATATTTCATATAATGAATAAAATAAATATAAAATATTACTTAGAGATAAATGGCCACTGCAATATTGTCACTAATAAACATAATTGGAGTTGGTATAGGATTCTTATTTCCTAGTTTTATTGTTAGCTCTACTTATTCTGCTGATACAAGGAATTAGATTTATGATTTGATGTTAGTATAAGCAATAGTTATCACTGCATGCTGCATTCCTTCTATTATATTTTTTAGAGAAAAACCACCTACACCTCCAAGGTAGATATATAACTTTTATAAAATAGTTAAATATAATTAAATTATTTTTAACAAATAATATATAGTCATGCTGCTAATACAGAAAAAACTAATTTTAAAGAATCAATGCCTAAGCTGGTTAAGGATAAGAATTTTTTATATTTGTATATTTCCTTTGGTTGTATTTTGGGAAATTTTAATTCTATTGCAACACTTATCAACTTCTACCTTGAAAAATTCACTTACACTTCAGTAATTATTTTTTAAATAATGATTAAAATAAACATAATCCTCTTGATAATTTAGGATGAAACAAGTTATTTTGGAGCAATTTTCATAGTTTCTGGTTTAATTGGTTCAGCAGTTATCACTTCTATTGTTGAAAAAAATCATAGATATAAGTTTGTAATGATTGTAACAAGTATACTTTCAATATTTTGTTATTCCTTTATGATGGGAGTTTTACCAGTTGAAAACTTTGGGCTTTAGTTATTTGCATTCTTTCTCTATGGGTTTTTTGCAACTCCTTTAATTCCAATTTCCCTTGAATTTGCATGCGAAATAACCTTTCCTATTTCAGAAACAATTAGTTCAGGTTTGATTTATAAATCAGGATAACTATTTGGAGTTCTTCATGTAAATAAGCTTTATGATATTCATTTGTTACAAACATTTTAATTTTAAATAGATAATTATTTCAACTGAAGCAATAGGCATAGATAGTTAAAACAACGTTTATATTTGCTTAGGAATAGGTCTTATAATTCAAATAATCGGACTACTTTGCATAATATTCGTAGATGAGACCTTAAAGAGAAAACATGAAGAAAAGAAGTAGAGTGAGCAAAAATTAAAATTAACAGAATACCCATAAAGCATTTAATTAGTTTAAGAAAATTCAAGTAAGTAAACTAGTAATAATTGATTTAAATACTTAAATTTAATTAATTATTTTCCTTTAATTTATACAAAATAATTATAGTTAATTTTCAAATTAGAATAAAAAATATAATGTATATTCCTTCTTGCATGTAGCACAATCCTATTATTAAAACAAAAATCATCAAAATTATTTTATTTAATTATTAATTACTTTAAGTAAAATCATTAAATGATACATATTTTTATAATTTTAAGTCTTTTAAAATCTGCCAAAATATAAAATACCTATCATGTTTAAAAGAAAATTAGATATTTATAAAAATGTTTTAGCTTAAAAATTATATTTAATTTAGTTTATTTTTAAAGATTTAAAAACTTACTTATAAAACAAATGAAAATCTAATTTTTTCATTCAAATTATTTTTTATTGTTAAAAAATTTAGTTATAAAGTTATTAATTTTGTTACTTTGAAAATATCAAGATATTATTTTAAAATAAAATAAAATCAAATAAGAAAATATAAATTTAAAAAATATAGTTTGAAAAGTTAGATTTGATTTAAATTAATTAATTCTAATAACTTTCCATTAATAAAAAATGAGTATTAAATTTTATAATTCAAAATATTTATTTTCAAAAAAAAATCATTCAAATTAAAATAGTTAGTTTTTTAATTTAAAAATATTGATGAATAGAATGATGAAGAAAATGACAGCTTTAAAATATATTTTATAATTTAAACTATTATGATTCAAAATTAAATAATCAAAACAATTAATTAATTTACCTACTTATATTTTATTTAATTTCTATCTGCAAAGTATTTATTTAGACTATATATTTATTTATAATTAGATAAATCTAAATATTTCCTTTGAATAAATATATCTTCCTTTAATGCAATAGTTATGTTTAAAATGTTTAGAAATAATTATCATAGATTAAAACATACTTTAAATAGATTAATATAAAATACTGCAGATAAATAATTTAATTTTTTTAGAAGTATTTTATGATGAAAAATCAGAAAATGGAAAAATATTAAAGCCAATTTCGTGTATCATACTACTTGATATTTGAATATAGTTAGATATAAAATACAAAGTGTGAGGTAATATAAGATCCTATGATGTCAGCGAATTATAAATGTTATAATATTGGGATTGAATATTATTAAATATTGGATTTTCAGAAAGATAGAATGATTTTGATTACTTATTTTTTAGTTGTTATCAGAATAAATCTTTTGAAGAATTTCTTTTTTAATTTTATAAACAAAAAAATCTTCAAAATTTTATATTTATAATTAACAAAACATAAAATCAGAAATTGTTAAAATGGATCGTATAGCATCTTTGACTTAGTAAATTTCTTAAAATTAATGTAGTGATTCACGTAAAGTTACTATTGAGTATTTAGAAAACAACACTATTGGTGTGATATATTTTAATTCTCCTAAAGATTTAAATTGTCTATCACTTTAGTTAGAAACTGAATTATCTCAAAGCATTACTGAGTTAAACAACTCATAAGAGGTTAAAGTAATTGTTATTTTGTCCAAGTTTCCTAAGGCATTCTGTGCAGGTGCTGACATTACAAGATTCACTAAGGTATCTGCTCAAACTGAGTTGATTTCAAATACTTTCTAAACTTATGATAACATTCTTTTCAAGACAACTAAACCTATTATTGCTGGTGTAAATGGATTCTGCTTAGGTGGTGGATTTGTAATATTTAATTTTTATTTTTTGATTGAATTTGAATAAAAATATTTAAATTTATCATAGGAAATAGCTTTATCTGCAGATGTAATTTTCTGCTCTGAAGATGCCAAGTTTGGTTTCCCAGAAATTAAATTGGGTTTAATTCCAGGCATAGGTGGAACATAGCGTTTCTCTAAGATTGTTGGCAAAGTAAGAGCTAACTAATACATTTTAAGTGGTCAATTCTTTGATGCTTAGAAAGCAAAAGATATGAACGTTGTAGCTGATATTTATCCTAAGGAAAAGTTACATGAAGAAGTATTAAAATATGCAAGAGATGTTGCTTAATGGTCTATGTACACACTCATCACTGCTAAAAAAGCTGTAAGCAAATCTGAAGATTTGGGAATCACAGAAGGTATTAGCTATGAAAGAACCCTCTTTTCTAGTTTATTCAATCTACCAGGATCAAAAGAAGGTGTTGATGCCTTCCTTAATAAGAGAAAACCAAATTTCAACAAAATTTGATATAAATAAACTGCAAATAAAGTATGTAAGAAAATAAATAAATAAATAATTATAGTATCTATTAAGCTGATTAAAAAAGTTGAAGAAATAAAAAAAGACTATTTTATAAAGTTATTTGTTGTTATCCTTAGAATAACCAGTATCAAATATAAATAATTTTAATAATTTAAAACTAATCTACCTATAATTTATTATGATTTTTAATAATAAATATTATTAGATAAAAATTTTAAAACTAGTTTTTGAGTAAAATTTTATTATAAAATACTTTATTTTATTTTTTAACAAATAATATTTCATTTATTCTCTAAATATAAATTTGAAATTTAATTTAAAAAAAAAATATATTTGATTATTTTAAAAGTAAAAATTGATTTTATTTATTGGTGTAAATTTATTTTTATTAAACCTTATTTATTTATTAATTCTTTTTATTTAATGCCAAGAAGTGTTTTGAGCAAGTGAAAAATATCCCTTATTGATTTTTAAATTAAAATTGCATGTCGTTATGCAATTTAAAGATATTGATGTTTTTTTATATTTAAAATTAGCGAAAGATAAATAACAATTTATCAATAGATATTGTTCAAATTTTAATCAAAATGTTAAATGTAAAATTCAAAGATAGATAATTTTTTGATCAATAGAAAGTACTTTAAAAATTGAATTTGGGTAGTTTTAAGTTAAAAAATATAAAGTAAATGAATGAATAAATACATTTGCATGCAAATATGATAATCTATTAGGTATCATTAAAATCAAATGGTTGTATGAATTTTGTGCTTTTAATTATTACTATTCAAGTTTTAGTGGAATAAACTAAAAATTGAAATTAATTTTTCGTAATAACAATATTTATTAGCAGAAGAAACAAGCAAAAAAATAGAAAATAACAAAGCGAAGAGATTTTAATTCATAATATTATCAACGACATAAAGATAGAATTTAAAATAGATTATTTCATCTTAACAAGGAAGAAGAAGAAATGAGCTAAGTAAGGTAAAATATGCAAGGGTCATAGGCAGAAAAAGAAAAAACTGTAGGCCATTACATAATAGGTAATTATTTTGTCAGCGTACCTTAGAAGCTTAAAATCAATTAGGAGTTTAGTGCATTTTTATACAAACTAGAGTCTTATAAATAGATTTTGATGCTTTTATTTCAAATTAAAACGATATCTGTAATTATTGAGTGATTGTTGAATATTCATAAATAATTAGGGCAGAATATAGGAGAGGGAACTTTCGGAAAAGTAAAATTAGGCACTCATATTGAAACACGCGAAAAGGTATTTGAGAAATTTTACAAATTTAACAGAAATTTGATACCTTAAAAGGATTATTTTTCTTTAATAAAATCAAATTTGAAAGTAATTAACAAAATTATCTAATAAAAAAGGTAGCCATTAAAATTCTTGAAAAAGATAAAATAACTGAATAAGCAGATGTTGAAAGAGTAGCTCGTGAAATACATATCCTTAAAATCTTGAGACATCCAAATATAATTCAGCTTTATGAAGTAAAGAGATAGATTAAAATCTGTTTATATTTGTATATTTAAGTGCTACTGAAAATAAAATAAACACACTTAATTCATAAATTAGCTGTTTTTTTGAATGATATAGGAGAATGAAAAATTTTTCATTTATGGATGTTAAAGCCAAAAGGCTTAATTAATTAATAGTTAAAAAGTGGCAAAATATTTTTATTCAATAATACAAATATAAGACATGATGAGATAATTAATACTGATCTAATTTTATTTTTGAATGAACTAATAGATTATTGAAACATAGAAATAGCTTTATTTAATTATGGAATATGCGTAGGGAGGAGAACTATTCGATTACATCGTTAAAAATTAAAAGTACAGACACTATCATTTTTAGTATTTTATGTTTCAGCAACACTACAGATGTTTTATAAAACAAATTAATGCTGAAAGCAAAAGATTAAACAATTTTTAAGCGAAGTAACTGATTTCTTTTTAAATAATTTAGGATAAATGAAAGAGAATCTTGTAAATATATTTAACAGATCCTCTCAGGTGTGGAGTATCTGCATAATCTCAATATAGCCCATAGGTAATTAATATAAAAATTATTCATTCACTCAAGTTAAAACATGGGCTCATGATTTATAATTTAAATTATTTTACCACCTAGCTCACCCTAATATTAAATTGCTTGCTTATTTCGCAACACATTTGAATTAAATCAATAAATAAACAAATAATCAAAATCAGAATTTTTATTTTGTGTTAAATATCTGAAGAGTAAAGCTGTTTGAAAATTATAAACAATATTTAATGAATTTATTTTTGAATTTCATACAAATAGAACTAAAATAATCTTAAAATAAAAATCTATTTGTAATTAATTTATTATAGAGATTTGAAGCCAGAAAACCTGCTCCTTGACCATTAAAAAAACATAAAAATAGTTGATTTCGGTTTATCTAATTTATACAAGGAAGGAGAACTCCTCAAGACAGCATGTGGTTCTCCATGTTATGCAGCTCCTGAAATGATCTAAGGTAAAAAGTATGAGGGTCTTTGTGTAGATATTTGGAGTACTGGTATAATTATGTTTGCTTTGATTTGTGGATATCTACCATTTGAAGACTAAAACACATCTGTTCTTTATAAAAAGATTGTAAGTGGTGAATTTTCTATTCCTAGATGGGTTTCTACAGAAGCAAAAGATTTAATGAATTGTATTCTAAACACTGACCCAGTAAAAAGATATAAAATAAACGATATTCGCAATCACAAATGGTATTTGTTGTACAAGTAAAATCTTAGTAATGGAATATACGTAGGAAAATAACTTATCCCTGTAAATAATAATATATTTTTTTTTTTGGAGAATATTTATCTGAATTTTATATAATTATTAGGTCAACGAAACAATATTGTTTAAGTTAAAAGACTTCAACATCGATCTTGATGTTGCTAGGAAATGTATTGAAAGTAATAAGCACAATGATATCACTACCACTTATTACTTACTCCTAAATAAGCACGTTTAATAAGGTGGATCATTAGAAGATATTTTTCCCTAGACTTAACCAAGGTAATAACAATCTATCTAAGCCTAAGTATCTTCTAGAAATACAACTTCTGTAACAACAAGCAGCTCTGCTTAAGCAGCTACTGGATCTTTTACAAATTAATTTAATGTCAGTTAATAAAATAATAATCCTAGCAATAATACAATTTAATAAAATCAATAATATCAGAATTCTTAAAATAGTGCTAATCAATAACAAAGTTTTTCTCCTGCTTCTGTGAATCCACAATAGCAATACGATCATTAAAGTTAACAGTCTTATGATTAAATAGAAGCTCAAAGAAGAATTTAACAATAATATTAAATGTAGTAATAATAAGCTTAGTAATAATATAATCCAAATTTGGAATAAGAAAATTAAGAAGCCATTAAAGTTCAAATTGCTCAATTCGAGCAACAATAATAACAACTCATAGAATAATAATAAAAAGAATTGCTGCTCAAACAATTATAAATGGAGGAGGAGTAAAAGTAGAAACAAATATTATTATAACAGCAGTAAGCAGCTGAAGAGTAAAGGCGTAAAAAGCAACAGTAAGAAGAATAGGAAATGATTCGTTAATAATTGCTTAAACAATAACAATAAGAAGAAGAATTAGCAAGATAACTACAAAAACAAAGAGAGGAATAATTGAGAATATAGCTCTTGGAAGAAGAGTAGTAAAGAGCAAAAGCAAAGTTAGAGGAGTAGATGAGATAACAAGCTTTAATTGAGGAATAATAAAAAAAGAAATTGTTGGAGGAGCAATAATAGTTCCTTTTAAGAAAATAAAAGCAAGACGAAGAATATGAGTAAATTTTAAAGCAGTAATAACACCTTGCATAAAAGCAAGCATAAATGCAATAGCAGTAGTAGCAGTATAAGTAATAGCTATTATAGCAATAATAATAGGTTCCTGTTGCAAGCAATAATTCTCAAAAATACTAAAATCCTTCTCCTAAATAGTAAGCTGTTTAAGCTAATTATAATGAAGTGACGTAGATAAACACTTATAGTCCTTCTAGTTAATAAAATTATGGTTAAAATCAACCACCTTCATTTGCTCAACCTTTTGCTTATCAAAATCAAAATAACTTAAAGCTTCCTGAAGACAAATAATTTAGAGAATCTCTCAGCAATAACAATAATAGGTAATCAGCTGCTCCTTCTTTCTCTAATCAAACAGATTCGATGATTGAAATCAATGAAAATAATTAAGCTCCTTGTCTTAATTTGGAGGATTTTGATCAAGCAAATTCAAATACCTCTCTTAATGCCAATGAATAATGTGAATAAGCAAGAAAATCTGTTGGATAGAACACTCCGACTCCTAAAAAATTGGAATTTAATAATTAAAATAACCGCTTGTCTATAGACGAATAATAAAAGTAAAAATATCCTTTAATTTAAGTTTTTATTTCATTAAAATATATTTTTTAAAAAGACGTAGTAAGAAGAATTCAATAAGCAATTCTCAAGAATTCAAATACTTTCAAAAGGAATAAAGAGAAGATAATTATGCTGTAAATACCAAAAAGAGCATCGATTTAACTTAATCATAAAGAAACTCATTATAATATAATAACTTCATGGCAGGTGAAGAAAACCCTAGACCATACGATCATGTCATTCAGCCTGAACCTATACCTCAAAGTATTCAAAATAACTGGTATAATTAAATTTTGATAAATAAAAACACAATAAAACTTTTAATTTATAGGAATCAAAATAACTAAGATAATCAAAACGGGACAATGTCTTCTAATAGTTCTAATTATTATAAAGAATTATAAGTAGTAAACTAACTTTTAAGAGATTCATAGCAAGGAAACACTCACCACATGAGAGAACAGTCGTATTCCTAGGAAAGAGAAATAAAACAATATGCATAAGCTAATTAAGCACATCCCCATAACTAATAGCAAACTCAAGCTTAAATGTTAATTAATTCTACTATCCCTAAAAACACAGTTAGTATAACATCTAATCACACCATCAGCAATAACTCCTAAGTTAATTAAAATAATCCTTATACTTAAAATGGACCAGCTGCAGCTTAGTAGCAGTTTACTGGTGCCTCTCCTGTAAGTGGAACTCATAAATAAAATACAAACTCTAACATAGCTTAGAGTTTCTCAAACAATTCTAATGTGAGAGGTTCTTAAACCACTGCAAATAATAGTAACAACAACAACAATAATGGTGAAAGCTCTAAGTTTATTTCACCAAGATAAAGTATGGATGGAGCTTTAAAGCTATTAAGCAATAAATAAAGAGATGAAAATGTTCGTCAAAGTGCTAATTAAAGCTTAACTGCAACAAACACTCCAAACAGCATGAATAAAAAACTCAAAAATAATCTCAACACATTGTCAGTAACAACTTCAAGCAGTAAATAACCCTCTGCAAAGTAGTCTCCTTCACCCAAAAGCAAAAGTAGGTTACAATAATAGTAGTAATAGATTCAATAATAAAACAGCATGCATTCCTCAGTAAACAATCACACTAACGGATAATCCTCTTATCACTCTACTCTCCCTTCTCAAAATATAAAATTGTAATATTTTTTTAATATTTTATCAAATAAATACAAAGAGTGCTTAATAAGTATTTAAGCAAGTACAATAAATATTAATAAAACTATTATTAGCATTTTTTAAAATTTAAATTTAAATTTTTATCTAAATTTTACTTTTCTAAATTAACCTTTTAAAAATTTATAAAAGGACAAACAAAAGCTAAAGTTCAAGTGCTAACAATAACAACAATCAGAATAGCCTATAAAATTCTTAATTAGGATAATCAAAACTAGTAAATAACACATAGATTTAATAACAGAATAGACCAGTAAGTTAATCATCTTCAATAAATTCTACTTAAAATGCCATTTCCGCTTCAAACACCTAATAAAGCATTAGCATGAGCAATAATAATACTTCAAGCTAATAGGGATACTCATAAAATAACACTCAATAAAAAAATTCTAAAAACAGTGATATTTCAGAAAATTTAGCAACTGAACCTAATTACACCAGCAAGCATGTTCAATAATCTTCTTAATCTAGCAACGGCTAATATTAGAATAGCAGTAATCTTAATAATGGATAAATTAAGAATCATTCTTTATCAATAAGTAAATAAAATGCTGTTTCTCCAAGAATAGCAACTGAAAACAGTGATCCTTATTATAGATAGCAAATATATTAAAATAATTCAAATAGCAGCAGTTCTAAATCTTACATGAATTCTTCTAAAATAAGTCCATCAACTACAACTAACGCATCATATTAAAATAAACACTTGACTGTCTAAAGTAAAATTTTCTTAAACATATATATCATTTTATATTAATGATGATAATATAAAATTAAAAATTTATAGGTGGTATTAAAGTTCACAGAGGCCCATTCAACCTAAGAGCTATTACAAATAAAGATCCAAAATATATTGTTTCTGAGCTAATAAAAACATTAGAATCTTTTAAAATGTACTACAAGCCAGTAAATAACTTATTAACTAAATATAACTTTTTTTATATTCTAATTTCATTATAACTAAATAAATAGACTTCTAAATTTGACATTAGAGTAGAGAAAGATTTAGTCAAATTTGATATATCTGTAAATATACTTCATAACGTCGAAAATCTTTTTATTATAAAATTCACTCGTCTTATGGGTGATACACATAAATACAATGAAATATGTAATAATATTCTCAATTAAGTACAATCATCTACTAATCATGAGTCTTCTTCATAAGTTTTTAGGTGAGTTGATAAAAGATAATAAATAATTCTAATTTTTAATATAAATTGACCGCCATATAAAATAAAAATTAAGAGAAGTTAAATTTTAAAATTTAAAAATCAAGAATTCTAAAATAAAAATAGATTTTTAGCTTTATTAAATATGACAATAACTAATTATAAAGAATAAAATTAAAAATAATAAATATTAAATAAATCTACAAACAAACAATCAAACTGTGAAGATCGTTTTAAAAACTCTTACATCTTCCAAAATATCTAATAAATAAATAATAAATAACTTTATGTGCTTATTTTATATATAAATTGTTTATAACTATTTTCCTTGTTTATATAATGATTTTTGCGATTTCTCAAAAATTTAATCATTCAAAATAATTAATTTTTGTTTAAAAATCATACTATTTATTTATTAATTAAATATTTTATTTGTTTATACTTATATAGAAAAATTGAAAACTAATTTCTCATTTTTTTAATTTTTAAAAAATTTTGAATAAATGTTTTAAAAAATTATCATGTAAATATAAATGACTAAATAGATGAAAGAAAGTTAAGATATCAATTACTTGATCATTTCAATTTAAACTTTATCACTTAAATTAAGATTTTAATTTAAAAATTTTAACAAAAAATTTCAATTTTAATAATTTATTTGCCATTTTTAAAATGTTTTTTTAAAACTAAAGTTTTAGCTGTGCTAATTCGAGTGATATTTTGCATAATTTAAATTTTTTTTGAATTTAGATTAGAGAATACTTTATCCTCATTTAAAAATTTTCAATATGATCTACTTTAATTTAGTTTATAGATTAATGTTAATTTAAATATATCTGATTTCTATTTGCTTCTTGGATTTTTCCCTTAATATTTTATTAATAATTTATTGTTTTGTATAAATATTTAAGAATACTATTTGCTTGAAAGTAATTTTTTATCAATTTTTAGACTTGTTGCTTAATTTAAAATTCATAAAAATGATTAATTTAAAAAAAAATTAAAAAGAAATAGCGCTTTAGATATGTATGTGAGTTAATTTAATAAAATTAAATATTTGTGATTTTATGCAGAATTAAATTTATAAAAAATAGATAAAATTTAGTAAAAGGAAAGTAATCTGAAACAATTTATTACTAATGATAAAGATAATTGTAATGCTTAAAAATACAAATTTTTGATTATGTAATTATTATATGGCTGCCAGTACTTTATTGTGAATTACTTACTTCAATTTCAAATAAAAATTTAGAGAGAGAGAAAATTTTCAATTTTATTTTTTAATTTGCCTTAAATATTTCATTACAAACCATAAATAATAATATTTTCGGTCACAGATTTTGTTTTTATATGCTAATTGATTGGATTACCATGTTTTGATTATAATTTCTTTCTGACTAAATTAATAACTCTAAAATCTATTTGCCAAAACAAAAAAAAGAAAAATTTTTTGCAATATTGGTAAAGAGAATAAGTAATAATACCAGTAATTAAAATAAAGAAAGCTTTGAAATAAGATATTTATTTCTAATTAATAGGCTTTATAAGATATAACTTAAACTCATCATATTTAAACTTGTTTTTTCATTTTGAAGATGATATCTTCGGGTGTTTATAAGCATAAAAACAGTCTTTCTCCTTAAGAAAACCCCATTTCATTGCAGAATTCACCGATTAAAATGTAAAATAAACAAAGCAATCATGTAAGAGATAGCAAATCAGTAAACACAAGCATTGAAGCTAAAAAGAAAGGTAATTTATTTTAGATCTTCTTTACATATATTAGCAAATTTAGTTTCGTGCGCTCTTATATTTGATTATAAAATCTGTTTAAGAAGCATAAATTCATTTTATTTTTTTTAACAATTAGAAGTATCTCAAAACATTAAGAAGTAATCTAAGCAAGCACTAAATAAAATATTGGTAAAACTTATATTAAATATTAGTATAATCAAAATTAATAAATCTATATATTATTGATATTAAAATGCTTTTTATAATACTCATTTTTGAAATAAGGATAATTTTGCATACTTGCAAAGTTAAAAAATGAGTTCTCATTACAATTTTAGAAATTTTAATTATAAAAAATAGTACAATCCTAGCAGCGATGATAAAAATTTAGGGGTTTACCATAATAATCATTCTAGGAATTAGCTAGAAGAAGTGATTTTACAACAACAAAATTATTATTCTAATTTTTAGCCATAGCAGTAGTAATATGGAAATTAAATCTAAAATAATGCGAGTTCTTTGATAAGTAGGAAATAAGAGAACTAGAATTTAAATACACATGCTAATCATAATGAGTCAAACAATATATATTAAACTCCACCAAGGACTAAAATATTGAATTATAGTAATTGGGAGCCGAATCTTGATAATACATTGCCATATATCCATTAAAACTTTAATCATTAATCTTAGAAGCATTAGCAATTACTTTAATTACAAACAACTTAGAAAAAGTAATAGAACTCACATAATCGGACTAATTCCTAAAAAACAAAGAAAAAGGAAGATATATTAGCACCGTATATTTATGGAAATAATCCTTTCAAAAATCCTTAGTAGGGTGCAACATTGAGTGGAGGATTTAGATATCAGCCACCCCCTTTTGTAAGTACCATTAAAAAGCAAGTAAAAAAAAGCAATAATAGTTAAAATCAATACAATGCTAATCCTTCCCTTTCTGAAAATGAAGCTGACGATGATGTTAATGTTACTTATCATCACCCTAGCCGCAATAGAAATAATTTAGATAATCCTCTTTAGTAACCCTAAAACATATTGGATTAAATTTTTTAGCCTTAAAACTAAAATAGTTCAAATGCTATGAAAACAAATTAAGAAAAAACTAATAACATTGTTAAAACTAGAGCTTCAGCTTCATTTAATAGCGACCCTTCTCGCGACATAACTGCTTTAACTGATAGTGAAGCAAATGATCAAACCTCCTAAAGTAGATATAATAGAAAGAAGTATACTGTTAAAAGGCGTGCTAAAGAAGAAGAACAATCTAAATAATTATAGGGTTTTTCTTCAAATAATAGATCCGTTTCAAACAATTACTATCATAACAAGTAAGAAGATGTTGATAACAAAAAAGATTAACCAGGTGCTACTTTGAGAAATAATTGGAGCTAATACGAAAATAGCCAAAAATAAGAAAGTAACGATAAGCAATATCTTACATAATATTCAAATACCATGAATTAACAGCAATTTTAAGGATAGCATAATATACTGAGTGAAGATTCTAGGTAACATTCTACTAGCGTTAAAGGAGGAATTAATCCTTACTTGAGAGTTAGTCACCAGTCTTATGATTCGATTGCTAATTAAATTTTAAGCTTAGCACCTAAATCTTCCCATTCAACTAATGCTAAATTAATAGAGAACTTTTACAATAAAGGTGATAATTCTTACGTTGCAAAACAAACAGAAATATCAGATACTTCTTTGCCATAAATATAATTTGTTAATAATACATAAACCGATTAGTAGAAACAATATGGAGACAGCTTATCTCAGCAATATGATAGATCTATATTGAATACTTTCAACATAGATAAAACAATTAAATAAAACTCCTAAATGCAAACTCAAGAAAAGAGTGAAGATGATGGAAAGGCTCTTTCTTCTGTACCTTCTAAGCCAAGCTATGAATATAACATAAACGAAATAGGTTCTGATAAAAATGGAAGAAGAGTAGGAGAATATTTACCCATAACAAGCCAAATAAATGATAAAAAAAGTAGGAGAAAAGAAAGATCTAATTCATATCGCATGCAGCACCTAGAATAAAAGGAAAGTTAAATAATAAATATGGCATACAGAGAGAATGAGTTTGGAAATAAAATGCAAACAAAGAAATCTCAAGTAGCAACATTCCATGATGGAAATCAACTTCTACCTCATCAAAACATTATACTTAATAGTAGAATGAATGAAATAAAGAAATAAATATAAGTAAAAGACATTTAAAGACTTGACATTAATATAGATTTAATTGATAAATAGAAAGAAAATAAGATTGCAATCAAATAATAAGCTAATGGTTAGACCAATCACCCTTAAAGCTAATTAAGTAATCATATTAACACTCACCAATCAAGGAGAACTAAAAAAACATCAAGTGCTCTTGAAAATGGAATTTATTTATACAACAACGACTTTGAGTTCGAAGAGGAAGAAGAAACAAGTACTTATCCAAAATAATAAAGTTCAGTTGAGGTTTAAAAGTTGTCTGAATATCAAAATAATTCTAATAATAATTAGAATCAAGTTATGAAAAGCTAATAAAAAGAGAATACTCATAATGCAACTAGCTTTTTAGCTAAGGATAATAGAGAGAATGAGTTAGTTAATAACAGTGACATTAGCACAAATATATCTTCTCCAAATCCTTCCATATTAAACGAAATTAATGATAGAAAGAATAATTAGCATGCAAATGAGCCCCATGTCAGACATAAATTAGCTGAAAAAAGCCATTCAGTAATGCCTCATAGCTAGAAAGTAGAAAATACTTTGGCAGATGAAAGCTTTTTAACTAATAAAGACTGTCATCATAGCAAACATGATTAAAAAAATTCAAACAATAGTCTTTCTCCAGATTCATTTTTGAAAAATGAAAGCATGATGATAAAATAAAAATTAGCGAAGGCTTGTATAAGATTCTCAGTTTTAGGAGGAGGAGAAGTTATAGAAGCTGAGGATTTCTCTTTGAAAAGTTTAGATTCAAATGGCCAATCCTTTAATAAGTACAGAATAAACATTAAAAACGTTGTAGAAATCGAAGACTATATGGAGTAAATATGTCAACATTTATCAAACTAATCTTATGAATATATGAACTCAGCAGAATAGTTTATTATTATGATCAATGAAGACCCCCAATACAATATAAACTAAGTTTACGTAAATTATTTGGAAAAATTCTTTTTAATTTCATTTAAATTCTTTTTACAAAAAAGAGATTTTTCAGTGATGAAAAGCTATCTAGAGTAGGCAAAGTCTTAACTGTACTTGAACTTATATCTGTCTACTTGATAATTAAAATAGGAAGGACTAAAAAAACTTCAATAAGACAGTATTATCCTAAAATGAAAAGTCTGTTGACATACACTCATTAAAGCTTTCTACTTTTTTGGGACCAAATATACTTGCTCTTCTCATAAAATATTGAAGATAAGGTAAAATAATTTTTATTAAATGTAAAATATGTAATTTACTTAAATTGTGAATTAATTGATAGGATTGCTTAGAAAGGTTAAGAGAACGTATAGAAGAAAAAAGACAAGTCAAGTTAGGAAATAAAAAATCTTCTTATCTTTAATTGAAATAGAATTATGACATAATATGCAGTCTCATAAAACCATTGTAATAAAATTTATTTGTTAATATTGTTTACTAAATATTATTTAATTAAGAATTAAAGAAATCAAAGAAATAAGCTAAGATCTAGCTAAATTATTTAAGGTCTTCGAAGATTAAACTATTGTAGAAACCTTTAATACAGTAAAGTAAATCTTTGGTGTAGATCTGGTATGTTTTTATTATATTCATTATAAATAAATAGAATAATTATTTGATTCTTAAAAATTCAAATTAGATTTAAAATGAGAGCGGTCTTAAGGAATAAGAAAATGAATAAAGTAAGTAAACAAGCGTAGGAAAACCAATTAACCCAACTAATAAAAGAGCAAGAAACATTAAACCTTTCTTACCATAATAAGACACAAGTTAGAAAGCCTTAACTTTAGTATTAGATTTAGACGAAACACTCATTCATTTTTATGAAGTACTTACTAAAATATTTTTGATATAAACTTAACAAAATTTTTAAAAAAGACTCGTAATGGTGGCTAATATTAAAAGAGACCATTTTGTGATAAATTTTTAAGAGAGATGAGCAAGCTGTATGAATTAGTTATCTTTACTGCTGGAACAGAAGATTATGCAAATTGGTAAATATTGACATATTTTTTTTCTAAAATAATTTTTTTATTTTATTTTGCTTAGGGTTTTGGATTCATTAGATAAAAACAAGTTTATTTCATATAGACTTTATAGGTAGCATACAAATTTTACCAACTGTGTTTATGTCAAAGATTTAAGTAAAATAGGTAGGGATTTGTCTAAAACAATAATTGTAGACAATGTACCTGAGAATTTTAGGTTGTAAAGAGAAAATGGAATAGGAATTAAAAGTTGGTACAACGATCGAAATGACACAGCCCTAAACGATATAATACCTGTACTTACAGAATTAGCCTAATAAAACCCAGAAGACGTAAGAATAGCTTTAAAGAAGCTCCGCTAAAAGTATCCACCTCATAAGGTGAGAGGCAACTTTGATCTGCCTTATTGAAAATTTTATTTACCAGTAATAAATTGAAAAACATCAGCATAAAAAATAATTTTAGATTTTGAGATAAAGAAAATATTTTTTCTATCTAATTTTTAGATATTTTGATAAAATTGGAATATTCTAAAATATTTAACTTTATGATTAGAATAAAGGACACAAGACAGACATACTAATTTATTTAAAAATTATAAAATAATTTCTGATCAAACTATTTTTTCCACTCTACTAAATAAACAAATAAACAATCAAATCAGTATTTAAAGAAAAATATTATTCAATAAAATTGAATATTTAATCTACTAATAAAAATATATAAACTTATTTATAAAAAAAAACATAATTCTAAATTGTATGTATATCTATCTATATATATCTTTCTTTCTTTTTGTACATAAAATTTGAAAAGGATTTCTAACTAAAGTAAATAAAGAGCAAAGAAGAAATAAGTTATCGATTTAAATATGCAATTTTTTCAATTTGAATTGTAATAGAATTTGGAAAATTGTTTGGATTTATTGAACTTTTAAAAAAATTAAATATATTTTTAACTAAAATGTGAATATAACTTTGCTTCGAGCACATTCTTTTTATTTTCTTTTCATATAAACATACTGTCTATAATTCATTTCAAAATAGATAAAACTTGTTTAAATTTCAAAAACAAAAAATTTTGGTCAGGGATTATTTTACCCGCATATTGCCTTCCTTTAGTCACATATGCATAATTGAATATCAATAAATAATTTTTAACTGAAGTAAGAAAATTAACAAAAAATTGAATATTTTTGAGAATAGCTCATTAATTCAAATTTCCTTAACATTTTAATTTCAATGATAAGTGTTTATTTATTTTTAATGATTTATAACAAAAATTGAAGATAATCATGGGTGATTTCTAACCTGTTCAAAATAAATTTATTTGGGCTCTTTACGATGCAATATTTTTTTTCTTTTGAGTTAATAAATAAATAAATATTATACTAAAGGTACCAATAAAATTGATTGGATTTACTAAAATCTTAATGTAAATTTAAAGTTTGAAAGCTAACTAATTTTATTGAATTGATGATGGCAATGACAATAAATGATAAAATTTCTTATGGCTTTTACTTGAATAATTTGATATAATTTCGAAGGATGTTTATTAGAAACTAGCTAGTTAAGAATAAATTTTTTATTTTTAAATATTCATGCGATTTAGGCATTTTGATAATATAATTTAATTTAAGGTAAAAATAAACAAATCTAAAAAAAATTAAATTAATTAAAAATGCCTCCCAAAAAAGGACCCAAGGAACCCGAAGTTAATGTCCCTGAAGGTGACGCCTCTGCTGGTAGAGATATTTTCGATGCCAACTGTTCTGCTTGCCACGCTATTGAAGGTGATTCTACCGCTGCTCCCGTTCTCGGTGGTATCGTCGGAAGAAAGGCTGGTGCTGAAAAGTTCGCTTACTCCAAGTCCATGAAGAACTCCGGTATCGTTTGGACCGATAAGCACCTTTTCGCTTTCCTCAAGAACCCTTCCAAGCACGTTTCCGGTACTAAGATGGCTTTCGCTGGTCTTCCTGCTGATAAGGACAGAGCTGATCTTATTGCTTACCTCAAGTCTGTTTGAACAAAATTTAGCAAGCATTACTTATTATGTTCATAAAACCAATTAAAGCATTAAGTTAAATTATTTTTGATGTAAATTTGTGTTATGCGTGTACCATAAGTAGATGTATTCTCAAGTTTATCTTTTATGCACAAGAGCACATCTTTACTTCAACTTCAATACAAATAAAAGCACTTACTTCCATAAATTATTTTATCTTAAAGTAAAATAAATTACAATTATATGTACATATTTCACACCGCCACTGATTATTTATTCTACTAAATAATTCAATTTATGTTTCATTAAATGGATATTCAAATTATTTAGTTGATTCTCATGGCAAATACATACTTATCTGTGTTCTCACATGCCATATCTTTAGTCCTGCACCCCTTTTTTTAATCTTTATTATATTTTCTTGCAATAAACTCTGCTGTTTTAAGTCTTAGCTTGAAAATAGAAATTTCTGAAAAGCAAGCAAGCACTTTAAATCATAAAAATTTATCTTTGTTACATGCTATTCCAATTTTATATTAAAATCTTATTAATAAATTCATACATAATATAACAGCTTTTATTGTTTTAATCAAAAAATTCTTTTAATTATATAATAATATTCTTTGAAAGCGATTCAGAATTCTAGTTTATTTGACGAATCATTAACTAAATTTCAAAGTATAAATAGTTTTTAACTTGTACAGAAAACAAAATATCTTTTAATATTAATTTCTACAATTTTATTCATCTATTAAAAATTATTGTGTCTAAAGATAAATAATAATACGTATTATATTTTAACAATTTATTTTTGATGATAAAATATATTCATCCTAATGAAGTCTAATTTTATTTTACTACTTATAATTAAACAAAGATGATATATGTAAAATTTAACTTTTTTTAATAACATTTTGTTAAAATTGTTATTTTCTCCTTTATTATTTTCTCTTTTAAACATATAAGGTTAAAAATTCATTTCATCTTTCAAATAAAATAATCAATGAAGCTAATCAATTGATATTTGCAGATTCTTTTTAAAAATATTTTTTAAATGTTGGAGATGTAAATAATTTTATTTTAATTTTAAAAAGTGGTTAAAATCAAACTAATAAAAAAAATTAATTTTACTTATTTCAACATTTAAAAAAAAGAAATTTGAGCTAAAATAAAATGTTATTTTTAAAAGGTATTTTAAAAGAAAAGTAATTCTGTAACAATTAAGGGAAAATTAATTCTTAAAATATTATTTTTAGGCTTTTTAATAAATTATATAGCTTTTTAAAAACTCAATTATAATATGAGCCAAAAGTGGTGTATATAAATAGTACTAATAAATACTAATAGAATTCTAGAGCGGGAAGGCTTATAATTTTCATAATTAATAATATTTTGAAATATATTAAAGATTTAGAAATAAAATTAAATGGAAGATTCTGCTTTATTAGAGAAGTTAAAAGGATAAAAATGGGATCGCATAACAGCTGAAGAAGATAAAGGCTTGAAACTTCTTCTTTCAGATCAAAACTAGAGCTAAAAGATCCCTTATATGTACAATAGCGAATTGAAAATTACGTTAGCAAGACAAATTTAAGAGGAATAGGTCATAAATGGTATTTCAGCTCTAAAAAAATTAGGATTATTAAAAAATTTGTAAATTTGTGTTACTTTAGATTAATATGCGGATAAGCCAACCTTCAAAGATCTGTTACTAAAAGTTTCTAATTAATTAGGCTAGCTAAAGGTGTTAAACAGCTTAGAGATTGTAAATATTTAATAGTATAGTTTGGGATAAGAAAGTATTCTAAATGATATCTGCAATATTGAACAACTTTAAAATCTGGAAATTAAAGAATAGGGTTTTGCATTCAATTTATCTAATTTGTAGTTTGACAGTATTTATGCCAATTAATTTTCTATGATATTTAAATGCACTCTTTTAAAGAAGCTGACTATACATTTAATTAGAAAAATTGAATGTAGCGAAGAGTTCAAATCAGAATTGAAAAAACTCGAGAATTTACATTAATTAGAGGAGTTTAATTTATTCTCAAGTATCAAAAACGAGTCTTTTTATGAATATTTAGGTCATCATATATCTAAACTTCCTAATCTCAAAAATTTCGAAATAGCATTCTTAAATTTTGAAGCACCTGATGTTGGTCAATTTAGTAATAACATTATGAAACTTTCATAAAACATTTGTAAATCAACAAGCATAGAATAAATTAGAATAAATACATTTAAGATTGGAGAATAAGAAGAACAATACAACTAAGCAATTAATTATATTTCTTAAATAAAGCAATTAAAAAGCTTTAAAATAGTGGCATAAAACTATCATAACATATTCGATAAGCTTAATTAATTCACTTAGTTGTAAAGTCTCAGCTTGATTTTAAGTTAATCTGTTAATCCATAATAGCTTTAAGCCTTAAAAAATCTCACCTAATTAAAAAGACTAGATTTTTATTCAGTATAAGCTATGGATTATTAAAAATTAAGAGATCTCTTAGCAAGCATCAAGTGCCTTAAAAACTTAACTTACATTTCTATTCAAGATTACAACTGGCTTCTTTAGAAAATTAAAAAATTACCTAACTTGGTTGAATTTGAGATTATTGATGAAGAAAATTTATGAGCTACTTTTAAACTTTTAAAACTCAATTTTTGATAAATTGTTTGTTATCATTTTTGTATTTTTGTAATAAATTTATTTTTAAATAAACTAGGAATAATCTGATAAATTAAAAATAAATTCTCATTTTTTATTAAATTTATTAATAAAACAATTAAGAAAAATAACTCATTAAAAATGTATTTTGTCTTACAAAAATATTAATTTTGTTTTTTACATAATCAAATTAATTTAGCAATTTAAGCTGCTTTTTGTTAAAATAATTTATTATCAGGATTTTTTAATTGTTATTTATGGAGAGCATAAACAGTTTTAGCATCATGATCATCATTAGATAAAGCAACCTTTTTAAAAATTTCTTCAAACGAAGGTATATTTTCTTAAATTTTTATGTCATTTATTTGTTTAATAATATTTGAGTAATCAAAAAATCTAAAAGTAGTTAAAAGAGCACATATCAAGCCAGTAAAATATGATTAAAAGGCTTGTTTTTCATCATCCATTAAACTAAGGATACTTTAAAATGACAAAAAGCTGTTGAATCCATGCATAACAGTAAAGTTACTGGTTTACCAATATATCTTAATCAAAAAATCTAGCAATTCTTTTTAAGTTTTTTCTCCTTCATATAAAACAGGATGAGATAAGATATCCCTAAATATCTAATCTGAGTCAATTGTTTTCATTCTATCAATAATTATTCCTTAAAAGTTAACTTTTTCAAAATGCTCTCTTTTTTCTACAATTTTTTCTATTATTTGTGAAATAGACAGGGATTATTTTGAGTTATCAACTTTCATCATTTCGAAATGAGAAATAGCTATATAGGCTAGAAGCTAAGGATAAGCGTCAATTAAATCCATATCTAAAAAGAAACCTAGCTTAATTATACCTAATATAAAAAGATAAATTGATAAATTTAATTTTTAATGATTAAAATAGGTTTACAATGAAAAGCTTCACTATAGAGAAAAGATGGCATTTGGTTTAAATAGTATTTGAGAAATTCTTAGCTACTTTAAAATTTGCTTTGCTCTTACTAAAAGAAATCGAGAAAATTGTAAAATTATTCTTCTTTACCAAGATAGTTTTTATAATTTTATTAATCTATCACAGTCTAAGGAAAATTAATTACTTCTTTGGTTACTTTTTTAGCCATATTTTTTAAGTAAATTTCACTTGCTTCTGCTATTCTCTCTTTTGATGCACCAATGTAATATAAACTGTACATCATCATAGGATGATGAATAGATAGTCCACAAAGATTTTATTCATTACAATATCTTGGCAATAGGTTCAGCTAATCTCTTATCAGCTTTAGAGTAGTATTGTAAATTTCTTAAGACATTTTTAGATTTTTTGTTATGTTTATCATATTAATTTTTTTTATATAAATTAATTATATCATTTTATGTTAATGCTAATTTTTATTATAGATAAATATTTTCTATAATTAATCTTATTCATCATTTTTATAATCAAGTCATTAATTTTTTACGTCACTGAGTGTTTATGATAATGTAAAAATTAAAAAATTAGATTTTGTAAGATTTGAAAGTTTATAGAAGATAGATCGAAAAATTAAAGAAGAAAAAAAGAAAAAGTATAAAAATAAAGTTTACATCTCGTCTTAAGATATTTATTGCTAGACTCATAATTAGGATATAATAATAATGGTGAAATTATTTGACTAAATAAATATAATAGAAGAATAAAATTAAAAGTATGAGATAAACTTAATTTTAAAAATATTTTTATCTGTTATTTGAATTAAATTAGCGTATTACAGATTATTTTATCTTAAATTTAACCATTTAATTATTAAATATTTTTTAGAGGTTTAAATTGAGTAAAATTATTTCTAAAATATAAAATAGAGAAAGATAAATTTTAAATTTTCAAGCAAATTTATGAATGTCGAAACAAAAAAATAAACAAATTGTTTTTATTTCTTTTGTTTAATGGATTAATTTGTAAAAATAGCTATATTAATTTTTTATTCATTCAATAATTATCAGTAATTGAAAGTTTTATTATGTAATTTACACTAAAATTCATAAAAAAGTATTTTTTTCAAATATAATTTTGAAATATTACATCGCATATTTTAAGCTAAAAACAATTTTTAACTCATTAAATTATTTATAAAATCTATGCTTTATATTAATTATTTAAAATTGTAAAAAATCAGTAAAAAATAGCTAAGATTCAAACAAGATTTGATTTTATGTAATAATTTTATTTCTTTAATACCAAAATTCATTCAAAAATATGTATTTCAATAAATATTTTAATCTAACATACAATTTTTAGCTCTTTTAATTATTAAAAAGTCTACATTTTATTTTAATTATTTAATATTATAAAAAAATCAGGAAGAAATTCAAACAAAGATTTTATATCATGTGACCATTTTATTTTATTCACACAAAAATTAATTACAAATGAATTTTTTTTCAACAAAAAATTTATTTAAAATTATAAATATTACAAAATATTTTAATTTAAAACATAATTTTTAACTCTCTAAATCATTTGTTAATGGTATGCTTTATTTTGATCATTAAAAATTGTAAAAAATCAGTAAGAAATAATTATGAATCTATCTTATTTTTTTAACACAAACAAACAAGATTTGATTTTGTATGATATCAAATATTATGCATTATTTTATTTAGAAAGCGTTTGTTTCATAAGTTATTGAATTTTTTAAGGAGTTTTTAATTAATTATTTAATTTCAATAATAAAATATTACATACTTACATTTTATTAAGTTGTAAATGCAAAAAGCTATAAAAGATTCGCTTGTAAAACAGCAACGAGAAGCTAAAGATTTAGGTTCTTTCAGAAAATAGAGGCTATTTTAGAATATTTGCAAGAAAAATCTTATTGAGGTCGAAAATGTTTATATTGAGTAATCCGAAGGTCATTAGTTATATGATGCTCATCTAAAAAAAATGAAATAAGTAAAACCTAAAACTATTGAAGATATTCAAAAAGAAAGAGCTAATCCTTTAGGGATTGATAAAAAAAAAATAAAAAAAGCCAATAATCTCTTGCATGAGGTAGATAAAAAGGAAAAATAGCTGTCAGAAAGCTTTATGTTTAAATAGAAATTTTAATAAAAAGTTGCTGTTGATATGTATGGAGCAAAGGATAATTAATTTTATTATGACTCATTAGAAATAAGGAGTTTAAATGAATTTATGTTTTTTTATGAAATTCTTAAAAGAATAAAAGCAGATAAATAGCACGAAGAACAACGTGCTTTATTTAAAGCTAAGCTATAAAAAATATGGGAGTTAGAAGCTTTAGCAAATAATAGGAATGTTTAAACTAATAATAGTACTTTCAAAGACTCAAATAAAAATGATAGCAAATTAAGTAGAATATAAAGTGCTAACAGTTAAAGCAATAGTAGGATAAAATTGTAGATGGTAGAAGGATCACCAAAAACATTCATAAATTCAAATAACTTAAAAGCGTTTTCTCCTTCTGAATCTAATAGTAATTATTTACTTAAATTCATTCTGATTTATTCATATTAGTTATTGTTATTTTTAGATTTGCTATCACTTAAAAAATAAGGGTAATATGCAATTTAAAATGTTGTTTTATTTTAAGCATAATAATTTAATCTAAAGTAGAAATTATTAATAATTAATTAATTCATACTTTTCAAAATAGATTAAGAAAATGACACTCCAACATCTACAAGTCAGAATGCAAATTAAAAAAAAAAAACTGGGAGAATAGGCCTAACTCAGAGAGTTGAAGAACTCAAACATAGAGACTCTCAAATTAAATTTCTTTCAATAAAGCCTTCTCCTAAAGAGGTGGATACAAAAAATAATTCTTAAAAATTGAAAGTTGACTAAAAAGTAGGTACAGAAGAATTACAAATACCTAATTCTACCAAAAGTATGAAAAGTTTAAAAGAGTTTTAAGGGACGAGTAAGTTTATGACGATGAAATAAGCTGATATCTAATTGGTTGAGCTATTAGAAAAAATAAGAAAAACCACAAAAACGAGTGAAAAGAGAGAGAAAACATAAAATTTAATTGTCCCAGGTATGAAGAAGGGATTTAATGCTTAAGACATCAATAATGTTGTAGATCAGGCAATAGAGAGAGCAGAAAAGACTAAAAATGTAATATCAATGCAGTCTTTTACGACTTTAGATTAGAATAATTTAAAAGTTCCAATTCTAAATAAGCTGCAGAGAACTACTGATTATATAGTCAGAGATAAAGATTCTATAAGTATTAAGACAAGAAATGCTTCTGATTTAATTATTGGAGACAATTTTGACACTGAGCCTAAAGAATAGAATAAATTGTTTAAAGTTAACTAAGCCAAATCTATGAATGTAATCAAATTAACAGAGGGAGTAAAGAGCAATAAAAATAGTCAATAACAGCAATCAGCAAATATTCTTGACTAAAATAATATCCAAAAAGACAGAGAGAGCTTTTAATTGAAGGTGATTCATGAAACAGAAGAGCATTAGTTTTAGGCTCGATAACATAATCATATTGATTTTGGGGAGAATAGCGCTTAAAGATAGCTTTCACCAAAACTTTAAAATAACAAATAGGAAATTGTAAAAATAAATTAAAGGAGAAATAGCTCTAAGGGCTAGCAACAGAAAATAGATTATTAAATTAAGGTAACGACTGAAAATGAGCAGAGTGATCAAAAAACACTTGAAGAAGATAGCAACAAATAAATAATAAGAATGTCTGATTTAATAGATTTATCTTATGCTTAAAATATTGAAAAAATTGATTATCTTTATAGTAAAACAGACAAAGACACTGTGAATATCAAAAAAGACTCTGATTTCTTTTCAAATAATAATGAGGACGATATTAAAATGAACTAGTTCTTGATAGACACTAAAGATAATAATGAGGAGCCTAGCAATTCTTTGAATGTAAGAAAATCATCACTTACTTAAAGGTAGAAAAGATCTACACTTGAGCACATTGAAAGAGATTCATAGCATTATTTAACTAGTTAGAATGAAAATAGACAAAAGAACAACAATAACCATTCGTTACCTGATTTAGATTAAAGTTTATCACCTCCAAAACTAACGTAGATCTATAAAAACAAAAGCTAAACTTCATTTACAACGCTCTAAGTACCTAATAAAGAATCACCTGTTCTTAAAGGTGCAAGTTATAGGGAAATTTCGATGACTTTTACAAAAAAGGAAATAGATAAATTCGAAATAGAAAAAAAAATACAATAAAATTTAGACAATATCCATAAATAGCTAAGAATTCAAAAGAAAGTCAATCTTCCTTAAAAACTACAAAGAAGAATAAGAGCAAAACACAGAAACGCATAGGAACAATAGGAAAAATATCCATTTAAATTTTCTCCTTCCTTTATATCTAATTGGGTAGACTTAAGATCAAAAATAGAATAAAAATACGATATACCATCTAAATTTCATGTACATAAGATCCTTAATGAAAGAATCAGAGAGATTAAGCATCAAAAAAGGATAAGTAATTCAGCAGACAATTCCTTTTATATTTATGAACCAGAGTATAATAATTATTATTTATGAAAATTATATTTTTTGTTTGATTTTTTGTAAATAAATTATCCACATCAGTTAAATACACATTCAGTCTTTTTAAAATTTGTAACCCTTCTAACTAAATATGTATTAACAAATAAACAAAGTGGTTGATTTTTTTGATAAAAAAAATTGGATATTAAAAATTGATCGCAGAATCGAACATTAAATTACTTATTAATAAATTTCTTGAGTAAAGTTAGATTTTTTGTTTATGATAAATAAATAAATTGAGTAAATATGATCATTTGATTGATTTTAGTTACAAATATAAATTCTTAAATAATTACTATCAAAACAAATTAAAAAAAAAATACATCAAAATTTAATTAGTTTAAAATAATCTTTTTTTAAATATTTATCGTTATTTATTATATCTAATATTTACAGTTATTTATATTACCTATGTACATAGTATAGATTGCATTATTGCTTGTTATTCATTTTTAATATTTTACTAGTTTGTTCAAAAAAAAAAAATATTTGATTAAAAATTGTTATTTTTTCTATGAAGAAAATTATCTAATTGTAAAAATGTAATCTTCTTTCTTTTTTATTTCAAAGTATAAATTATTTATTGATTGATTGATCGATTGACTATAAATTAAGTTAAAAAGTTTCTTTTTCTTATTGATTAACTCTCATCTTTTATCTTACTAGTTTTCCTAGTTTACAAAAGTTCTATTTACAGGATGGATTGAGCTAAAAAAATATTTTATTTATTCGTGGCTAATGCCTTTTAAACTTTGATTATTGTTAATGTTAAATGTTTAGTCTGTGCTTAGAAGCTCATATGATACATCCTGAGATTTCGTCTCAAAAGAATTACGGGCGTTTTAGTTTTAGTGTTAACTTTAAGGATAAAGCATGATTGAGGATTTTTTGTAAATATTTGTTTAATTACTAGAGTTATCAACTGTTTAATTATATTTTTTTTCTGTATCTTCTTTAGGCTAAATGTTTGATTAGTAGTACTAATTTCTAGCTGTATTAGCCTAAGTAGAAAGCTCATTATTGCTAAATCTATGTGAAGGACATGATTAGTTGCAAATATTTATCTAATTAATCACTAATTTATCAAGTAAAACATTTGATGGGGAAATAGAATTGCTAAGCTCTATTTATTCTTATTAATTTAGCATTATTCTACATTCATTTGAGTAAGAGCTATTTAGTTATTTGACAAAGCAACAATTTCTGCATTGGAAATTGTAAAACTAATAAAATGAGTGGTAATTTTGTTCTTTATGGCATGTAGAAATAAAAAGCAATGTGCTAAAATAGCAAATGTATTTATCATAAACTCCCTTGTTATATCTCTCTAAAAGCTCATTACTGTAGTTACAATTTGATACAATAATTAAATTATTTCTAAATTGCTGATTTATAGCAATTTACAACAATTCTTCTTACTTCAGAATTTAATTGTCATAGAATACCCAATCTCCTTTATATTTAATACTAGGACCATCAAAGTGTATATTAATTTCACTAAAATTTTTATACTTGTTTATATTCTCTATCAAAAACGATATAACTTGGCTTTTTTTAATAAACTTGTTTTTAGACAACAGACTCTCAAATGAAATAACATCGCAATTTAGTTTTAAACTTTTTGCATGATTGTACAAAGCTTCTTTATCTTGACGAATGAGCTGTTATTCATCTTTCCCTTTATTAGCATGTTAAAAAGAAACTCCTTAATCAATTAAATTTTATCTATCATAATCACTTTCAAAGTTTTAAGCAGATCCAATAAAGATAAATGCCACTTGGCTTTAGCCTTAGCATTAACTGTCAATAAATTACTATTTATTCTAACTCATAGATAATTTACTTAGATTTGATAATATTTGACAAATTTTTAACCTAGTATTATAAATAATTTCAGATTATTTATTTATTTAATTTACTTAATTACTTAAAAAATTCTTTTGAAAGTTTATATTTGAGATTGTATATTTTTCTATTGTTTTTGTCAAATCTTAATTTTTTTCTTTTAATATGCAAGCACCAAATTTATTTGAAGAATAAATAAAGTTTACTAAAAGCACTAGATAAATATTATTTATTTTACAATTTTTATTGCATCCAAAAGGTAGAATTAATTAATTATTTCAAAGCAGTACAAATCAATTAAAAATATGAAAATGTTTAAATATTTTTTACAATCGTTTAGGAGTTTAGGAGAGTCAAACGTAATAAAAAATTATATAAATATTTTAATTAAATAAAATATTTATTCTAAAATTTAAATAATTAAAATAGTCAATAACATCTACTTAAAAATTACATATCACCTGATAATTTTCAAGAGGATTTTTTTATTTAAAATATATTGTCTTGAAGTTTATATTAAATCAATAATCTTAACGCAAAAAAAATAACCATAAATTTAATTTCAATCATATTTTTCTAATTTTATAAAAATCACAACACATTTTTGTATTTTATGTTTAAAATGTTAATAAACTAAAATAAAATATTAAGAATTTGAAATTAAAAATTTTAAAATAATTAAATGACTGAATTAAAAGTAAATTGATTGTTAAATGAGTAATTTTTATGTACTATCTACTTATTTACTATTTTAAAAGGTTAAAAAGAATAAATTTAAAAGGATTAACTAAATCTAAAAATAATTCAAATTACTTTTCAAAAATAATAAAATCATTATAAAAATCAAATGAAATTATAATTTATTATTATTTTTTTTAATGTTTATAATTAAATTTTATTAAATAAGGTATGGATGGATGGATAGCATAAACTAATACGATACCAAAAAAATGGAGAGAGATATGATGATTTTAAAAAGATTTTAAGTTAAAGAAATAACAATTTTTTGGAAGCGCATATTTACTTTAGAGTATAAAATAAACAACCCATAGAGAAAATAAATAAGAATTGACATATTACATTTATATATGTACGTTTCAATTACTTCAAGGTACCCATGTTATTACATCAATAGTACCTTTGATATATGGAGCTAAGAATTCATTTAAAGGATCATTCATTAATGTTTAAAGCTTTTCTAAACATATTTTTGCCTTTTTACGCCCAATAGGATGCTCAGCAACAGAAGCGATAAGCTAAATTATATTAAGTTAAGTTTACTTAGATGGATCATCAAGCAATTCCATAATTCTTGCAAAATATGAATAGTCAAGAATCTATTTTTTTTTATAAATAAGTTTCAATTTAAATTAAATAAAATATTTACTTAATGCTTTGCTTCGTTTCTTTAGGCTAAAGAAGCTAAACATATAGAAGCAGCCTCTCTTACATAGCTAACTTCATCATCAAGTCTTTTGCATAAAGGAAGCACACATTTTAAATCAATCTCTTTTATTTTACCTAAGTCCAAAAAGCTGATAGAAGCTAGATTTTTAGCAGACAACTCTCTAATCTTTTTATTATAAAATCACTTAGTCATATTGATATTTTCATATTCAATTTTTACCTTAGGATTTTAATGCTCTAATAAACCAGTTAATCTAGTAATTGCTTGGGTTTTTAGAATTTAGTTAGTAGCATCTTCGCCTTCTAAGATTTTTTTTATTAACTATAAAACCTTAATCAATATACTTTCTACCTTTTCTTCAATTAATTTATCAACAAAGAAAGGAAGTTTTTCAGCTAAAAGAATATGCTCGGCTCCATCTCTAAACTCTGCAAGATTATTCATAGCATCATAAGAATTGGTTCTTATTTCTGATTGATAATCATCAATCAATTCAGCTATATGATGAATGTATGCATTTTATATTACTTTGTCTCTTCCGTATTTTAATGAACAAACTTAAACCTAAATGTTAAATTTTAACTTTTTTATTAACCAACACATTCTTTTTATATATAATTTGCATTTAAAAAATTATTTTTCTAGATTTATCTGCTATCTTTGTTTAGTTTAATAAACTTTTAATGCATATTTGTTAATTAATTATATAAAAATATGATAATTACGATTGATCTTGATGCAAGTTCTCTGATAGGATCAGACTTATCTCTTAAATGTTATATTAATACTGCCAAAATATCGCTACTCATGAGAGCAAGATTTATGAAATCAGCTCTTCTAAAATCTTCGTTAATTTCTTCTAAAGTCTTCAACTTTAAAATATCGGATTCTGTAACCAAATCTTTAGTCATCTTTTCATATCTACGATCTCCGTAGGCAAATCTCAGAGTATTTTCAGGTGCATCCACATAATCTTATCTACTCCTATGATATGCAATAATCCTATCGTTGCTAAGTTGAAATTCCATTTACTTTGTTTATAATTATATGCCTAAAATTTAGTATTTGTTAATTTGATGATTAAATATGATAACTGAACTAAATTAATATTTAACAATTTAATAACAATCAATAAATCTTTAAAAAACAAATTATAATTGGTTGAAGCTTTATCGTTTCAATATTAGTTAATTAATTTACAAGTAATTCAATATAATGAATGAGTTATTAATTAAATAAAATGAAAAATTTTTAAACAACAAAATTAAATTTATTTTAGCAAATAATTTTTTTTTTAAATAAACAAACGAAATTAATTTATTTAGAAGAATATAAAAACTATAATTTCTTGGCTCATTTCTTTTAAGGTTATATATATTTTTCATTCACCTTTAAATACTACGATGTCTCATTTTTTAGTTTTTCCTTTTAGAATATTTTTCAAATTAAATCAAAAATAAATTTAAAGAAAAATAATTTAAAAAAGAATGAAATGAAAAACAAAAAATATTTTATTTTAATTGATTTAGAAATAATTTGTAAAATTTTACTGTCCTTTTTTAAAAGTTATCAAGGTAATTTAAGAATTCCTGAGTTTCTTGCTCATTTTTTAATGCTATTGGCAAGGGATCTGCATAATTTTTTTTTTATTAATTTGGAGTATTCTCATATCTTGTAGATATTTATGGAGGTTGTACTTGCTATTAAGTTGTATTAATGGTGATACCAGGATTTTAAAAGGATGATACAGGTTGAGCTTAAATATTTTGATTTTATTAATTTTAATCGTATTATATTTATTATTGGTTATGAATTATTTGTGTAGGTGTATCATTTTGAATATCTTATTAATTGTTTAAATTGCTTCTCTAGCTGTTCATACTAGGAAAATATCTATTTGCTGGATTAAATGAGTTTTTGTTGCTAGGAAGGGCATTTGGTCTACTACTAGTTCTAGAAGATAGTATGTTATATGATGAGCTCTTCTCATTACTTAAATTACTGCCTAGCTAATTTTAAATCTAACTTTAATGGTTATAATTGCTAGTTTTACTCCTGTTTGTCAGATTACCTTCGTTCTAATTAAAATTATTCTATTAATTGTTAGTTGGTGTTTGCTATTTGGTAGGTCCTAGAATGTTATTCGATATTGAATTTTGCATCAAAGAATTTTCCATGTTTGAGCTTTGATGCTTACTTCTAACATTTGGTGACATTTATTATTTGCTTACTATTGAGTTATTAATCGGCTGTGCTAAGTGATGAGAAGTACCATCATTATAAATATTAGATTAAGGAGAAGCATAATTTTCATTTGTATCATTCAAATAACTAAATTAAACATTTAAATCACTTTATTCTTTTCTGCTTAAACTATTATTGTCTGAATTTAAGCCACTTAGTTATTTCACTATCTCATCTAACTATTTTTAATTTAAATCAATATTTAAAATCATAAATTATGATGAAATATTCTAAATTTTATTTTTATCATAAAACAGATTTTTATGTTAACAAAAAACACTAAATTGAATTTCCAAAATTTTTTTTTATTTTATTTTGAAATTTGATTGAATACTTACTTGTTGAGATTATTGTTATGGCAATGTGTCTTTAATGTGTATAATTTATATTCCTATGTTGGATAGAATATTTCTTAATTTTTTCACTTATTGCTGAAGCTAATTATTTTCTTCTATTTTCTAATTTAAAGTTTGATTTTGCTAGTTAAATATTTACTAAATTTCCTATTTTAAATACAAAAAAATTAGTCAAACTAAAATTATTTTTTAATAAAAAAATATTTTTTTGAGATAAAATTTTTACATTAATTTAGTTCTTATATTGTTACTCTAAATTTTTAATATCTTCTTAGTAGCTTGATACATGATTATTATATTTAGATTCTGATATCTACAGTTATACTTACAGTTGTTTTATTTACTCAGCTTATTACTAAATAATTAAATTATCTTCATAGATTTTTTTACTTAGAGAGTTACTACGAGAAGCTCTCTTTACATTTTCTTAATTAAATTAATTATTACCAGCATATGCTTCATTATTTTAATTTTGAGCATATATATTTTACTCATTTTAGTTTTATTATGCTATGATCTATTAAATGTTATTGTGCTCGTTTTGATTAAAGCTTGCAGTTCCATAATATTAAAATTGTTGCTATTAATTTTGAGGGTTTTATTAAGGTGTATTTATTTGTTACTGTTGATAATTTGAATGTAAATTTGAATGAGATCTATGCTAGGAGTTGTTAAGAGGGACGTTCTAATGATTATAATTGACATGGTGAGAATTTATTGACCTTTGTCTTTGATCTTAAATTCCTAAATTCATATCCTCTCTAATAACAAAAGGATCTGATTTTTTTGGTTTTTCCTTTAGTTTATAAACATTACTTTACTAATCTCCTTAATAAAGAAATAAATAAATTACGATATCGTATTTGTTGAATTTTGGTAGAGGACCATCTGGAGGCATACGAGTAAAAGGTTCTCTCAACTTAGAGGCTATCACCATACTAAGTAGCTCTTTAGCATATAAATTACGATTTTTCTTCCAAATCTTATTAGTTGTTACAGTACACAACTTTTTTGTCCATTATTCTATTCTAATTCTTTCATGTTTATTTAAAATTGTGTATTTTTATTCTACTTCTAGCATAACATTAACAAACTCATCATCTAATTACTAATTTTCATGAATGTCTTTCGGCTTAATTGGAGAAGGTGTTATATCTTTACTACCACCTCCTTAAATACTCCTATGCTAACCAAACGGAGAATTACTTCTATTATTTCTGTTCATTTATGACATACCTAAATTATAATGACTCCTCTCTTAATCTTCTGAAATACTTTTATTTAGAAGGTTATTAATTTTGCTATGCTTTAAAATTTTCTTTTTTTTAATTGAAATTTTACTTCGTAAAATACAGATTTACAAATTTTTAAATGTTAACAGAAATATTATGTATGATGTTTTGCTTTCAAAATTAAATTATGTAATCAATTATCTCATTGATTGATTTTTTAATCTTTTCTAAAAATGCTTTATAAAATACTTTGTAAAATATCCAAATTACTTTTTTATTTATTTTGAAAAATAAATTATTAAATGTAAAATGCGTTTTTGTATATTTCTAAAATAGAATTAACATTTTAACTTAACACAAATAATAAATAAATAATTCTTTTTTATTTTAATTTTGAAATTTTTTTCTCATAGTTTAAGCTAATCACATTAATAGTTCAAATCTTTTAAGCTGCCATCCCAAATATTCTCTATGATTTCTATTCTGTCATTTTGTAAAAATAAAATAATCTAAGAACAAGTACTTTCTTTGTTAGAGTTTTAGAGCAATGCAAGATTAACTACTTGCTAGCAGCTATAAACTATTGTAGGATTTAAAATATCATTTATAATGAATTGATCTTCCTTTTCAACAGTTTAAGTTATAAGCAATTGATTTTCTGCACATTTTATTTTGATAAAATTGTGAAATTCTTTGATTATTTAATGCACCTTGAAAGTAATTGGATTTATCAAATGGATTATAGTGTCAGTCACAACAACTAAGGAGTTATTATACATGAAGATTTATTTTATGGGAATATAAATATTTTATTTGAAGAGATATATTTCGTTCTGCTCATTATTTTCTTTGCTTGAAAGGGATGATAAGTATAGCTTCATTGAATTTTATTTATAACAAACTAGAATTTTATAATTTTCTGATGTAAAAACTTTAATTTTGTGTCTTGAGAATCCCTAGCATATTTTATAAGAAGTTGTTTGTAAAGAAAGATATGATATTTCTTTAAGGTTATTATTAGAATCTATGTAATAAATGAACTTATTTTCTACATCTATGAATATTTCTTCTTACTAGTTTTATGGAGTTTCTATAATTCTAATTGGACGCTAGAGATTAGATATGCTATAAATTTACACTAATCCCTAAAAATCCTAGAGGGCTCTATATATAATTAACATTCTCATTTTGCTATCAAATTTAAAGCTTTTTATCTCTGACCTAAATTGTGTAAATAATTACTCTGTATTATAATTGCTAAGTGAGTTTCTATAAAAAAGGATAGATTTAATTATGAAGATATTCCTATTATTCTTTTCATATATTTAGATTACAGAGGGATTACCTTTATAGTTACCTATATAAATGATATCCTTTAACTCGAAGTCGTAATGTACTCTGCTTCTGGAATGAACGACTTACAATAATTCAATAGAAGGCAATTGAACAAAATAAAGATTCTTTAATTGTCTCTTTCCTTTCAATAGGTTTTCGTTTTTGTACTCCAAGTCATTGTAATAAATGTAATCTTTTTTCTTTTCTAAATAATCTAAATAAATTGAATGAAAATATGAATAAATAGAGACTATTATAAACATAATGCATTCAATAGGTCCTCTATATTCTATTGAAGTGTAGTAGAATAAATAAAAAGCGAGAGAATAGCAGCAAATGTAAATTTTTAAGTATTTTTTATAGTAGAGTCCTCCTAAATGAAGCGAGAAGTGCATATAAACTGGCATGACCATTACTGTAAATCCTTCAAACATGAAGTATCTTATAAACCAGTTACAATTCACTATTATTTAGTCGACATAGATAACTATGAATTATGTTGTGAAGATAAATATCAAGCTAAATATTCTATTACTATTAGCATTTAAAGATATCTAATATGGAATCGCTATAGCTGTTTTTATCACATATTCTAGCAGAGATACCTCTAAATTACTATTCTATGTATAAATGAAGGTTTGTACTTATTTCCCAAAGCTAGAGACAAGAGCTAATAATGTAAATTGTAATAAAAATATCATGTACTTAGGTTTTCTACTATTTTTAAAAGCGAAAAAATTTGTTTTCACGAATTAACTTCTATTAAAAAATTATCGCCAAAATTGATAAAATCATAAATATCTAATCAACTATCTATTTCATTCTAATGGTTGGTCTTTAAAAGTAAAAGATCTAAATAACCTTTTAACTACAATTATCAAAAGTATTTCAACAAAAACTTTTTGTGAAAATAAAATTTAAATTTAACGAGCATATATCTACATCCATACATACATACTTATTTATAAAAAGAAATTGACCTAAATTATTTTTATTTTAACAATTATTTCTTAATTTTTAGCTTTATAAATCTATTTATAGAAAAATTTTAATATTGAAATTTATATTTATTTTAAATAAAAAGTAATTAAGCGACCATCACATTAGTGTTATCTTACAAATACTAAATGCATAGATTAGTGCAATTTAATACTTATAGAAAAATTTTAATTTTAAAATAATTAGTCCATATTCACTTTAAATACTTCAAGTGTATTATCCTTTTTATTAATATCCTATTTATTGCTATTAACAAAATATTAATTTTAAAATAATTAATACAATACATTCTAAATACTTCAATTGTATTTTCCATTTTATTAATATTCAACTGCAGAAATCAATATATTAGTGATAAATTTAAATTATTTAACTGCTTATTTAAATTGATCTCATTTAATATGTTTTTAGTAATTATATCAATAACATAATCATATTTTACTATAAAATTAAAAAATTTTTAATTTCTAAACATTTTTAATATTTTCTAATAAAAAAATCCTTTATTTTGATATCCTATTTTAATTAACAACATTTTATTTAATTTTTATTAATAAATATTTTTTATGACATTTATTAAATTATAATTTAAAATTTATACTTTGAAATAGGAGTACTTCTAACTATTTATTTATATTTGCTTTATAGTTTTACCTAAAATAAAAAGGACCCTTATGAGATTAAATAACTATTCTATTTTTATTATTAATATGTGAAAAAGAAAATTATTTCCAGACTATTCAAAATTTGATCTTAATAAACATATTAATAATATTTTAGTAATATTGTTTGCTTGATTTTATCAATTTTCATTAAATGTTTATTAAATTATAAAAAAATATTGGTAAAAAGATGAAATAAAACAAAATGTCTTTCTTTTTTTTACATGAATTAAAGCAATTTTACTTTAATTTTTTAATTTAATTTTTTTTAGTTGAAGCTTTCTTGGTTTTATCAATTTTAAAATAATAAATTAGAAAATTAATTTTATTAAAAATGATTAAAAGTTTATAATTTGAAAATATTTATTTTAATTTACAAACAAAAACACAATTCGCTATAAATAAAGAGCTGTTTTAGTAGAATTATCTTTTAAAAATAAAGCGGTAAATTATTTGAAAATAGTTAACTAAATTGTTGGCGCATATCTAAACTAAGTTTATAAAAATTAATTTAAAAGATTTTCATTTAATCTAAATTGTAAAAATAGTCATTAAAATTAAAAATAGAATATCAGTAGGAATTAGAAGAATTTTATTTTTATAGCAAAAATTTATAAATTATGGGAATTTAAGGGCTTCAAAATTTAATTAAACCTGCTTTAGAATTCACTTCTCTTCATTAATTCAAAGGATAAAAGGCTGCAATCGATGCGATGTCTTTTTTATATAAAGGTTGTTATGGTTATTCATATTAATTAAACAAAGGAGAATAAACAAAGGAATATATGTTATACTTACTACGTATAGTAAGGGTAGTTAAACTTAACGGTATTGAACCTTTAGTTGTATTTGATGGAAGAAATTTAAAAGCAAAAGATCTTACTATCAAGAAGAGAGAAGAAACAAAGGAAAAAAATTTATAAAAAGCAAATGAATTGATGGAATTAGGTAAATTAGTTTAATAAATTTTATAGCAATAATAACAATTTTTACTAGGTAATAAAAACGAGGCTATTAAATACTATCAAAGATGCTTGAGAGTGAATAAAGAAATGATATATGATACGATAGATATGTTAAGGGCTAACAATATTGAGTATTTGATCTCTCCTTATGAAGCAGATTCTTAAGTAGCTTATTTAGTCAGGTCTTAATAAGCAGATTTTGCAATTACTGAAGACTCTGATTTAATAAGTTATTCTTGCCCAAAAATAGTGTTTAAATTATCACTTGATTCTTCTTGCTAGTACTTAGATCTATTTAAATATTGTGTAAATAATTACTTTTTTTTTGTTAAAACTAATTCCTATTATTACATAATTTAAAGAATTCTTAGTAAGAAAGAAGTAATTTGCAAAGTGAAGCTTTAAGGTGTTTCTTGAGCTAAAATGAATTAAACAGAATTTACATATGTATAATGGCAGGATCTGATTACTTTCCAAGTATTTAAGGAATTGGTATAAAAAAAGCAATTGACTTGTTTTACAGATGTGGAAATTTTAAGTATAATTTTATTATCAAATAGAAGCATTTATGTAAAATATTTTTATAAGAAATGTAATGCAAAAGCTTAGATTAGAACCTAAGATTAAGTCTCTTATTCCTGAAAATTATGATTTATTTGTTGAGAAAGTTGCTCTCATATTTAGGTATCAGAAGGTTTTTGACATGAACACAAAAGAATTGAAAACATTAAATCCTGTTCCTGAAGATTTTTCTTAAGAAGATGAAAGGCTTATTGGTGAATAAATCCCTAATTTCGATGAAGTTAGTTAAGGTTTACGCCATATTTATACTTTAGAAAAAAGAGAGCTAGTTGAAATAGATATGAAGACATACTTCAGTTCGAAATCAGAAAAGAAAAAATTTACAATTTAAGCTTAAAATAATGCATCTAACAATGATTTCAGTAATCTCTAATAAACAAATCAAAATGAAAAAATGCACTATAATTAATACAAAGTAAATCCCGAACAAATGAAGAAGTTGCTAAAGCCTCATGAAATTTAATAGCTCTAGGAGTTAAAAAAGAAGTAAGAAGAAGAATTGTATGAGCTGATAGATACATATAATGAGGAATTAGGAGATTTTGATGTTGATAATGTCAATAATGATGATGAAAACCCTAATGGAGAAGATGAAAATTATTCTAAATTTGGATAAAGTTATTTATATAGTGATGAATTTTAAATTTAAAAAAATAAAAATACTGATTACACTTCTTATTTAGAAAATCTATGCAATTCTTTTTTGCAAGATTATAAGCAATTTTTAAAAAACGAAGATTCTCAAGTGAGAGTTTAAACTCAAATAGTGAGGAGAGCTAGTTCCAACTTAAATGAATAATAAGAAAATTAAGATAGAAGCAATTAGGAAAATTAAAATAAAAAAACTACATTACACAATCCATTTGCTAAAAAATCTCAGAAATTAAACTCTTATTAGCCTGACTCTCTTGAAGATTTAAATTTATAAAGAAAGTTAAGCCCATCAAAAACACCATAAAAAAAAGTGATATCAGAAAACAAAATTATGTATAAAAATGAAGTAGATATGTAGAATTCTAAAGAGAAACCTTCAGATCAAAAGACTAACTCATAAAAAAAAGTTACTATGAAAGATTTCTTTTCAAAGAAAAAATGAATAATTAATTTATTAACTATTTGAGTAAGCTTTTAATGATATATATTTAAAAATTATGACAAAAACTAATAAGTAATACTTACTATATTTTAATCAATTTATTATATCAGTTTAACTAAAAATTATTATTTGTCAATTAAGATTATTAAATTAATTATTTATATAAATTATAAAAAATTATTTCTTGTTTTATCTGGAATATCTTAATACTATCACAGATTATTTTAACTATATTTTATCATAAATTCAAATCAAGTTTTCTATACAAAATTATGATAAATTTTCAATTAATAGAGAGATAAAGTGTTTAAATGAATATTATTTGATATTTAAAATTTATGATTGGATTAATTACATTAAATGATAAAATTTATTTTTTTTATTTTATTTGAATTATAATATTTATTGAAATATATTTGTATAGTGTTGATTCAAAATAAATTAATATTTTTACATATTAATTGAGATTATTTTAACACACTCATATGTCTATCAAATAAATTTCAAGCATGATTTAATCATTCTAAATTCTTAATGGATTATATTTATTGTTTGACTAGCTACTATCTTAGGATATTTTTTTTATGCAAAATCGTAAATTACATTAAACTTTTTACTCATAATTTTCTTAAATTTTCAAACAAAAGTGATTTTAAATAGCAAATAACTATTATTATAATATACTTATTAATATATATAATTGAAAAAATAAAGATAAATAATTATAAAAATTAAATTTCCTTTAGTTTCTATCATTACATTTGAATATTTAAACAAATATAAATTGATTATAAAACTTTTTTGTTAAAAATTAAAATTAAAATTTTAACATATGAGTATATATATGTTGGTTTATCATACAAATATTTAAGCGTCATTTAAATATTTTGATATTTTAAATAAATTAATTATTAATTAAATTTGCTAGTGATTATTCTGCTTTTTTGAAAAATATTTTATATTTTATTTGGTATTTTAAATCAAGAAATTTTTTTAAAAACGCTTAAAAAAATAGTTTTTCACTATGAAATTATAACAAAAATAATATAAAATATGAAACACGGATATAAATTTAAAAATACTAACTATTTACATTTAATTTTTATAAAACTCATTTATTTTATTTTAATAAAAAGGAATTAAAATTTTTATTTTATTTTAACTAAAATAATTTATTTTATTTCTTTTAGAAATATTTTAAAAAGTTTTATTAATTTAATACAATTTTCAAACTTATTTTTTCTTTTCTTCAAAAAATGTTACAAGCCTTTGATTTTTCTTAAGCCACTGACCGTTAGGAATTTTATCCTTCATTTTTGTCATTTACTATTTTATGACAATTTTTTAATTAAATTTTTTTCAAAAATTAACTTACACTCATTTTAAACTGTCTTTTTATTTGAATCTATCATAGTAATATTTATTTTATCAATGTCTAAGCTCTAGTGATTTCTATTTTTTGAGCTTACCTGTATGCTTTCATATTTATTCGTTCTAGAAAGAGAAGTGCTACTTATATTATTTTCTGTCAAACTTAACTTTTCATTTTTGCTAGTTTTAGACGGTAGAGTTTTATTAGATTAAGTAATTTGGGTTTATCCTTCTTTAATGTTATTTTATTTTTCTGTATTAGTTGACCCAATCGTACTATTTTTAGATCTCTTTCTAATTCCTATTGGCAGAGAGAAAGCAAGTATTTTTTCTGTTAGAATAATATTAAAAATTAAAAACCAAATAAATATTATATGAAAATACCTGGATACAAATCAAGATAGACTGATTTATCTATAGGCTAAGAGGCATCATACTTTAGGAATCTAATTATTTCATAGTCTACTCCATACCACATTTTTATGTAGCAAAAGATAGATTTAGGCACGGCTTCATAATCATAATGTTCTAATAGATTATCTTTTAGTTCAATATTTTTAGTATTTTTCAAATTGTATAATTACTCACCCTTTAATAAACATTTGTTTTTCAGCTTTTTAGGACGCTCTTTGCGAATCTAAATATCACTCTCTTAAAAGTATTAAGCATTTTCATTAAATCCGACATAATCTATCCACTCTCTCCACCATTAAGCACTAATAATATATTTTGCTTCATTAATAACTCCTATTTTTTCTAATATTTAATAAGATAAATACATATAATAATCTGAATAGTTAAGAAATTAATATTTACCAAAATGAAAGCCATTATTATTGAAGCTGGGTCCATACTCACTTTTCATTAAACTTTTGATGATAATTTTTTCCTGTATAGGCGTGGTTGCATGACTTTTAGAATTATTCATGATAGTTGACTAAGAAAGACTGTTATCGTTGATTATTGTTTTATTTAAATATGACATATTCACCGAGTTATTTAAACTCTTTAATCCTCCCATGATACTATTATCATTGCTTTAATTAAAACCAAATTTATTAAGCCTATGCTTTTTATCCAAAGAATAATCTTCATCATTCTTTATATTTTATTAATCTTCTTACCAATTCTCTGACTTCTAAAAGATATTATTTGTCATATTCTAATTGCTTGTTTTTCTATATTTTAAAGTTTTAGGTATATTACATAATTCAGGTTTCTTTTCTTTTACTAGCACTTTTTCTTCATTTTTATCATAGTAATTTTATTAGCTAATTGTCATAATACTTATTTCTGACTGATTTGTTGGAGTTTGAGGTGAGCCGTTGCATGCTAAATTTATAAAACCTTAAGTACAGCTGATGTCTTATATATTATTTGCTAGAATTTCATTTTGAACAGTGGTAACATTCATTGAAGAGGAAGCTCCTTCAGTTAATTAAACATTTTCAAGGGCGCTTCCCTATTAAGATTTAGATTTACTTGATATATAGTTTGTAGAATTAACACAATTTTAAGACGAGTTTTATGATGATGGTAATTAAGAGCTAATGCTCTTTTATTCATTTTTACATTTTTTACTTTAAGAACTATGATTTATCAATGCTTAGTTATTATTTTCGTTCAAAAATTACTCATTCTAACTTTAATTACTTGAGTAAAATTAAAAGTGATTAAGTTCAGTTTTTTTTCTTTCGACCTGCTTTGAATCGTTTAAAATTAAAGATGATCTTTTTATGATATTTGCCTTTTACAATTAACTAGTTTATATCTAATCTGAGCTGTGATTATTTAATTTTTACAAATTGCTCTTTCTAGATATTTAGTTTGATGATAAATTTATTTATTTTTGTAAGCTTTATTTTATATCCAAGAGCTTTTTGCTTGCTGGACCTTCACCAAATAAAATTTACTGAGCTGAATTTTTAGAAGAGTGAAATTCTTAAAATATTTTATTGTTGTTGTTATTTATACTCTAGTTTTAGCTAGATTAAGTCCCCATCATTTGTATCATTGATGGACTCTAAGTAAAAAAGCTATTATTTCCAAAATCTAAGTTGCTTTAAATAGATATATTGAGTGTGTTATTTGCATTTTACATTTTTAATTTTTAGAGTTATTCTGAATTACCTACTGATTTATGAACACCTTAATACCTTTTCGATGGTAATTAAGGTATATTAGGTTTTGAAATGTTTTATTTAGGTATTTTACTTAATAAATTTAATTCAATCTATTCAACAGATTTGTTTACTTTCTAGCTATTTTCTTAATCTCTCTGCTACAAGAAATCTTGTGAGGCACTAATTAAACAATATCTATCTGATTCATTCGTTTATTATTTTTTGTTTTTTGTAGTATTTTTAAAAGAATCTAACTGTGTTCCTTAAATATCCACTGATTATTGCTTGAACTTTCTTATTGGGGCTTTAGTAAATGGTGAATCCATATAAAAACTATTAACAAACTTCTTATCTTATTCTTCTTTATCTACTTCTAAGCACTCTTCTTGAGTTATCTAATTATTATTTACCACTAAACAATTATTTTTAGATTCGTCCTAATTTGCATATTTTTAATGTTCGCATATGAACTACTACAATTTACTATTATAAAAGAAGTTTTCTTGTTATAAAACACTATTTTAAAAAATTGGATTATAATTAAAAGACGAGTAAACTATTTATGCGATACCAGTAATCTCATTAAACATATGCATGATTAATCTAATTAGGTCTTTTATTTTAAGCTTTTTTTAATCTTTAGCTTATGTCTAATTGTTATTATAAACTGAGCCACTTGAAAGCTTGCTATCTTCAAAGAAATCAATAAGTTTCCTAAAAATATCTAGCTAATTATCTTATGTGTTAAACTTTCGTTCACAATCTTAACAAAAAATATTAATATAATGCAATTTAGCTTCATCAGTTTTTTAAGTATTGCTGCTTTAATTATTCTCATTAACTCTTTCTTAGCATTATCCTTAATCTGCCTTCTAAAAATCTAAAAAGGGTTTATTACTAGCTTCCTAGTTGCATATAAGGCAATAAAATTTATTAATTGAATTATTATCTACACCAGAAAAATATTATTATAAGTTCATTCCTTTCATTTAAAAGGTTTTATTTAGTTTCAATGTTTAGTGTAATAAAAAATTCTATTTATGAATACCAATTTTTAACTCAAAAACAAACAAGTATTAATCTTAAATTATTTGTTTTGATTTTAAATGAATAAAAGATTGATTAACGAGATTGTTTGTTTATGTTAGGAATATTTAAAATAGCATTTCATTCTACTAGACCAATACAAAAAAACTAATTTTGATTAAATTAACTCAAACAATAATCTTGTATTATTTTAATGTATTTTTTATTACATTTAATATTAAACAGTTAAATTATAATCTCATGCAACATGTTTATTTACTGATTTCAAATATTTATTTTATAAATTTTCAATTTTTAACTATTAAACTCTTTATCATAATTTTCTCTTAAAGTATAACAAAAAATGTTTTGTTTCATATAAGAATATTCAAAAATAAAAAGTCTAAACTGAGGGAGGTAGCAAGTTATAAAAGTAATTTACTCTTAATTTTATTTTTTAATTAAATCGAAAAAGTAAATAAATTGAAAAACATATCAAAAAAATAGAACCCATTATAAATATTTAATTAAATAAAAAATATTTCAAATTTTGAGTATTTTCTATTTTTGATTTATTTTTAAAAATATTTTTTTTAAATACAATTAAAATGAATGATAACTATTTTTTTAAAAATTGAATATAATTTCAAATAAAAAAACTGGTAAAATTTAGTTAGAAGTTAAATTATTTAAATTATAAATGCATTAAATTGAATAAAATATTTCTTTCTTAGATATTAAAAACAAAAAAACTAAATAACGTGAAGCTTTCATTCATTTTTTATGTTAGAAAGGAAATGTTTATTTTAAATTATTTACTTAAAAATAAAAGAAATATTTATTATATGGAGATTAAAAATAGATTCTTATAATAGTTAATTAGTTTAATATAAAGCATAAACGAATACATATGTTAATTTTTGTTAAAAATATTTTTTTAGAATTATTTTATAAAAAATTAATGCTCTATTTAATAATATTCAAAATCCTATTTCTTCATTAACTTAATTTAAGCTTTCATCTTCATATGTTGAATATAAGGAATATTAGTAAACCAAATTAGGAATTAAAGGGCGTGCTACTCTCTTTTTAAGGCAAAGCAATTCATCTAACATCTTATCATTTTCATCAATTGAGGATGCCAACACATTGGCAACAAATTTATTATTTTCATCTTTTTTACCAATTATTTTTGCTGCTTATGCATACTATTTTATTTAAGCAATATTTTAAAAAATTCATTACTGTAAAATATTACCTTTTCCCACACATCGCGGGTTATAAAAGGAGGATCTATTACTATGAAGTCAAAGAAATTGTGAAACTATGCAGGGATATCTTCAGGTTTATGAAAATCGAAGAAAACAAAATTAGGATTATTTTTCTCGAATTTTTTATCAAACTAAAGAGTTAGATTTTATAATATTTTGTAAGTTTATATTTGTCGTAAAAGAAATTCTTACTTCAAAGACATAACATTGTTTCAAAAATTCGGCATCAGTAATTGAATAAAATATACTAGGAGTTGATAAGAAAGCGCAATATTTTCCATGCTTCAAGACTTAATTTACTAAAATTTCAATAGTTTTTGGAGAATACCAGTACTAGTTAAAGTCTGCATTTTCTGGATTTTTCATTATGAATTTGTTAACTTTTTTAACGCCGTCCATTTTTGTTTTTGAAATTGTTGAGTAATTAAAGATATTTATAAATATTTCAAAAATTTTTAAATTTATAATTAATTATCTAATCATTATTCATATTAAATTATTTTGAAATAAGGGAAATTATCATAAATAATTAATTAAAAAATAAATAATTAATTAAGAAAAAACAACTTTTTCCTCTGGGCAAGAAAAAATGATTGAAATAAAATATAAAACAGCTTAAAAAAATGTATTAATCGGTACATAGAATATCACTAAATCAAGTTTTCATAGTTTTTAAGCATTTCCATATTTAGTTTTTATAGTTCATGCTAAATAAGTTTTTTAATACACATTTAAAATAATTCCTACAGATCGAATAGCATGAAAAATACAATAACACCCAAAAAATAAATAAATGAAAACAAGATTTAAATATTCACTATTTTAAGCTGAAAAGAAATATTTCAAGACCAAGTATTTTGCCCTCTCTTTCCTGTTTAATATATTAACATATATAAATAGTATTTTTTTTAGGAATACAGTCACAGCCTATTTGTATGAATGAGATTGAGGATTGCAAGATGAGGAACAAAAATAAAAAAATTTTTAATATGAAAATAATAAGTAAAAAATAAATAAAAATAAATAAATAAAGGAAAAAAAAATAAATTAAATAAACAAAACGAATAAAAAGCAAAATAAAAATAAAATCTAAATAATAAATAAAATTAGCTTCAAAAATAAATTAATATCCAATTTAATTAAAAATAAAGATAAATTGAAAACAATTACTTTAATAATTAATTTTTTTGAAAATTCATATATTGATTTTGTTTAAAAATACAAAAAATATTTGATTAATAAAGTGAAAATAAGAAAAAGTAATTAATTAATTGATATTTTTACTTTAAATAAAAAATTACTAACAAATATTTGGTAGAAAAAGAGAGAGAATCAAACATTTTTTTAATATTGAAAGCAGTTTGTTTGTTTGAATTTAATTAATTGGAAATTGAATTGGTATTTTCTGAAAATAATTAACTAAAAATACAATAAATACTAAATATATAGAAAGGATAGATGTGGTTAATATAAAGAAATAATATAATTTATTAATCTCATCAAAAATAATTATTGGTTAGTATTTTATTTTTAATATTCAATACTTTTTCTAAAATATAAATTAAAGTAAATAGAATCGAATGATGGATATAATTGTGATTGTTAATATATATTTATTATTATTTATAGTTAATGAGTTTTTTTTGAAGGTAATTTATATTAGTTAATGATAAATATTATTTCACCATAAAAGCTAAACTTGCCTACTATTTAATTTAACATTATTAATTACTATTGTTTATATTTTTACATTTTATTTAATAAATAGTTTGTTTTAGATGAGTGATTATATTTAATTGAGCTATCATTAATAAGCAATTTAGTATTTTAATTTTATGTCTAGGTAACTCTCTAAGGAAAAATTTAGTTTGTAGTAATTTTTATCTATTTAATTTGCAGTCATTTTATCAAATTTACATTTAATTATATATTATTTTTTCAAGTTAACTATTTCAAGCATACTAAATTGGAGTCTTTCTTTATGATTGTGCAGTTGGAGATGCATGATGAGCAAGAGCTGATTGTGATCTATCGGAGGGAATATTTGTATTATTTGTGCTATGAGTACTTCCAGTCTATTGAAGTGTTTAATTTTACCCTTGGCTTGATTATTATTGTAACTGTTATTACTATCTTTGATTTTCATTTATATCATAGTTGTAGCCTGCAAACAAATCTATTTTTAAGAAAATATTATTTAGAATACTTTATGTAAAAATTCCAAAAGTGTAAATTAATTTTTCTAAACAATTCACTTTAAAATTGATATGAAATTGTTATAAATTTTTTATTTTTAAAATAGAAATTGATTGATTGATGCTTTTATATTCAAATTTTTGTTAAATTCAAATTTATTTGTATATTAAATAAAATAATTGATTTCTTACTCTATACGGAATTTTTCCTTAAGAGGATAGCGTTTTATTATATTAATTCTTCGTTTGTGTCTTCACCATCTGCTGATATTTACTACCTGTATTCATAATTTTCTTCTATAGCCTAAGGTACAAATGGAGCATCAATCTATCTATTTAAAAGTTTATCCCAAGGGAAATTTTTGAGCCATGGATGCTATTTAACTTCTTCGGGTCCATTAACTCCTAAACGATTCATAGGTTTTCTTTGTATCATCTGCATAAAGAATTATTTTAAAAATGAATTAATATTATAACTACTTTTAATAAAATTACTCTGTTAATAAAATCTGCTGCTTCGATTGACCATCCATCTGGTATTTCGTGTTTTTTAATTTAAACTTATTTTGCTAATATTTAATCTCTTATTTCTTTTCTATTTCTTCCTAGATATGGTCTCTATTTAAAAAAAATAAATACATCAAATTTTGTTTTTAACGTTGAAAAAATATTTAAATTACACGACCCATCATAAACTCGTATGCAATGACTCCTACAGCGAAATAGTCTACAGCTATACCATGGTTTTATCTACACATAACTTCAGGAGCCATATATCCAGGTGTTCCTGAAGTATCTTAAGAATTTTCAGGTTTCCATACACGAGCCACTCCTAAATCGGTAACCTTAACATATCCATCAGTATCTAAAACAAGATTTTCAGGTTTAATATCTCTATGTATTACATTTCTTGTATGCAAATACTCTAATGCTACCATAATACAGGCAACAAAGAACCCTTTTTTTAGAAAAAGAATAAATTGAATATTTTTATATGTTTTTTTTAAATTACTAGTTTAATTTTCTCTAAATCTTCTATGACGTCCTATATGGAATCTCAAATCACCACCATTCACTAAATCCATCACTAAATATAAGTTATCTCTATCTTAAAAAGCAAAGTTCATGTTGACTAAAAACCTTATTTAAATTTTACAATTTGAAAATTAACTTTTTTTAGTTTTTATTTTCTTAATTAAATCGAGATTTTTTCTGATTTTAAATGATAGAAATTTATTTACGGATGTTTTAGTTAACTTAAAAGATGTCTTTCACTCATGACAGAATTTACACTTCTCTTAGTAATAATTCTATAATTTTTATTTAATTTTTAATATTTTACATAAAAAATAAAAAAATAAGTCTAACTTTGATTTTGACATTTCTTTCATTGCGAAAGGTTTTTGAGTTTTTTTGTGCTCTACTCTCCAGACCTTTTTTTTAGAAAAATGAAAAATTTAGAATTGAAAATTCAAATTTAATAGATAAACAATAAATACTTTTCCAAAGCCTCCTTTTCCAATTACATATTGATAGGTAAATTGATTCTTATTCATGTTTTAATCTAAAATTTAAGAATAAAAAATTTAATTAGAAATTTTTTTTTAAGTTTAAAAATCTAAGCAGATTTGCAAATTTCTTTCTATTTTTTTTTTTAATCTAAAAAATAAGATTAGAAAATTTGATAATTTCGTTATCTCATTTTTGAAATATTTTAAGATTAAAAATATAAGTAGAATATATGCAAATTTGATTATCTTTTTCTTGAAAACTTTGATATAAGTCATTTAAATCTCAATACAATTTTGAGAAATTAATTATAAATAAAGCATAAAGGTTTATGATTGAAAAGTGTTAATTACGTGACCATCTAGTTATAGTACTGTCTAATTTAAAATTGTCGTAATTTGTTTAATTTGTGATGGAATTTTATATCTAACTCTAATTTGTTGGACTCATTACTGAACTTTTATTTTCAAGCCTTGAACTTTACTTTCTTTCGTATTGAGGAGTTTATTAAAGTTAGTTTTAAGATGGGTTTCTGCTATGTCCTAATGATTATGGGTAGTTTTATTGTATCTCTTTCATCATCATAAAATTTTAAGATTAAGACAGATGGGGCGAGTTTGCTTAGCTCAATTACATGTAATTCAAAAAGGGTGTATTCTTATATTTCTAAAGCAGTTAATATTACTCGTATTTTTTCTATTCTACATTTTATGAGTTTTCATTTTAATTATTAAATGTACCCACAAAGCTACCAATTGAACCCTTACTACGGGTAGCAGATAATGCAGCTTGATGTTGGAGTTATGATGAATTTAAATTAGATTAGGAAGATTGCTTTGAAAGAAATCCTTATAATTAAACATTTTAGGGTGAAGGTGCTGCTTGCTAGAATGATTAGTGACGTGAGATATTTACTGAATTTCCGAATTACTATATAGAAGAATTTTAAATTGATTAGTTGTGAAGTAAATTTTATTAGCTGGAGTGCGAAATATTAGTGCTATCTACATTCCTAGCTGACTAATGCACTTAGGTCTAATTCTGAGTTGTATTTTATAAGTTTAATTGTATCATTTTTGCCTATATTTTAATAAAAATAATTTGTTTTTGAAACAGCACACTTCAGAAATATTGTTAGATTTGTAAAGGCATTTCAAACAACCAACCAACCAACATAAACAAATAAGAAGGCACAAAGTAAAATAAAGATTCAAATTGTTTTAGTCAAATGAGATAACAGAAATGATAAAATATCAAATAATTCTTATTTACCTTGGATTAAACTTTCTTAGGTATGACGTTTGTGTTACTTAAAAAGAGTTTTTGCTTTTGCGAAGTAGAAAAGGATGGAAATTTTACTGCTGTAGGACTTGCTTTATTCATAATTTAGCTCGAATGGAGCAGAGAATCTTTAGACATCTAATTCATAGAGGAGGTAGGAGACTATTTTGTATTATTAAAAATAAGGATTAGCCTTAAAATGTAGAATGTAATATGAAATATTTGTGTTGGTAATCAAGTAGATTATTACAATAATTTGACTGCTTTGCAAATTTTAATATCCCTATTAACTAGTAGGCGATTATAACTGCTTTTCTTAGTATTTAAAGTGGTAAAGTTCTTTGAAATTGCGTAAATTAGGAGATATTTAATTCTAAAAACCTGGTGAATTCATTTTAGTCTATCAAATATTGGAATTTAAAATCTATTATTCTTTCGTTCAAGTGCTTAAATTTTCACTTAAGTCAGAGAAAGTGCTTATCAGAAGTGCTCTTATCCTTTTTTTAATAATTAATCGCAACTAATTCCCTCTTTACTATTTATAATTATTTTGCAATCAAAATGATAATGAAATGAGAATAAGTCCTAAATAGCTCCTAATAATCTAAATGGTATCTTTTTTGAGCTGACTTTCTAAATTAACTTAATGTCGCTGAGTATAATCTTTGTAAAAAGAACTAAATTTTTTTGTTCTTATTTTTTCTTAAATAATAAGCTCTAAGTTGTTTATGCAATTATTAATGTAAAATTAAAAGCCTATACTATTATATTTTTTTGAAAGAATTTCAGACTAATTGAGATTTCTTTTTTTTTTTCTTATAATGTTATTTCAGGGTTTTAGTCAGCCCTTGATGACTCTTTTTTATTTTGTTTTGCTGTTTATTGTTATTCAACTGCTCTGTTAAATTGATTTGATAATGTAAAGCTTTAGTTTAAAAGCATTTATTTTTTTTTGCAAACTATCATTGTTATTATTATTTTCCTTCTCTAATATCTTTCATACATAAATGTGTATAAGGCATAAATTTTTTTATCATGCTTAGAATTCTAAATAAACTGATATAATTTTATGACAATAATTATAAATATCAAAGTAGACTCATTGACATAATTAATAAAAGTATCGTACTATATAAAATATATCATAAGATTAATTTTTTTCATTTATTTGAACCAATTCTATAATTAGCTGTTCAAATTTTTATCAGTAAATCATATTTTATCAAGCTAAATTTACCTTAGGTTATCTGCTATAACTATTAATATTTTATTTTATTTAATTGGATATTAAAATTTTTAAGAAAAATATATCAAAATTATTATACAAACAGAAAACAATACAAACATTTTACACACATTTTTATTGAGTAGTAAAGGATAATCATCAAGAAGAATTAGGGTTAATATAAATCTACTGAAATGAGGTATTAATGGAGATATTATCTCAAATTTTGAAAGTAAGATTTTAAGTATTAAAGCAATTTAAATATTTGTAAAAATAAACAAATTTATTTATTTAAAAAAAAAATTTGAAATTCAAGATAAAGTCGATTATACAAATTGATGTTGCTTCATGAAATTTTTAATAAAAATTAAATATAAATATTGAATTTGTAACTTAAGTGAGTTTAAAATTATGTTAATTTTTGAATAATCTCTCAAAATATTTGAAAAATGAAGATATTTTCTTACGGCCTGAAAATATTTTGTAATTTGAGTTAAAATAGATATTTAGATTTCATTTCATTTAATTAATTAACAGATCTAATTAAGAGTTACTTTTTTTTAATAGAAAATAGATATCAACAATTATTTTTTTTAATAATCAAAAATTTCTCTTCATACTTTAATTTTTTTGTCTATTATAAAATTTATTTATTTTACAACTTTAAAAAAACTTAAAAAAAAAATTAAATTTAATTAGAAAAAAAAATATAATTTTTAATATTAAATTTATTTTATTAAATTCATATTAATAAGAGAACAGCTCATTTTCTATAAAAAATTAATAATTTATAAATATAAAATCAATATTTCTCAAAAACAAATTTAAAAAATAAATTTTAAATTTAAATTAAAATATTTTCTTTTTTATAACGAAATGAAAAATAAGGTTTATTAAATTAAATTTTGAAGTAATTAGAATTTATTTAAAAAGATATAATTGAGATCTTAATTTAAATTCGTAAGAAATAATTATTTATTTTTGAAACAAGTTATGAATTAAAATTTTATGTTTCTTATTATTTTATAGTCATTCATTTTGTTGCTAATAAAAATAAATTAATTCATAAAACAAAATATATAAATAAATAAATTATCATTTATTAGTGTTACTTTTGTAGGGACTGTTGAAGATAGCTTAAATTACTGGAAAAAAATGAATACATTTGGTATGCTTAAATAGTCTAATGGATAAATATATTAGCTTTCTAAGAAAATAAATATTATTGGAAGAGCTAATTCTTGTCATATTATTGTGAAAGTAAGTACTAATTGTCTGAATACAAACTTTTTAGGCTTCATTTTATTTTTAATTAAATTAGCATGCTAGCGCTTCAAAAGAGCATTGCTTAATTGAATTTGATGAGAAAAATAGTGCTTTTTTAAAAGATTTAGAATCACTCAATGGCACTTATTTGAATGATCAAAGATTAAAAAATGGATAATCTGTTTAAATATTTGACTAAGATGTTTTATAAGTAGGTTAAGGTATAAAAATTTATCTCACAATACACCCACAATTTTTAATTATATAAAGTTATATGTGAATGATATATAATATTATAAATAAAGATTAGCACAAGTTCACTTTCTTTCAGTCAAAGGGTAACCAAGCAGCACTTTAATAAAAAAGTTAGAATATAGGAGAATAAATATTGCGAGACGATATTCCTAGGAAGGATAAAGATTTTAAGATTTCTGTAGTTGATTACTCTTTTAGAGATAATTCATTTTCTACTAAATAGCCATAGCAATAGCGTAATTTAAATTACATAAAAACTAGCATCAAACTGTCTCATTTTAAATTATAAAAGAAAAAAAAAGTTATTCTGTTAATTAAGTAGGATCAACTTATAACAATAATAATTTAGGATCTACACAATAGGCAAATTAATCCTATCAACTTATCCATTAGGAATCACAATAATTAGCAAATTTTACTCCGAATTCATACAATATGAAACAGCAAAGATTTGATAAGTTAGAAGGAGTTAAACAAGAATTATACAATTAAAATATTGATCTTAACGACAAGTTACTGCAAAGGGAAGAGTAAATAATACGCTTGGAAAATGAAATAAAATTATTAAGAAACGAAAACGATGCAGTTGTTGAAGAAAATGATAAATTAAAGGCTAAATAAAAAGCACTTTAGTTATATTCTTCAGAATTATAAAAATAGATAGACCTCTTAAATGATGAAATAAAGCAAAAAAGCATCTAACTCACCGACTTATCAGAATAAGATTGGACTAGAAAATTATAAGAAAATAATGTAGACTTAAATTCATTTCAATCTAATAAAATTACAAGCATTTATTTTTGATATTTACGATAGGTCGAAATAAAAAACTTGAGACAGCTGTTAACATAAAAAGATGCAGAAGTACAACAATTAAAGAAGAATATAAGCACTTATTTTTAGAATACAAGAGATTTATAGTAAATAATTTATTCAAAATATTTCTTTAAAAATATTTATTTAATTTTTAGATAAAACAACACCACCCTATTTTTAGAACATTAAGCAAAGGAGTTAGCAGCCTGCAAAAAGCAAGTAACAATACATTTGATTAAATTGTATTATTTTTGTATCTTGTTATATTAACGTACAGGTGTTAGAATATGAGAATAGAAATAACGAATGTTCAAGAAGATGGACTTCATTGCTGTAGGAAAATTCAGATAAAGACGATAAAATTAAAGGTTTGAAGTTGCAATTAAGTCGTCAGATAGAGACTATGCAGACACTCTATTCTGATTTCGATAGAAAAATTAATGAATATAACACTAAATTATAAAGAGTAAGCAGCTATTTATTACTTTATTTATAACATAAAATATAATCGATTACCAGGTATTTGATGAGCATGAAGATCTTGGCGATAAGTAAAGAGATGCAGCTGAATTTTTAGTTTAATAAGTTGCATTTATGTAAGAAGAAAGAAAAAATTTAGCTGTTGAGAATGAAAACTTACACACTTAGATTTAAGAGTTGATTTCAGAAGTTGAAAAAATGAAGCAAGAGTTAGAGAATTATGCAATAATTTTTGATGTTAGTGTTATGGATTTGTCTTCAAATAAAGCAAATCAAGGTAACATAATTTCGAAGCTAAAGAACAGAATAGATGAATTAGAAGACCTTATAAATGAGACAAAGTAAAAAGGTAAAGCATAATTAAACAACTTAATTTTTTCATTGACTAAAAGTTGTATTTTATTTAATAAAGAGAGTGTAGGAAAGCTAATAGAATTATAAGACTTATTTGAAGAACTTGAGAAAAAGTTAGATAGAGAGAGAATAATTAGCGATGAGTTGAATAAATAGTTGAAAACGATTTAATTAACAAATAAATCAGAATAAATTAACGAATAAAATTGCATAGATTTCTTTTCTAACCTTTTGGATGAAAAAGACAAAAAAATATAAATTTTAGCTAATTAAGTAGAGCAGTTTTAGGTAAAATATATAAATTTTTAATTTTCTTAAAGTTTAAAGATTATTTTTTAATTTTTAAGATGAAAGAAAAGTAATATAACGAAAGAATAGAAGACTTAAACAATAACCTTATGCTAACAAACAAAAATTTTAATGGTAATTTATTAATTAATCAGGAAGAATAAATATTTAAGTTATTTAAGAATATAAAAGTAAAAACGAGAGAATGGCTGAAATTATGCAGCAAAATAGATAAGCTGGTAGCTCTATTACTGCCTAATTTGGTGTATAAAATTACCCATAGAATATAATATCAAATGAAAGAGTTCAAGGTAAACTTATAATTAATTCATTTAATTGTTTTACCCAAAGTAAATAAATAATTTTTGTTATTAATTAGAAAAACTTTAATCTGATGCTAGGATCTATAAAGCTTCTTACAACGATTATGACTGAGCCAATTAATAAAATATATTAATTATTAAATAAATAAACAATTAATTATCTATTTTTTATTAACAAAAAAAAGATAGATTAAATTTTGATTTTGTAAAAAATATATTTTAAAAAATTTGTTTATTGTTATTGATTTGATAATTTAAATTACATATATAAAATATGCTCGCTACATTAAGATATCATTTATATATTCATTTTATAATTATTAAGCAATTAGTTATCTAATAAAATAATTTTATTCATTATTTTCTAAACAGTAAATCAGAAGCCATAAATTATTTTTTCAAAGAAGGATAAGTGTTAATTATTGAGACAGGAATGAGATTAAGCATACCTCTTGTCTTCCAAATTTAATTGTTAAGCATTAACAAAAAGGGCTTTATCAAGAAAATAATGATTAAGAAAATAATTAACATGCAAGCTACAAATAGTAGTATAGCATATTATGTATATGCTTTTAAATAGTCTTAGAAACCATTATAAAGGATTACTTTATTTTAATAAAGACACTTTTATATATATTTTTAAGAATCTTCTAGCGATAGATAAAAACTATCAGCAATTACATTTACAGCTGCCTAAGTTGAAGCATCTGTATCCTAAAACGATTATAACGTATCTCTTGTCGCTATTAATAAATTTATAAAATTTACTATTGGAAGCAAGCAAATTAAAAAATAATTACTTTCTAAATATGATACTATTCCGGATCTTAAACCTCTTTTGTTTACCCCTGAATTAAATTAAAATATTAGAATAAAAATTTAAGCAAAATGAACACTTTAGATTTACGTTATTAAAAAATTTAAAAGAAAAAAAAGAAAATGATTTTAATTATTTTATTCTTGAAATATCCTTTTAAAAATAAAATAAAATTTACCATTAAAGACATCTTCACAATTACTTTAATCACCTTCATTTATGTCAGTCATATAGCGACAAAAGTTATAAGAGTCTCTCTTTATGTATTCTGCTCTATAAGCATCCAATTAGGAAGGATAACTCCAATAAAAACTAGAAAGCATATTCTTTTCATTTATATAACTTGTAAAAGTAACATTAAAAGTTAAATCAGTCCTGCTTTTATCAATAATCTATTTAAAGAACATAGCTTCAATAAATACTGTTCCATATATCCTTTTTTCAAAAAAAAAAAAAATAGAATTTCAAATCAGTATTTATCATCTAAATTAATTACTAGATATTAATAGGCCTAAATGACGAATACATATAATGTGTGAGAATGTTATTGCTATATTGCTAATAAAGTAGTTGTAGATAGTATGAAATAAAATATATTGAAAAAAATAAACAAGCAATAAATAATTGCTTGAGAAGCATTAGCTAATCTCTTTCTCCTTTTTGATTTAAAAATTTAGAAACTCTATTTATTTCTAATTCTTAGTTTTCTTCGTTCATACTTTTCTCAAATTTCTCTAATTGCTAGATTTACAAATTGTTATTTTAATTTTATTCATCTTGATTAAATTATTAATTTTTTTAGTTTAAAAAAATCATTTCGTTGAGAGTCATATCATCATTTCTTCTTGACACTGTAGGAATCATCTAAGAATTAAATGTTAGATTCGGGCTTTCCCCATATACTACACCAGCTAGCCTTGGTGTATTAGCATTAAGTTTTGAATTTCCATACATTAAATTTTAATTAGACTCCTAAAATATGCTCATTTCTTTATTTCTTGATTTTTCCCAGTTATTATTTTATACATCTAACTATTTCGAGTTAGGCTCTTCTTATTAGAACTATTTAAAAAAAATTTCTGCTTCTATGTTTTATTTATTATATTTTAAGATAAAACTATCACATTGATTTGCTAGATTATATATTTCATTCATAGGGACATAGCTGAATAAGGAAACGACAGTGATATTTCCTTTTGTTATTTGATTACCTACATATGTAATGAAGCAAAATGTTATAAATATTATAACCAATTGTGATACGAATACAAAAAGATTAAATTTGCCTTAATTTGAGTTTAAATCTATAAAGTAATAGAAGAATTTAAATGCTTTATTTTGAGCCTATTACACGAGCTCAAAAATTCCATTTTATTTAACATAGTAAAAGCTAATTTATGTTGGATTTGTGTAACTAGTTGTTGAGCTATTAGTCTATTTGATAAGATAAAAAAATTTTCCAAAATAAAAAATAAAATTTTGAAAATTACACAAAATGAATCTAAAGTTGCGTTCACCAAGTTAGAGCTTGAAGTAATAAATTTAAAGATTGAATCTGTATATTATTCCTACTGTTAAACCATAGTTCCGTTAGAAAGCATGTTAGCCATGCTAAAGTTTTCATTCGCATTATAAAGATCATAGCCTGCTAAGCTGTTCATTTACAAAGATGACGATATTACTTGAAATTAGTTTAACTATAGATTGTTGATACTTTGACTCAGCTTTTATTAAAGTTTTTGTGTAAAAATAATTTAACATCAAGATTATTTCAATTTATTTAATTTTAAATTAAAAATACATTTTATCTATACCATGTTTCTTGCTAAAAATGAGTGTTTCCAGGTATCGGAGATCTTAGTTGGCTTTATAAAGAAAGTAAGTAAGTAAATAAATAAATTAATAAATAAATGAATAAATATAATAAGTTAGAGTTTTTAATAATATTTTACTTAGCAATTAGCCATATTTATCTGGCCCAGTAAGTAGCCTAGCTGATATATAAAGGAGTTAAATAAGCATACTTAATTCCATCTACAGCATATTGATTATATCCAATATATTATAAATTCAAATACAATTTATAGGAACAAAGAGCTATGAGGAGTAATGTAGATAAGATTAAAATTCTTATTAATAAAATTAAAATTTTTGGCATTCTTTTTTCTTAAATAAGCTGTTTAAAATCTTCATTTTCATCTTCTTACTATTCTTCATCCTCTTTAGATGACATGCGTTACTTTTTATAGTGCTAATTTTCTTCGTTTTCTTCATTTTGCATCATTTAGTCATCATTGCTTTATTTATTTCGGCTTTTTGACTTTTCAAAAATATAAATGTTTCAATATTAAAAATTTAAATAAAATTTATTACTTATTGAAGCTTATTTGTGTTAGTCATTTGCTTGGCATTCTCAATATCATTTTTATGCTCATGCGCATATTAATTTTCGTCTTTAGACTCTTAATCAACCTCATGAAATTTGATAAATCGTAATATGCATCCCTTTTCAACAAAATAATCTTCTAAAAAGTAACATCTTACTTAACACTTTCTATATTTTGATATATTCTTTTGAGTTTACATGGTATCTTCTAGCTCATTAAACGTTTCTTCAAGTATCACTCTTGGATTACTGCTACTTTTATTCGCATTTATTTATGGGGCACTAGATATGTCCTCATTTGTCATTACATTATTTGATTCTTAAATATTAGCATAAGAGTCGTCATCGTCAAATTAATCCACTGACAAGTTTTTAATTTAAGTTGAGTCAATTTGTATATCAATCCCTTCAATAGGCTATTCTATTAACTACGTAATGATAAAAGGATCATTAATTTAAGGCATAATTAAATCAATTTCTAGCTCTTTAGCACCCATTTACTTTTAATTCCTTGAGAAAATACCAAAGTCCTGTAAACAATTTTTGCAAGTTTAAATAATTTCTAGGGTATCAATTCTATTTTTAAATAAATAAATACTCATTTAAAATCTAAATTTAAAATAAGAATTTATTTTTTACCTGTACATCAAATAGTAAAACTTTTTATTATTCGAGTAAGTTTATGGGCTTTAACTAGTTTCCTCATACAAGATCCCTGATATTTGTATACCGTTATTAAACTCAGGAATCACTTTTAGCAGAAGATTACTAGGAACTAAATATCCTTTTTTATTTACTGCGGGGACGATACGAAAGTTTTAAGTAAAAGCTGACTAAGATGTTTAAATGAATCTATTCATAAAATTACTATGTCTCTTAGAAATCAAAGGAGGCATTAGAATAGATACATTTTTTTGAAGCAAATCTTGCTTTGAGAAACCTAAAAAACTTTAAAAAAATATTTTGAATGTCTATCAAAAAAAAAATTTTAGAATGTTTAGGAATTAATTTATTGAAGATTGAACATTTGTGTTACCTTTGCATCTGTTGGTTACTATAAATAATTTCTCCCATATTTTCTTAATCAGCTAGCACTATAATAATAGAGTTTTTGCAGTTTTCATTCAGAAAAGCTTTTTGGTTGTTTATCTAAATCTTAGAGCTATTTTACTGTCTAAAAATCTACTCTGCTTTTTAAAGCACTTTACTACTATTTTCAGTGTCATGAGTTATTTCGTTTAAGTATTAGCCATAAAAATAGAGCAAATTGATATTATTTTGGTTTTAGAGGGTTAAATCATTGAACATTTAAGACAAAGAATAATTTTGATCATCTAATATTTTGCTTATTTTTTGAAGTTTGTTGATGTTAGGTGTGATTTCTTCTAACTCCTTCCAAAACAATTTATGTTCTTTGGCAGCCTTTATTACTTAGTCCTAAAAGAAGTCAAAATCCCTATTGAAATTTACATACTAATTAATAACAAGATCTTCGTTTTCATTGTGTATTTGTAGAGATTACATATTTTCACTCATTGATTCTTCTAAAATTTTCTCTTATCTAAAAATGCAAAAGAGTTCAATGAAGGAAATATTATTACTTATTTTAGCAAGCTTAGATTTGTAGATAGAGTATGTTTTATTGTTTAATTTTTCAGCTAGCAAGTTGCTGTAGCAAATCTGAATACCAGGAGATTTGGGATATGCATTAATAGCATCATTTAGTAAATTTGACAAGAAGGAAAACCATCTATTTTAATAGTTCAAATTCAAAATTTAAATATCATTTGCTGTTTGAGGTTTTTCTGTCTAACTAGATGCTTCAATAATTTATTATTAAGAATTTCTGCTATTGATATTCTTGGTTAGAATATTATTATTAGATTTCTGACTTGATCTTTTTCTCTTATCATTTATTAGCTTCTCTTTTCTTTTTTAAAGTGGTACAGTTTCTTCGCCTTCTTCAACATCTTGAATAACAGAGTACTCTTCAACTATCCTGCAGCAGCAATCTTATATACCTTTTTTACACATTTTTAAATGCTATTTTAGAATACCTTCCAATTAAAGTAAAGATTATTCATTTTTGTCATTTTTTATCAAATCCACTAATAAGATTAAAAAGATAAAATATTCTTTCACAGTTTTTTAATATGATAAGCAAGAAGATAAAATGTATTAGTTTCTTAGTCGGCTTAGAGAAAACATAGCTAATACAAAAAATGGTGATGCTAGAAATACATATAAAAGTGAAATTGAATCTCTGCCTATAATCTAGCAAAGAAAACAGCTAAATATTATCCATAAAGCAAAATATTAGCTAGATTCATTGAACTTATTAACTGTTGAATTGTAGTAGCCTGGATCAAAATACTTGTAGCCTACTTTCAGTATCATTGTAATCAGTAAAACTATCACCAAAATGTTACCGTTTGTTTGAGATTTATCTAAAGCAACAACAACTGGAGGGATCATTTTGAATCCTTTATTTATTTAAAAATAAAATAATTTTTACAAATTTGAAGAGGAAATAAATTAGTTCTACCTATATTGATCAAATTAAACAAACAAAAAGGGCGAGCAAAACATAACTTGGAAAACAAATTTAAATCAACTTAAAAGAAAGCAAATATAACAGTAGTGGAAATCATTATAATAGCTCCTATTACAGAAAAGACTAAGTGAAGAAAATGTATTCCTTAAAAGCAAGTCATATTAGGATTAGAGCAAATAATCATACCTATAAAGCTATTATAAAGAGGCAAAAACAAAATTGAATTTAGTAAAATACCATACATACTTACAATTTTGAGTAGGTTCATGTAAACAGGAGATTTTGTTTTTGATTTTTACTAGCTTAAATGACATGCTATTAAAATCAAACATACCATTAAAATACAGATTGCAAAACTTATGTAGCTGATCCCAACAAATATCTATTTAATTAATTATTTAGAATTACATTTTAAAAAATAAATTAAATATGAAATACAATTTAGCTAGAGTTTTAGACAAAATAATTTGTTGAAGTAAATTACAAAGCTGTTTGTAATAATTAAACACCCTAACTATTCCATAGCTGAGTATAGCTAGGATGAAATGAAAATTAAAGTATTTAAACATACTCTAAAACCTTTAAAACTCCAAAAACAATAGGTTAAATATTTAAAATCTAATATGAATCATGAGTCATTTCAAATAAATAGTTTTGCAATTTTTTGAACCATGATACTTTTGCTTTGCTCTCTTATTCGACATAAACCTATAAATTACTGGTTTGAGATAACATTATCTGTTCCTTTTATGTAATCTTTCTTATGTTATTTTTTATTTATCAACTAATTAATTAAATAACTAATTATTCTTTTGAATTTTGTTTTTTATTTGGTGTTAAATCATTAAGGATTTTAAATGGTAAAAATCAGTATTTTTATTATTTGAATGTTATTAAAAGTAGAAGTAGATCAATTTAAAAATATCATCAGAAAATTTAAATGAATTTTTTAAAAAAATAAGTAATTCAAACGAAATTTATAATAAACCTATTATTTCTAGAAAATAATTTAAATTCATAAAAAATTAATAAATTAAAAAACATATAAATCTTATTGAAAATATCACTTCAATTTTATTTACCAAATTTAAAATATTATACACAAAGACAGACTATTAACAAAAACTAAAAATTAAATAAATAAATAAATAAATTTAATTAATTTTATTTTAATCTAAAAAAATAATTTTTTTTAATACAAAAATAAAACATTTTATATATTTTTCACTTTACTGCTCTTAAAATATCACCTGAAATAAATGCGTTCTTTAGGGAATCATGTTTGGTTATTACATCTATTGGAATCATATTTAACATTCCTTTTGTCCTCCAAATTTTATTACTTAAACTTCTCAAGTAAGGTAACCATACTAAGAAGAAAATAATTACAATCACAGTAATGAAAATAGATAATATAATTATTTCTATATTTTATGTCTATGTAAGTAAGCTCGAAAAATTACTTACCATTAAGGCATTAGTAGAGAGCATGCTAGGTTACATGTACTGTAAAGATTTTTAGAATGAAACAAATTTATCACTATTTAAATAGGCTATTTAAATTTTTAGATTTTAAGCACTATCTGTTCCTAATTTCGATGAAAAATCCACAATGTAATCTCTGATCCCTTTTTTATAATAAAAAAATTATAATTGTAAATAAATATATTTTTTAAATTGTTAATTAATTACCTTCTATTAAAGAAACAATTGATGTTTGTAGACCCTTTGATAAAATACCTATTTTTTCATTTAGTTGTTAGTTAGTTAGTTAGTTATAATTTAGTTTTAATTAAAATATAAATGAAATTTTTACCATTTTATATTGTTTCACAATCTTAAGAATTAAAAGAACTGTTTGTTGAACAAATATCTCCATACTCAGTTGCATTATATTAGTTTAAGTAAGGATTAAAAGCAGATGGAAAACTTTATTATCCTGAACTTGATATTTGCTTAGAAATGTCATATACTAAAGAGGTATAGTATGCCCTAAGATCTGTTTCATTTTTATAACTAATAGGCTTCATCATAACAATTTATTCTAATGCAAACAATAGCACATATCTAACAATTTTATTTAATTTTTATTGTAAAAATAAGTTAAAATTGAATTCTTAAATTGTGTTTTAAAAAATAATTTTAAATAAACAAAAACGTTTCTGATTTTAAATAAAACTCTGAAAAATGGGAAAATTAAATAAATAAATTTCTCAATAAAATACTCTGTATAAGTTGGACGTAATGAAATGATCATTTGATGATTATAAAGATGATTGATAGATGAAAGGTAGTTTTGCTCAAGGACGAATCTTACTATGAAATAGATAATAAATACGATTGCTAAGAGAGAGAACTTTATGATTACATATTTTTTGTTTTAATCAGTTTAGTTTAGTAGTTTTGCACTTCTCATGTTCTCGAATTCTTCTAACTCTTATGCTTCCTTTTCATGTTATTCCTGCTATTTTTTATGAGATGAGGGTTAAGGGTTTTTGTTTCTGTCTGTCTTCGATTTATCAATAAACTAATTAACTACACTACTGTTTTAGTCTACTTAAGAAGCATTTTGATTTTTTTTAGCATACATATTGTTTGGCGCTTAATTCTCCATAGAGTTATCAAGATTATCTTCTCCATTCAATTCATAAATACCTGCGCCTTCACCTTAATTCCTTATTTTTGAAGTTGGAGATCCATCACCGTTTCTGTTATCATTGTTTGTTTCATTTTCATCATCTTAATTACCAAAGTTATTACCTCGTTTGTTTTGCTGATTTGATTCGTTTTCTTCATTATGTCCATCATTGGCCTCTAAAGACAAAAATTCCTTAATAAATTATTCACACCTATTTGCCAATTCCTTAATTTCTTCTAAAGGTATATATCCAAACAACGAAAGAACTTTGTTATTTGTCTTTATCACAGAAAAAACGATTGGGATGAGGATTATTTAAGTTATAACTAAAATCAATAAAGCCACAATCATTATTATTAAAAATGTAGTATTATATTTTTTTACCAGATCTTAGTAAAAATTATAATAGGTATTAACCTAACTAAATGCAGAATCTCTAAAAATGGCTAGACCATTCTCTCTAACAAAATAGAAATATATTTAGGTAGATTTTACATAGGATCCAGTTGATAGAGGTTATGGCTAGTATGAAAAATATAAAAATTTAGAAAAATATAAATTAAAATTGTTTTATTGAAAAAAAATAAACAAATATTTATTTTTGATCATTTTTTATGGCGGCAGGTGAATCAACAAACCAACAGTTTAAAGAATAAAAAAATTTAAAAAATTAAATAACTAAAATGTTAAATTTATTTATGCCTGTGAAATTATTTGATTAATAAATTAATTACAATAAAATCTTCTAATGTTGAGTTTTTGAGAGCAGAACCACCTGTAATAAACTAAAAAATGGCTGTTGAAAATGTTTTTTATTCAATCTCTGTTTAACCTGTTTACTGTAAAACAGTAAAATCTAAAACGGGATCAGGAGTAGAGCTACTTTGTCTGTTTTACATCTTTATTTCATCTCTAACAACTCTGAAGACAGTGTCTTGCAAACTCTGAACATTTTAATCAATCTGTTTAAAATTAATGTATTTTCATATTAAATTAAATAATTTATTGATTTATAATTTGTTATTAATTACATCATCTCTCAGCTATGATTCTGAATTAAATTATTAGTTCTATGATAACATTTGACTTTTAGTATAGATTTTAAAATTTGTTTATATAAAATTAAAGTAAACAAAATTACTTTCCTACTAGCCAAAGAAGACGCGTGTAGTAATTTACTTGTTCTATAAAACTAATCTACGTTGTAGAATCATTTATAGAATTAACTCCTTCTTAAATATCTGTTTGTTATTAAATTTTAAGCACAAGAGTAACTATTGCTAATGTCATTAAAATTATTAACAACAGTAAAACTGTTCTTTTGAGTACTAAGATAGATTTAGGTTCTGTTTTTTCACTTATCATTTATTTAAAATCCTTTAGATGTCTAAGGTCTTCAGCTACAGAAGCTCCAGATATATTAGAACCTTCATCATCTCCAGCTTCTTACTAGCTTTCTTCATGCTTTTTAATAAAAAATTTTCTTATTTAAAACCTAATAAAATAAATTAAAATCATACAAATCCTTAATAGTTATTTTATGTCCTTTTTGATTGTTCAATTCTTTTTGAGTAATTATTATCTTCAATTTATTGTTTGCTCAACTATTAATCTAATTGGTCTGTATTAAGCTCTTATTCAGTAAATTTAATTATTTTAATTCTTAAATTTTCACCTAAATCTAGCTCATCCATTAAGTAAACTTTAATATTTGCTTATCTGTATTTAACTTTTCTTCTTGCAATTTTTTAAATTTATTCTTGTTAATCTTAATTATAATCTTAGTTCTCATTTTGATTATTTTAAGGATTTGTAGTTATTGCATTGTCATCTGAATTTTTCTGTTTAAAATTTTATTAGAATTAATCTTAGAGTTCATCATCCATCATGCTATCTTATTCATCTTCTATTAAGAAATTTTATTAAACATAAGTAGTGTCAATAGTCAAAATAACTCCATGGACAGATTTTAATTCATCTGCATTCTTAGGATCCACTATGCCAGGTATTATTGAATCAATTGTAAATTCTGGAGCATTAGAAGTATTACCATACATTAATGAAGCAGGAATACCAAAATTAGTATAACATGATTCAGAAATACCTTGAATTTAATACGAATCTTCTCTGTTTGTCAAAAATAATAATTTAAATTGAATTTGTTAATTTAAATAAACCTTACCTAAATATTAAGTAATGAATATCTTCATCGTGTTCATATTATCCCTTTTGTGAATGGTTTTCTACTTCCTTTAGAAAGCCTACAATTTAAATGCCATTGTCAAGATTAGGTAAAACTTTAATCATAATAGTGCATGGTATTAGATATCCTTTTTTATGAAGACAAAATACGAATCTCTCGTGACCAATTAAATTAGACTAAGAAGTGTCAAAAAATCTTCTCATGAATTTGTCATGCATATCCCCTACTACCTTAGGCATAATTCTACTTACATTCTAATCTATTATTTCGTTCTTTTTGAATCCTAAAAGTCTTTTTTTTTTCATAAACAAAAATTAAAATTTTTAATTGTAAAATAATCTTTAAAAAGTTAAGTAAAACTATTTCACCAATCAATAATTAATTATGTGTGCATGATGACGAAATAAAACTCCAAATCATTTAAAAATAGATTCTAAGATAATAAATGCTTACCTCATCGTCTCGTTGTTTGTATTTGATATTGTTCCTACTGAATTAAGGTTACCAGAGACTGTAATAATGCATGTGTTAGAATTTTCTCCATACTTAATTTTATCTGAATCTACAAATTATTTATTGGCTTAATTACTTTTGCTTACATACTCTGCTTTCTCAATCACTTTTGTGCCTTCTTAGTCGTCATGAACTATTTCTTTTAAGAAATTTCCATAAATTTCTAAGCATTTTATGTGATTTTAATTGATTTCTTAGAGCTGATTATACAAATCAGTCACTTAGTCAACTGTATTTGTGATTTTAGAACCAAGCGATAGTATTTTTTGAATATCAGGGGTATCTTCTAAGAGTTTACTCCAAAATTCTAAATGAAGCATAACAGATTTTTCGATAGAGTTTAAGAAAATTACAAATTTATTTTGGAAATTTACAATAGAGTTTACTTCAATACCCTTACTTTCTTATGTCCTAATATCGTTTTCAACCATTTCCTCTTCTATTATATGCTTGTATCTATATATAGAAAATTCTTCTTGGAAGTTTGGCTTGCATTCACCTATTATTTTTGATAAATCAAGTTAATTAATTATTTATTTATTTTTAAATTTTCAAATTGAAAGTTTACAAGCAAACATGAGTGCAAACAAGGATTTGAATTTATTTTAGAGTTTTCCTTGTAAAATATATGCATGCAGCAAGTGCAATTTAGCACTCTTAGGGAATCTATCAATAGCATCTGCTACTATACTTCTCAAAAATAAGTACCAGTTTTTAGTTTTTTAATTAGACTCCCCATAATTAAGTGTTTAGGCATTTAAGTTACCTTCTTCATCATCATCTTCCTTCATTTAGCTAAATGTCCTGCAAAAACATTAATCTGCCGCCTTATTGCAATATTTTATGTGATATTTTAAAACACCTTCCAATTAAATGCTTGGGTATGCTTGATCTCTTGATTCAATTAAATTCAATAAAATGTTAATGTAGTTTTCTATTTCTAAATCTTTTTTGAAATTTTTAATCTATTTAGTCATATATGAGTTATTTCTTTTAACTAATATCATCTAGTAAACAACACAAATGAAAGGAAGTGTTATGAACATATAAAACATGCCAACAATTGCATTGCTCAAAATACCACTAATTAAACTTCCAACACAGATCCAAAATATACTAACTTCTAATATTCCAACAAGGGACTCTACACTTCTGTTATACATAGGACAAGATAAATACCTTTAAATGAGTAGGATAAGTATAAATATCATCAATCCTATCACAAAAGGTTCTCCTAGGCTTCCCTTTTAATCAAGCGATGTATAGAGTGGTAGGATAGCTTTGATTACTTTTGTTAAAAATTAAGTTTATTAAATAAAAATAATAATTATAAGATTATTTTTTTAGTCAAACTACTTTTTAAAAAAAGTATAAATAGAAATGTTTAAAGAGTACTTTAATAATTCTTTTATCGTTAAATAAATTATTTAATTTATTAGAATTTTTAGAATTTTAGTTGTTTAAAATAGCATAAATAATTGAGTTTATTTGCCAAAGTATCAAAAATTGTATTTAATAAAAAAAACTTTAGATAGAAATACTGCATACATTGAATTTAATTAAATGTTTTAAAAGCATTTATTATTCAAGCAAATTAGGTAGACTAAGTAGAAGTATTGAAAATAAATTAAATTAAATAAATTTACCTAACTTAATGAAGTTAATCTTGTTTTATGGGGCAGCAAAAGGGAGATGTGAACATGGATTTAAGTCAATAAAAAGCTAAATGTATAATATTGTTTGCGCTAGTAAAAGAATCAGCGATATTATAGCTATTGAAAAGTGTACAAAAAATAGACCAGAATAGCAGTTCATATTACTGTCAGTACAGTATATCACGGAAATAGAAGCATTCAAAAAAGGTAAAAATCCTACTGTGGTTAGCAATATTGCATACAGAGAAAGCAACTTGATACAATATAACGAAAAAGTCGTAGATTTTTGCTACTTTTTATTAAGCTTAAAGAAAAGATATGATAGGATTACAGTAGTGATTAACTAAATTGCAAATGTGATGTAGAGCAAAGGAATCAAAATCTAATTAAACAATAAAATAATTAAAATGAATATTTTAAAGAAAATATTTTAATTTTTATCTATCTTTCTATTAATATATTTAGATTAGCTTTGAAACTTTCATATTTTTAACAAATTTTAGCTAAAATTAAAAATAAAAAGCTGTATTTGATGAGAATTCAATTAATTATATAATTGATTACTGATGAAGATCCTTCTACAATTAATCCATTAAATTGAAAATATTCGATAGCCTTTTAGAAACTCGAAGTAGCAGAAGAGTTCCAGAGAAAAGTATACGAAGGATATATAGCGTAGTAGGCTATTTAAATGGCTTCAACAAAAATAAATATCTTGTACACGAAAACAGATACTGAGCATGATTAAAGAAGTTCATTCATTAAACAAAAAAAGTTCAATTTAATCTTATTCTCTAATTCTGACCATTTTGATTCCTCAAAACTACCTTTATTATCTAACATGACCTCCCTGTTTATTTTTATTTAAAATCACAAAACCTTTTTCTTTTATAATTTTCAAACTAGTTTAAGAATTATATTGTTTAGATTTATTTATTTATTTGTTGTTTTTTTAATTGTATTAATTCAGTTAAAATCAACTCTATTATTAACAACTCTCTACATCTAACTCTGTAATTTTATTTATTTGTTTGTTTAGTTAGTTAGTTAGTAAATTAATTAGTTATTTGAATGAGTAGCGTAAAAATTTAATTTGAAAATATTCTAAACAACAAAATGATAATTAAGAGTTGTTAATTCATTTAAAAAAACTTCTCCTTAATTTAGAATTTTAAATGATATATTTTTGTGATTAACAAAATAAATTCAAAGAAAATGAGAAAATAAATTCATATATACATATATAATAAAGAGAATAGTAAACGTTAACAAACAATAAAAAAAGCAATAAGAAAGAAAGTATGGTTAATATACAACATAAAATTAACTTTCATTAAATTACTATAATCAATTGGATCTATTTATAATTTATGCTTTAGGCATAAATAAGCAAATTAAATTGAATGTGTGAATGAATGAATGAATGAATAGATATTAGTATATAAATTTTATTTATTTATTTCTTTAGTTAGTTGTTTTTTTATTGATTTGTGTATGTATATATCAATAATTGCATTTTGAAAATTTCTTTCCAAGATTATTTATTTATATAAGGAAAACTAGCTAACACCAAGTAAATTAAATCTCTACAATTCGAAGATTTGTTGTTTGCAAATTTTCAAAGATGATCATTTTACAGCTTGAAGTATCTCTCCATTCGTAAAGGCGTTTTTAAGTTAATCATTTTTGTTAATAACGTCCATAGGTATCATATTAAGCATACCTTTAGTTCTCCAAATTTTAATATTCAAACCATTTAGATAGGGTATCCATATGAATATAAAAACTATCAAAATTATCACAATATAAATACTGAATATTATAATTTCTGTATTGCTCCTGTAATTGAGATAACTAAAAGTTCCATTCAATAGAGAGTTATTTAGCTAATCGAAAGCTGGCCTTAGAAAAGCTATTTATTATTGTATGTTTGCAAAAGAAGTTCCTGTAGCTGAGGTAGATGAAAAAAATGATCTTAGCACACTTCTCCAAGCAGTTTATTTATCTGAACCTGTGTTATATGTGCCAGCTTGATAAGTAGGATATGGGCTTTTGTTAAATGCGCTAACTAAATCTCCCATCTCTGTTTAATTATTTAAAATTTTTATATTTTTATTATTAAAATTATGAATAAATTACTCAAATCATAAGCAACTATGGCAGTCTAGAGTCCACTCTTAAGGATACCGTTAGAATTATTACCGCATGTGGCTTAATCTGTGATTGAGCTCATAACACTGCATATATTTTAAGTTTATGCATTGGTAAATAGAGATACGTAGCTGCTTAGTTGTGAAGGAAATGATGAGCCTATAGATTTAAGAATTAAATTTTCATTATTGTAAATATTAGTAGAAAATGTTGTGCGCAAAGGATTGTTAGTTGTTGTATCCTTAGCTCCTCCTGCTTAAGCCTCTACAATATCTTCAATTGTATACATAAATAGATATCTAAATTTATAAGTAAAAAATAAATTTATTTAAATCTTATTGATTAAAAATAATTGAATGTACTTTATATAAGAGGGACGCAGACAAACACACTAAAGGTGGACGAATATATTTTCTATGTTGCTTATGAATTAGGTAGAGAGAATATATAGGACAACGTAGTAAGTAATAAAGACAGCTGCCATAATACCAAATTTGAAAATGACTAACTTTTTATTATTATCTTTTTAGTTGAGCAATTATTAGGCGCGTTAGTCGACGTACTCTTAATCTTCTTGATTCTATTTTTTATCTTTTTCATTTTCATTTTCCTTATCTTTTTTATCTTGGTTTGATTCCTTTTAATGGGGTTTTCCTCCTTTATCCTTTTAGAGTTGATTATTGCTTAAAGGATCAACTTGAACACTTTCTTCGTTCTTATTTTCAGACCCTTCTTCGTTATTTAATTCGTAACCATTTTCGTCATCGTGGTTATTTTTTTAATTGTTATCATTATTTTTGCCTTGATCATCATCTCTCAATTCATCTATTTCTTTTTATGCCAAGAAGTCTTGAATAAAACGTTCACATTTCATCGCTAACTCTTTTATTTCTGAATTAGGGATGTAACCAAATAGTGAAAGCACCCTGTTATTAGTCTTAATCACATTGAACACAATTGGTATTAATATAAGTTATGAAATCACTAAAAAGATAATTGCTATAATCATAACTACCCTATAATTTGTTACATAACCATCAACCATATTATAGTAGAAATTGTAAAAGTTTTGAGCTATTGAGTAAGCAGCATCTTTTAATACAAACAAACCATTTTATCTAAGATAATAAATATTCTTAGAAGTCGATTCTTAATATCCAGGATTTGTTGAAGTTAAACCATAATACGCGCCTGAATCCTAGTGTTTTAAAAAAAAATATTTGTGAAATTAAATTTTTTTTTAAATCTTCAATCTTCTGAGTTATATCTTCCACAAAAAAATAAAATTAAATATTTTTTACCACAAAATTGTAAACTAAAACACTTTTAAGTGTAGATGAAGCTGTAATAAAAGCGAATATTGCATCTGTAAATAACTTCTAATCTGTAGTTATAGTTCCTGTTTGTGTTTAAGAATATATAGTGTACTATGGATCTGCTGGGACACTTGATTTTCTTGAGTTCATTTATATTTGGTATCTTATAACTGTAAATACATTTGTTTGTAGCTAGGTAACATAATTGTCAAGCTTTAAATTTAACATTTAAAAAAAATAATTAATTATTTTGTTAAAAAATAAATATAGTTTTATTTTTGTCTTAAAAATTGCAGCCAATTCAGCTTAGTTATGTTTTTTTATTAAAACTAACAAAAATAAAAAGAATTTTTTTCCACTCGTTCCCTCATAAGATTTTTCTTTATTTAAGTTGTTAAACATCGGAAAAGTTTCTCCATTTTTTTGTGAAAAAGAAAAATATATAAACTAGTTAGTTAGCTATGTAAAACAAATAAATAAAAATAAATTACTTATGCTTAGTACTCTAAAACAAAATTCGTTCCATCGTTTACATTAGATGTGGCGCTTGTGCCTGGAGTTAATCCATAGAAATAGCTAATTAAATAGTTTAATTAATTTTTTAATTCTTTTTTAAAAAATAATAAAAATTAATTAATTTACTTTCCTAACATCTAGAGCAATCTTGTATAGTAATTAACTTCTTCCATGAGAGTTGGATTTAAGTAACCGTAGTAAATAGCATTTACAGCCTCGTTAACATCGCTCTTATTTGTCAATTTAAAACCTAAATCATAACCTGATAAAGCTATCAAAATGAGAATTAAAATGAAGACTGTTCTTGTGAGAATTTTAATAGATTTGGGAACAGTTTTTTCTGATATCATAGCCTTAAAATCTTTTAGCTATCTCATTTCATCGTTAGCAGAAGTTCCTGAAACATTTGATCCCTCCTCTTCGTAATCTTAATTATCCTATTTTATTTATTATTTAATATTTTTTTTCAAAAATCTTTGTTTGTTTATTTTACCATATTTGAGTGTTTGTCTTCATCTTGTTACATGGTTTGCTTTTAAGTGGTTTTGAGATTCTCCATATTCTGGATATCTGCAGACTTTTGTTAGTAAAGGTTTTCATCGTTTTTATCAACTTCAATAAATTTGATGACATTCACTTTAACTCCATCACCAAATTCCTATTCTTCAATCAAATTGACTCTAATGTTGGCAACTCTGAATCTTGATTTTTTTTAAGGACTTCCTCCTGTTGTAGCATAATTACCATTTTACTAACCATCATTGTAATCAGCTTCTTACTCATATTATTCATCGTTTTCAAACTCTTCTTCATCAATCAAAAAGTTTTGTTGTATGTAGGTTGTATCAATTTACACGACCATACCTTAAGGAGATTTGAGGTCTGTCAAATTCTAAACATCTACGATGGCTGGAGCAATAGAATCTATAGTGAAATCAGGAGAGTTAGCAGTGTTACCTTAAATTAACTAGGCAGGAATACCAAAGTACTCATGACAGGTTTCAGAAATACCTTGAATCTATTAATTGTCATCTCTATAATTAGAAAAATAAAAATGGATGGGAATTTAGCAAATTGATTAAAAAAAATATTTTAATAAAAAAATAAATATTTACCTATAAATTAAGTAATGAACAACTTCTTCTCTGTCTAACTAGCTTTTGATGTCTTAATTTTCAATTTCTTTCAAGAAACCAACAATTTAAATACCATCATCAAGATTAGGTAATACTTTTATCATAAGAGTACATGGAACTATATATCCTTACTTATTTAGGCACATGACTGACCTTTCAACACCAATAACTCTGCTTTCTGAAGTTTCTAAATATCTATGAATGAATGAATCATGAAGATTTCCGTAAACTCTAGGCATAATCTTGCTAATATTTTAATCTATAATTTCATTTTTCTAGAAACCTAACATTCTTTAGTAAAAAAACAATTTTTTAATTAATATTTGAAAACAATCAATTAATCAAAACAAATAAATAAAATTCTTTTTAATGACAAATTATTACCTAAAAACTTCGTTATTAGAATTAGTAACAATACCAACTGAATTCAAGTTACCAGAGACAGTGATAATACAAGTATTTGAATTTTCTCCATATTTTATTTTTTCAGTATCAACAAATTACTTATTTGCTTAGTTACTCTTGCTAACATACTCAGCCTTTTCAATGACTCTAACACCTTCTTATTCATCGTTAACAATTTCTTTCAAAAAATTTCCATAAATTTCAAGGCATTTAATGTGATTAGGATTCATTTCCTAAAGCTACTCAAATAAGTCAGAAGTATTTTCTACAGTATTTGTAATTTTAGAACCTAATTATAAGAGCTTCTAGATATCAGGCTACTCTTCTAAAAGTTTATTCCAGAATTCAAGATGGAAACTGACAGATTTTTCAATAGCATTCAAAAATACAACAAGCTTGTTTTAGAAAGTTACAATGTTATTCACCTCAATACCCTTGTTTTCCTAACCACGTAGGTCACCTTCAATGAGTTCCTCTTCTATCAAATGCTTGTATCTGTAAATGGAGAATTCTTCTTATAGATTAGGCTTTTATTCTTCAGTAATCATCAGTTCGAAAAGAGCCTTGAATTTGTTTTATAGCTTTCCTTGCTAGATGTATGCGTGGAGTAAATGTAAACGTGAACTTTTTTGGAATTTTTCAAAACCATCTTACAAGATATTCCTAAGAAAGAGGTACCATTTTTTATGGCCTTGAGATTAATTACCACCTCCACCGTTATTGTCATCTTCTTTATCAAGTATTAATTGTTAACAATTACACGAATCAGCAGTTTTTGAACAATTTTTTGCATGATACTTAATGACACCTTCTAATTAAATACGCTCATTAGGTTTATCCCTATTTTCTATTAAATTAATTAACACATTTATGTACAATTCAAGGTCATTTTCTTTTTTAAAATTCTTGACTTAATATGACATTAACTGGTTATATCTGTAATTTATAATCATCAAGTATGTGACGGATATAAAGGGTGCTCCAATTATCATATATAGAATTCCTACTGATCCAGCATCTATCAAGGCACAAATAAAAGATGCACAACTTATCCAAAAACAACACACATCTATTATGCATGACAACTGCTAAACACTTCTGCTATACAATGGAGCCGAAATATATCTATATCCTAAAATCAAAAGCTAATATAAAGCCATGCATACAATAAAAGGTTTTGCAATACTTGCATTAGGATCGAAGGTAGTATACATCGGTAAAAGAATCTTTAAAACTTATTATATATAATTTGTTAGCTTTAAAGTTTATTATTGTAAATAAATTTAACTTCATAGAATTAATTAAAATTATTTTTGCATTAATTAATATGAAATAATGAAAGGAACTAGTGTTTTATGAAATTAAAGGGAGTTAAGATTTTTATAAAGCTTATTAATTAGAAATCTAAAAAATTTACCTGTTCTAACTAAATTAGTTTATGACTATGGCTGTGCAAAAGGTAGAGTAGAGCATGGATTTAAATCGATATACAATCTTAAAAAGAGGACTGTAAAAAGTAAAAGTAAAATCATTCCTAATACTGCTAAACTAAAGTGTACAAAATATATTCCATTATAACAATTTAGATTAACTCCAGTTTAGATGCTTGTGCTACAGTATAACGTTTAGATAAATATGTTAAAGAATGGTATGAAGGCTATTGTATTGATCAAAATTCCATAAATAGAAAGGAGTTTTGTAACATAGGATGAAAAAGTGGAAGATTTCTTATTTTTTTAAGAAGCTCTAAACAATTGATAAACGAGTAAAACTATGCCAATAACTTAAATGATGAAAACTATGTATAGTATCGTTAAAAATATCTATTTTAAGAAAAAAAAAAAAATAAATTACTAAAGTTGAAAAAAAGTTAAATAGGTTTTTGTATTATTTGTTTTAAATTCATTTTGATCTAGAGCTTAAGTTAAATAAGCTTTTGTGCAAGCTTGCTTGAAAAATTATGCTTTTGAATATCTAAATTTTACATTTTTTTTTTGTTATATTTAGTAAATTTCGTTTTATTACTATATTATTTAAGCTCTACTATTTCAATATACTTTCGTTTAGAATAAAAAGAAGAGTTTTTTTTATGAATATTATAAAATTCAATTTATATTCAGTTTATAAAATAAGTTTATTACGCTTTAATCGATATTCTATATGCTGCCGTTGAATTAAAAGTATTTGAGTGCCTACTACAAAACGTTAGTGACTCCGCTACTCCATAAGTATCCAAATGTTGGATTAATTGAATAATAGGCTATTTGTATACCCTCTATCAATAAGAGCAGCTTATAGATGAGTGGAGAGACAGAGTTGGCTTGCAGTAAATCATGCATCAAAGCATATATCGATGTTCTTATTTTCCTATCTAACTACTCCCATTTTGATTCATCTAAGGCAACCTTACCACGGTTGCCAAGCATAATAAACATTTTTTAATTGCTTTATTATTTTTTATTAAGTACTCCTTTTTTCTGTTTTTCTTTTTTTTTTTGATTTCACTATTACCTTAACTATTAATATATATGTTAAATAGTATTTATTTATTTATAATTCTTTTGATTTACAAATGAATATATATTTATTAGCCTTCTTTATATCACCAGATTAATAAATCAGCTTTATTTTTTTTTTCCTTTTATTTTTTTAAAATGAAATTTAGTAATCTAACTATCTAAATAATCGTTTATTTTTTATTTCTTTTCAAAATTTTTCATTCACATTAAAACAAAATAAACAGCATCATTTAAAAGGAGAACTTGAATAAATCAATCATTTAAGAAGTTAAAAATAACAATTCAATTCGATTTTGCATGTATACATGCATGCATTCTTATGCTTCTATAAAAATGAATGAGTGATAAAAATCTTTAAAGCTGAAATTAGTTTTTACATTTTATAACATTGATGAGAGACCAATCGAATTCTATGTTTTTTATATCAAAAAGGCAGTCAAATTATGAAATGAAAACTTGTAAATTCTATACTAATGATATTAAAAGTTATTTAATTATATAATAACAAACATCAATTAACTTTAACTGCAAAATTTATATACTATGATTATTTTCCCTTGCTTACTTTAAAAATTTTAAAAATTCTCTTGATTGATTAAATAAATTATATCTAAATTCATTTATTTATTTGAAAAGCAAGAGCACTAAATGTTATTATTTCAGATTACTTTAGTAACAAAATATTTAATTAATATGTTTTTCACCTGAATTACAAAAAAGACTATGCTCTTTTATAATCCCTCAAACTATTTGTTTTAAGATTAATTATATATAGTCTTTATTATTTCAAAGCATATCTTCTTCATTTAATAACATTAAAAATAGAAATATTTTCATCTTTTATAATTTTTTAAATTTTTATAGCTTGAAAATGGAAAACATTTTAAATTTGATTTGATTTTTTCAAAAAATTTATTTTTTAGAAAAATTAACATCAATTTATAGACATTTCTTTGTTTATTGTTATTGTTGTTGCTATTGTTGATTCTAAAAACTTATTTTTATTTTATAAGTTAAAGAAGTTATTTTTATAAATCACAAAAAAACTAATTCAAATAAACATTTATTTAATCTCTCATTTTTAAGTTAGCTAAAAGTCAAATTTTATGAATAAATAAATGAAAATTATTTAGATAAATATTTAAGTTTTAGCTTTTATCAGAATGAAAATAGATTTAGGTATTCTTCTAATATATAACACAAATAATTAGATAATACATAGATACTTTTTTTTAAGAAGCTAAAGCTGATTGTATGAGTGTTTAGGTTTTTTAATTAAAACAAAATTCTTATTGTAAATTTTTATCGTTAAAGCTACGATCAAAAAAATCCTAAATAAATTAAATAGAAGCTGTTAACAAATATGAATGAAAGACATATCTTAAGTGCGGAGGAAATAAATGATTCTGACATCTTATATTCCTATGATATATCAGAATAGATAGAAATTGAACTCTCCTCATATCAAAAAGGGAAATGGTGGATGTAGCTTATTAATGGTTTTCACTTAATGTTTATGATTTTCATATTTGTTGAAGCTTGGATTACTTTTAAAATGAATTGCAGTAAATCATTCATAGTTTTGATAATATTAGTCATGATATCGATTTTACTTTCTATATACAATTTTTTACAATAAAAATCCTAATAAAGAAGATAAATATATAAATTGATTGGAATATGTTGTTTTGCTCAAATAGTTTTCATGATCTTTTTTATCGTTTCATTACAACAAAATGTGTATTGTAGCAACACTATTTGCCATCCATATTTTAATGGAAAATGGTTTTTGGATGCATCAGAAGTTTCGTCTACAGCTTAGCAATAAGAATGCAACTCTGTATAATAATAATTTGAAAGCAAGCTTGAAATTTCTTAAGCTATACAAATATTTGTTAAAACGACTGCAGATTTGTATTGCTAAAATTAACTAAGCCAGAATCCTGAAAATTCTGAGTATAGAAGTAATTGCGATACGCTAAATTAATATCAAATAGAAGTTGAGTATAGTAAAGTATTCTTTTTAGGAACAATAGTGATGATAATTTTTGAAATAAGTTACTTAATAGTAGTTTTTTATATAATAAAAAAATTGAAATATTTATAAGTCAAACGGGGTGCTTCTCAAATAAACGATTAAAACAATTCAAATGACTCTTTACATCATAGTAATTATTATTGATAGCCATTTATGTAAATATATCTTCAAATTTAAATATCTAAAATGATATAAAATTTTACTCATATATAAATATTTATTTTAAATTACCAAAAAACACTTGAAAAATTTGTTGATAATTAGCATTTAGTTATTAAGCTAACTTTTAAAAACAATAAACTAATTTTCATAATACTCAAACATTTGAAACTTTACAATTAAAAAAGTTTTAAAATAATTTAATTTACAGTAAATAAATAGACAATATTTAGTTATATAAAATTTTATTAGCTGATTTATTGTGTACTGAATAATAGATTATTTATTTTTGAAAATTCCTTTTAAAATAACAATAAACACACGCTGTCTAATTATATAAAATGATACTTTTCTTTTCAATAATATTTATTTTAGTTTTATTAATATTGCTATTCACCTTTGTATTTGATGCTATAAAATTCATTCTTTTAATCTACTTTTGTTTTGTAGTCATCTCTTAAATGGTTAGGTACTAAATATTCGACACCAATTCTTTATTCACCTAGATAATTTCACATTTAGATTGTAGATAAAGTAAATATATTGTTTTTAAAATTACCTGTTAAAATGTTGTAGCCACAATTACTTCTAGTATCTAAGTTTTCTGCCCTAACGTACCCTCTAACTTTAGCCATTTCATCTCTCTTTTTTAAAGATTCACCAGCATTACTCTTTTCATATTCTAAAGTGATTGGATTGAATGGCATGCTATATTTAAAAATAAATATATTTTTTCTTAAACTATTTAAAATAAAAGTTTTATTACCCATTAGTATTTCTTTTTCCAGCTTTTAATACCTCTGCCTAAAATTGTCTTTTAACTTATTCTTTATTTACTTGGTTTTCCATTTATTCCCATCTTTTAGACTCTCTTTCTAAGGCCTCAATTCTATGCTTTTCTAAAGCGACTTCTTTAGTTGCAAATCTTTAATCTCTCTGCTACTTATCAAAAACACTAAAATCTTTATCAAATCTCTAGTTTTCTTTATTAAAATACATTAGTTTAACTTCAATATTTATAATTTAATTCCATACCTGGAATAAACAAAGTGGATTTTGGATCAGGATTATGAAGAAGTTGTTTTACATCAGTATTTCTAGTTTCATAGCCAACTTATTTTTAAATTAGTTGAAAGCGATTAGATATTAATTTTATCTAAATTTTATTTTATTTTACCTCTCTAGTTAATTCTAGTTTTTTCTATTGATTCTTTATCTTTCATAGCTTCCTTTTGTGATGATATTAAATTTGGTTAATTTTTAATGTATAAATAAATAAATATATGTTTATTATATTTAAAAGCGTTACTCTTTCTAAACGAGTTCGAGGCTAAACACTATTGAAATTATCTTAATACTATTACAAGCTATCATAGTCTTCTTGATAGTATTGCTAATTCTATGCAGGGTATCCTTATTATTATTATTATTATTATGCATAGCCTTATTATTACTATTAGTATCCTTATTATTAAGCCCCGTATCCTTAAGGATAATTTTATTATTGTTAATAAGGACTTCCTTACTGCTATTAGTGAGGGTATTGCTAGTATGCTTAACTGTATTATTATCCCTACTATCCTTAATTATAGCCATGCTATTATTGAGGTTACTAATATTAATTCTAGTACATTTTATTTAAATAAGATAGGTTACTTGGTGTATGTATTCCTCTCTTTAATTATTTTATGAATATTATTGACTAAAAAGTTCAAAACTGAATTAATTATAATAAAATAAAAGAAAATTCACTTATTTTAATAAGTTTTTAGAATCTGAAAAATTTGTTCATACATTGATTGACTTTATTAATGTTAATATATATTTCTGTTATACAATTTTATTAAAGACCAATTTTGAAAATTTAATAGAATTTTGGAAATATATTCAATTAGAAAAAGAATAATTAGCTCATTATTAAATTAATAGCTACATGCAAATAAACATACATTCTAGTTATAAGATTTAATAAAATGTCTTTTTTTTCTTTCTATTTTTACAACTTTTATTATATTCAATTATCCAAACAAATATAAATGATTAGAATTTACTTTATATAATATATCCTTTTAAATATCATCAAAATTATTAAAGGGTAAAAAAGATTTAAATATTACTTTATGTGCCATAAATATTTAAACTTTTAAGAGTAAAACATTTATTTTGTGTAGATTATGATATATTTGCTTAAAATATAATAAATAGAAAATATAAAAATGTAACTTAAGTAGCATTTAATATAAAAATTATATAATTTCATTAAAAGTAAGGAAAAGTATTTATTTAAATTAAAAAGAAAATTGAGTAAAATAGTTTACTATTTATTGATTTAATAAACACACTCAATATTGTTTATTTGTTTGCTTTATTTTGAAATTAATTAATCAATACTAATAAAGATAATAATATGGTTGTTAAAAATAATGATTGATATATTTTATATTAATTAATTTTAATATAATTTTAGATAATAATTATGATTTTATTTTATTTTTTTAATATATCAAATAATTAATTTTAATATAATTTTAGATAATAATTATGATTTCATTTTCTTTTTTTAATATATCAATATAATGAGTTTTTTAAATTTTATTAAAATAATTATTTTTTTATTTGTTTAAAAGTAAGGATTAATAATTTTTTATTTATCAAGGTTATTTTAAATTAAATATTAATTATTTTTTAATTGTTTTAAAAAATAATTTTTAATATCTTAAAATATATAACAAAAAATATTTTGCTATGTAAAAATTTAAGATCATTATTTAATTTAGATTTAATATATATATACTGCTTGTCCATGAGAGCATATTTAGGTAAAAAATTGATATAAATATGACAAAAAATTGATGATTTAAAGATTATTTATAAAATAATTAATTAAACAAATAAAAGTATTTAATTAAAAAATAATATATCTTTGAAATGTAAATTTATTATAGATTGTAACTAAATGACCAAGTTCAATTTATATTTTATTAGGAACTAACCTAATACTAATCTTAATAGAAATTATTAAATTTACTTTGATATAATACAATTTACTATTAGAAGTATTTGTATTTTTAATTAGCAGAGTTAAAAATTTTGAAATTATTGTAAGTTGATATTATTCTTTTCTAAAATTATTACATAAATATTATTTCACTTGATGTTTGTACTTTCTTATTATTTGTGACGGTCGTACAAAAATTAGATTTGTAAATAATTGCCTACGCAATAATAAGAGTAAATTAAATTTTATAGAATGTAACCAATAATTTGTTGTAAATTTAACATCACATAAATACCTTAAATAAATAGGTTACTGATTAAAAAGCTAGACTATCTTCCCCTGTAAGCTAAGAAATTTCGTGAAGCATCATTACAGCCATTAAATCATAAAATCTAAAGCTAAATATTCTTTTTTAAAATCGAATTATTTTAAATAATAATTTCTTTACTAATACAAAAATATTATAAAAAAATAAAGTAATATCCTAGTTTTCAGATAGAAATTAATTCAATCGCAAATATTTGTTGCTTCTCTTTATTATGGATATTGCTAATAATTCATATTTAAATAAACCCTTAATGGATATTTAATAAAAAAATAATGTGACATTAAAATGGAACAACTTAAATGTTGAAGTTCTTCAATAAACAAGATAAAAAAATAAAACTTACAAAACAATTTTAAATAACTGCTCTGGTTATGTAACTCAAGGCCAAACATTAGCTATAATGGGTCCATCAGGTATTTAAAACGCCATATACATATTAATTAAATATTTGTTTTAAAATCTAAAGAAACTGTTAAATTGTGTTTTATTTTATAATTATATATCAAGGCGCTGGAAAGACTACACTTTTAAGCTTGTTGACTAAAAGAATAAAGTCAAATAGGAGTTAAAAAATATAAGGAGAAGTAAATTTATTTGATTTTTCAAACATATTTTGATTGCGATTACAATTTAAAAATACATTTAGATACTCATGAATGAGAGTCAATATACTGCTGAAGATTTTAGTAGCGTAGCAGCATATATTTTATAAAATGATATATTAATGGAATCACTCACAGTTAGAGGTAAATATTTGATTTATTATATAACAAACTTAATAAAAAAGACATTTATTTTAAATTTAACTTTATATTTTTATAGAAACTATTGAGTTCGCTGCAAGATTAAAACTTAAAGACAGTGAATCAGAAAAAATGAAAAAAGTTAACTCTATAATTAAAAAATTAAAACTTGAAAAGTGCTAGAATAGTTATGTAAATATTTTTAGCCTATTAAATATTCAAAAATTTGCTTTTAGGTTGGAGGAACATACATAAAAGGTATTAGTGGAGGAGAAAGAAAGAGGACTAACATAGGAGTAGAACTAGTTACAGATCCTCAGTTAATTGTTCTTGATGGTAATTAAATTCATATTTATATATCTTAAATTTTATAAATATATAAAAGAACCCACATCTGGTCTTGATAGTTTTACAGCCTTACTTACTGTCAACTTACTTAAGTAATTGGCCAAAAATGAAAATAAAACTATTGTATTCACTATCCACCAACCTAGTAGTGAAATATATAACTCTTTAGATAGGATACTATTGCTTAGAAATGGTATGACAGTTTATCAAGGCTTTTCTAAAGAAATAGTACCTTATATGCAGAAATGTGGTCTAGTTTTACCTGAATACTGCAATCCAGCCGACTTCTTCATGGAAATTATTGCAAGCAATAAAACAAAAATTGAAAGTAAAGAAGAACCCTTCACATTTCAATCGTACTAAGAATATGTACAACCTCAAATAGATGAAGAGATGAGTAAATTCACTAATTTATTTAAAAAAAATTAAAATAAGCCAATTCGTTCGTGTTTTTAAGATATATATTTAATTTTTTGAAGAAACTTAGATTATTTGTATAAATTAAATATATTTATTGTTTAATGAAAAAAGGGAGTCTGAAGTCTAACAAGCTTATTATACCAGAATCAGCTTATGCTAACGACTTTTTCTATGAAACCAAATTAGTAGCTTAAAGATCATTAAAAAATTTTTACAGATCACCTGTTTTATTAAAAGGAAAAATATTCCAATTAGGTAATTTGAAAAAGCATATGAAAAGATTTTAATTCATAATACTTAATTAATTAGTTGTAATGTGGTTTGCAGTTTCATCCTTGTGGTGGAGATTAGGAAATAACAAGCCTAATAACAATAATATTGATGATATATAATAATGGGTAATGAATGTGACGGGTTTATTATTTTTTATGGGTATTAGCTGCTTTATGAATATGATGATGACTCTCACAATAACATGTATATGTATTTTTAATTGTTTGCTTTTGATAACATGTAAATTTTTATTTATAGTCCCTGTTGAGAGGAGTGTGTTTTTAAAAGAAGAAAATTCTCATTCTTATAGAGTTTCTTCTTATTTTATGGGAAAATTACTGGTTGAGTTGCCTTACATAATACTATACCCATCGTTATTCATACTTGTCTGCTACTGGCTTGTTGGTTTAAGAACAGAAGGATTTTTACTTTGTGGTAAATTTGATACTGATTTTGTAAATGTAAACACTTTAATTTTATATTTAATAAACTTAGCATTTGTATTAATTTTAATGTCTCTAACCGGAAATGGATTAGGTTTAATGACTGGTGCTATGTTTGCTAGTCCTTAAGCTTCAGCTGCAATGTCTCCAGTAAAATTTAATTTAGAACGTATAAGAATTTTTAATAATTTTTTTTAGATGCTATTACTGCCGTTTTTGATGTTTTCTGGATATTACAGTAATTTAGATTACTTGCCTGGTTGGATAACTTGGATTTAATATTTATCTGTAATTTTGATTAAATTATTTTCTCACATAAACCAATTTTATTTTTATTAAATAAAGCCCTTTAGATATATGTAAAATGCTTTTTTAAGAAACGAATTCGATGGAGCTGATTATAATGGATATAACCCAGTGTAAGTTTTAGGTAAAAAATAACATCTAAAGCTCTTTTATTATTTTTAAAAAATTTATATTTAAATTTACAGGATATAGCTTATCTCTTTGGGAATCTATAGGTGTTTTAATTGGCTTGGCTACTGGTTTTCACATATTAGCTTTTGTTTTTTTAAAGGCAAGAGCAAAAAAACTAAGCTGAAATTATAAAGCTAATTATAAATTAAAAAAAATGTTTCAAAAGTTAGCTAGTTAGTTAGTTGTATGATCACATAAATGCATATTCAATAAATAAAGCTTTTATAAATAATGCTTAATTTAAAAAAAATAAATAATTAAATTAATTAATAAATAAATAACTAATTTTTAATAAAATATGGAAAAAAAGAACAATTCCAATCAAAATCCTATTTTAGAGTACTTTATTCACTTAATAACAAATTATGCAAAAAGAATTTTAAAATTGATAAAATTTGTCTATATGTTTATGTTTTTATGATTTATTGATTGATTCGTCCCTCAATCAAGCCTTCTTTGCAAATAGATGAAGTTTGTTATTAATTAATATAAGCCAAATTCATAGAATTTTTCTTTAATTATTTATATTAAAAATTAAAAAAAATTAAAATTATTTAAAATGAGATCAATCATCAATTATATAAATATATTAATTTATCAAACATTAAAAAAAATCAAATAAATATTCTTTAGATTTAGTTAACCTAGATATAAAAAAATGAGTACTTCTGAAGAAGAAATTAAATAAGAGCCTCCCAAAACCAAGAAGGAGCATTCATACACTTACTGGGTCGATAAAGAAAAGCAGAATAATCCAAATATTGTCTAAAAAGAGCCCAAAAAAATTGATCCTGCTCAAATCCAATAAAATTAGTAAGAAATTAAAATTTACATATAACTTTTGGAAAACTCAAAATTTAACTTTGTTTTATCAACAATGCTCCATTTCAACTAATTTTATGAAAATAGATTTTATTTTTTACTCAATAAAGTTTAATTTCAATAGAAAAAATATACTTCTATTTGATTATAGTTAAAATTTTATTTTTATAATTTAATAGATAAAAACATGTATCTTCATGGAACTAGATAGGTACTTGGTAAAAAATTTGTTCCTATAAATTACAAGCTAAATTTGACTGATTCAACATATAGAGATGTTAAATATTAATTCAAACATTTAAAAATTAGGGAAGAGAAAAAGATAGATATATCTTAAGTTAAAGAAATATTAGAAAAGGGATTCAAAGAAAACCCACTTCAAGGTGTTGACTAGCGTATTGAATTTTACAATATTTCTAAAATCGAAGGAGATGTAGGGTTTTTATTATTAATGGTAGCTATTAATAAATCTTTAATAATATTTATAAAGGTTTCTATTGTAACAGTAAGAGGTAAGAAGAAACCAGGATTCCACCTTAAGTTGAATGTTAAATATAGAGGTAATATAAGGATAAAAATTACTACTAGTTTGTAGAAGATTTTATTAATTTTAGACACAAATTAGCAGCAAAAAATGAATTAATTTTGATATATTTATTTTTTTGAAAAAAAGGTGTTGGTGATTATAAGGGTGCAAAAGGTGTATTTAAATATACTAGCTTTAGCGACGATGGAGATAGAGATGTAATTTGTTTATTTATTGCTAAAAATTAGTTAAGTTTTCATTCAAATATTAAATAAATAGTTTGAAGTTGAGGGTGCTGGAGAAAATCACAAGGAAATTTGTAAGAAATCTGCATAAGATTCTGCAGATTTACTTGAATAGCACATCTTAAAGCTCTTTTAACTCATTCATGAATGATAAAAACACAACTTTATAAATAGCTGAAGTAAAGAAAACACATTATTCTTTGAAATATTATTTATATCATAAAAATGTATTAGTTAAATATTTATATGCAATTGTAGTTGATTATAATTTGAAAATTAGTTAAATATTATTTTAAAGCATTAACTTCCATAAATTAAATGGTCCAAAATTATAATAGAAAATATAAATATAAATTTATTTAAAGTATTAATTAATTTAATAAAAAATTAATCTCAATTTAAGAAAACGAATAATCTTAGAAATATTATTTGTATCATGTAAACATATTAATTAATTAGTTAGTTAAAATATTTATAAGCAATTGCTGTAGTATATAATCTGAAAAATAGTTAAATAATTATTTTAAAAAGACTCAGTCTATCAACTTGAATAAATATATAAATATATTTAAGATTAAATAAATAATTAAATTAAATTATAGAATTAAAGAAATTAATAAATTATTAAAATAATTAGGAGATAAATGTAAGAGAAGAGGTGATTAATCAGGAGTAATGCATGGGCCAGGAAAGGAAATGGTGGGTATGTGGGGTGGAATATCGGGAAAGGAATAAGTTTAAATGAATTGTTTAAAAAACTAATTTAATTTTACAAAAACACACTGGAAGGAGGACAAGTAGAAGGAATTTTACTTTAATTAATTTATTAATAAATAAATAAATATAATTCCTCTATTTCTCCATTCAAATTATTAAAAATTTTATATTTTATTTATCACTCTAATTTTTATATATACTTTTTCTTATATTTAGAATTTCTACAATGCTTGCTTGCTATCTTGCTTGCTATCTTGCTAGCTAGATTGATTGATTGACTGCTTGGTTTAAATCAATAAATAATTGAAGAAAAGATTTATTTATTTTCTATTTTTTAAGATTAAATCAATTCTTTTTAAACTTTTTGCCAGGCTAAGGTCCGCCACCTTTTTTATTATTAAATCTTTTATTTCCTTTTTGCTATTTATTGTTTGCTTATTGAGTATATTTAATTAAGTTTTGAATCTAGTTATTCAAGTCTTGAATTTCTTTATTTTTAGTCTTGAAAGCAACACCTATTATTTTATTTTAATTTTTTTAACTTTATTTATTCTTTATTTTTGAAATTATTTTACCTGCACTTGATACAAGCTATTGTTAATTTTAATCATAAACAAAGTTATTAAAGTTAAACTCAGAAAGGAACTTAATCATGCCAGCTGAAGGATATATTATTGGTTCGCCGTTTTAGTTATTTGCAAGAGGTAAGCTTATCTTAATATTTTCTTTACATAAAACAGCTAGTGCATCATAAATGTTTTCAAATCTAATACATGCTACTCTTCCTATATCAATCATATTCTGATCCAAATTCTTAGATGTAATAAATATAGATTGAGTAAATACATCGGCTTTTTTTTATATGAAAAATAATTTAGAAAAATTATAATTTTTATTCACTAAAATTTACTTAAAATAGTTTCATTATCAATTATTAATATGCTTTGATCTGTTAACTTTCCAACCTACATATTTAATTTTTACTATATTTCTTAAATTAAATCTTTGACTGAGAAATTTTTTCTATCTAATCCTATGAATAAAAGATGGTATCCAAAACTCATAAAACTAGCTAATGAGGGAGAAGTCATATGCTATTAGTACTCCTCTGCACTGTATGTCCTGTATTTGTTGATTCCATTCTTAATATAAGTACTGCTTTTTGCGTTGCAAGATTCTGGTGTATAAGCATATTCGACATAAGGGAGTCCTTTTTTATTGATTTCTTCTGTTATTTTTAAATCAGGATTTACCCATATTTCAACCTTTTATTTGATAATTAATTTTTATATATAAAAAACCATTTCAAATTTAAGTTACTGGCTCATTAGCTTAGTATGTGAATATTTTTCCATCTTTTTTATTTTTATTTGTATTTAACCCTCTGATTATAGATCCACTGTCTTTCACTTCTTATAAATCTCTGTTTGCCTTAATCATTCCTTGCATGATGTGAGTGTTGTAGATAGGTCTTTTGTTATTTAATTATTTTACAAAATAAGAAAGATAAAACTAATAAAAAATAAATACCTAAACCAATCATAATCACCATTAACCATAGCGTTTCTCACTTAAATTTGAGCTTCACTCACAAATGTTAACATTTTACGGGATAGCTGTAATGGATTGTCTTTCTTAGAGCTTAAAATCTTTCTGCTGTAATTAGAAATATCGTGAAGTGGGCAATTAGTTTTAACTGCTTAAACTCTGCAGCACTAAAGGCAAAGTCCGTTAGAACACTCTGCATCTTTAGCGCTTAAACACTTATCACAAATATTTTCTTTGATAATTGTTTTATCCTTTTGAAACAGCTCTTCTTTTTTTGCTTCAATTTCTGAGATAGCATTATAACTGCATGGGCATCTAAGCATACCATATTACTATCTAGAGCAGCAGTTTTTGCATAAATCATGTAAACAATTATGTTCCTGTTTGTTAAAAATTTAATTTAAATTAAAAATTATTAAATTAAAATGTTTATATAATTTTTACTCTTTTAGATGTGCACATCAAGCAAAGGTTATGCTAATAACGCTTAAATGGTAAGAGCTAAATATGAGAGATTTTATGAGCAATTAAGCATCCCATAAATGGTTATGCATTATATACTCTGTCAACATATTCTTTGTTAGGAAGAATAACAAATACATGTTAGTGATCCTTTGTTTCAGATATTGGATTAATATCTTATTCGATTTGGTAATCGCCAAGAGGAAGTTAAGTAATAGTTTAGATTAATTGATGGATAAGTGAAATGTATTCTTAGCCTGTAGGAAGATCAGTTACTAGATCAAGAGTACTTAGTGGTTTTATTATAGCTATAACTGCATCTGGATCGCTATATTTTTCTACTTTTTTCCATAAACTACTGCTTAAAGCTTAGATTTAACAATCGTACTTTTCTGTTAAATAAAAATTATAAAATAAAAAACTTATTTACATTAATAGTTTTACCTAATTTAAGCTCATAGACATGACGTTCAGCATATACTCTTTAAGCATGTTCAGCAGAGTTAAAAACAAGATAAACATATTAGATTTTTTAAGCACAGTAATGATAGTATAGCTTCATTTCACCCCAATTAACATTTTCATGTTAGAATGTTTATTCAACATCATGCTTTCTAGGAGATTTCCTAAAATAAATTCTTAGGGTCTTGTTCTTTTCAAAATCTAATCTTTCTTCAAAGTTGTAAAGTTGCTTCATCTTTATTAATTAAAATTAATTTTTAGCTGAATAAATTTTATAAATTTCTACTTTGTATCTTAAGAATTGGTCAAAGGTATCATGAATAATGCAAGGATTTTTGTTTTGCAATTCTTGGCAACAAAGTTTGCAACAATTATTGGCACAGTACATAGAAGCAATTTTACTGCATTCTCTGATTGATTAACAAGGAGTAATACCATGTAATCTGTTTATATCATCTACGGAGTAGTAAATATCTAATAGCTTTTGTTTGGCAACATCTACAAAATTCTTAATTCCTTCATATCTTTTAATATTTAAAATTAGTAAATTATTATTTATAATTTATTATATAGCTTAAAATTTACTGAGTTCTCATATTTAATGCTCTACACAAAGCTACAATTTGAGCAGGATTTAGAATCTCAAGAACTTAAGGGGTGTAAGGAATAGCAACAATAGCAGTCAAGGCTTCATCATCTTTGAAATGATCATAAAATACCATACATGAACGCATCATTAAAGCCATACCTTTAAATACATCAGGATAAATAGCTTTTTTGTTAATACGAGCCAACTCTGGAACAACCTACCAAGGATACTAATGCTAAAATATTTTTTCTTCAATATTAATATCACCAATTACTAAGTCTTTATTAGTGATATTATCATACTGATTAGATGAACACTTTAAATTTCTGACTATAATTTCGATATCTGTCTCCCTGACTTCCTATAATGATTTTGATTCTGGCTTTTTGTGGAGATAATTTTGGAAAAGTAAATTTTAAATTCTTTTTGTTATTTATTCCTTAGTTCCAAAAATATTTAAGCTCAAAGCGTAAGCGGTGCCTCTAATCTTCCAGTAAGGATCTGAGCGAACAATGCTAAATTCTAAAATTTTATAAAAAAGATGATTAATCAATTTTATAATGAGATGATTGACTTTTTATGGATAAACATAATTAAACTAAAAATTATACCTTTAAATTCTTGCTCATTGAAGAGATAATCATCTTCGTAGAGCTCTTTGCGGACCATAGACTAATGCATTTTCTAAAGTTTTAAAAAATATGCCTATTGTTAAGTAGTGGATCAAAACAACTGTTTGTTTGTTGTTGTTGCTTTTTCTTATTTGCTTCTATAAATAATAAATTCGATTATTATTATTAATTTAATTAAAATTGAAATAGCGCCTAAATTAAAATTAATATTTTATAGATATTTAATTAGTAAGTAAAAAGACAGATTGATATACATCTATATGATTTTTGCAAAAATAAAATTTTTGATCAATAAATTCTAGCATTATTTAGAAATTTAAAAACAAATTTAAAAGTTTGAATTTTTCAAATTTGCTTCAAAGGCTCTAAAATTTTTTATCATTCACAACCAATTTAAGATATTTAAACAATCGCCTTCTTAAAAAGAAAAATTTTCTTTTAATCATACAGTTTGTTAAGAATTTTTATCCTGATTTTATAATCATTTTATAAATTCATGGAATAATTTACTTATTTATTTTAAAAGCGAAACCTTTTTATAATTTTTATTTAAACTCTTGGTTAATCTATTTTAAATAGTACAAACCTGTAATTTTTTTTATTTTTAGACCTTAGTCTTGCAAAAAATGATATCTTTCCATTTTTATTATTAGTTGATCTTAAAATTACAAACAATTCAAGTTGATTTTAAGTGTTTATAAATATTTTTTTATTAAATGAAATATCAATTTATTTTTATTATAATATTCATATTTTATCTACATAAAAGTATTATCCTAAATCAAATTTGCCAAAAATTTAACTTCATAAATAGTGTTTTAAATTTTAGTTAATTATTTTTTCTTTTATTTAATGAAAAATCAATATATTTTTTTTAAATATAATTATTTTATTTTAAGATAAAAATATTATCTTAGATTTTAAATGGCTTAAAACTAAACCTAAGTAAATATTTTTTAAATTTATTTAAATTTTGTTTCCTTCTTTTTCATATTGAATTATTAATATATTTTTTCAAATACAAATTTATTTTATTATTAAATTTAAAACAATATTGATTATGATAGTATAGTTTATAAGATTTAACATTTGCTTTATTTCATATTTTTAATATCATTTTATCAAACTATACTTTTTTGAAGAATCTTAGAGATTTGTTAGGTTTTAATTAATTTTCTTTTATTTTTTAAACGTGCAAAAATATTATTTATCTTGCTAAACTTTTGTAATGGTATACATACTTATTTTATGTCTTACTTATAAAAAATAAGGCAAATTTAAAAATTACTATAAAGCACAATAAGGCTAATTTAATTTTGTAGAGTTTGTAAATTTTTCTTTAAAATATTCATAAAAGTAATATAAATAACAAAGAAACAATTAAATTTATTTAGATACTTATTATTGCTAAAGGAATTAGATTAATAGAGGTTTACTTTTTTTGTAAACTAAATTTATTAAAAAATAGTTGAAATATATTGAAATTAATGAGAATCATTATATAAAGTATAAAGAAATAATTTAGATATATAATTACTTCATATTTTTATTTCTAATTTATTTATTTATTTATTATTTTTTGTTGAATTTAAATATTTTCTTAAAAACTAATTACTGTGAGAGGTAATTAAGTGACCATGATTGAAGTTTGCTTGATAATTCATTCAAATTTATCAAAAATTTAGAGTGGTAAACACATTAGATGAAAAATTTTGTTAATTAGTATAAAGTTAGTTATTATTTATATTGTTATTACTATTTATATTTTAAGCAGCTCCTTATTAATTTAAATTCTATGAATTTTGATTGGATGCTGCAATGGTGTTAGCTATTCTATCTTATTGATTAAGATCTAAAGTTTATGTATCTTGCTATTAATTTAGAGATAGTCCATCCTACTATTGGTTAGGAATTTAATTATTTACTCTTCTTTCTTATTATCTAGCTTATCTTTGTTAGTTGCTATTTTACCTATTTTATACTCCTATTTAGTTATTTGCATCCACATTGTTGACGTTATCATTATTCATAAGCATTCTTCTCAACTGTAATTCTTATTAGTCCAATTGTTAATCAAATAAGATTCTCTTGATTTGCATACATTTTTAATCAAAATCTTTTTTATTTATTAGATCTTGAAGCTCTTTTTAAGTATTATTACAAATTTATACTTAATTTTTCCAATCCTTGTTAACGTTAGGGGGTCTTCCTATTTAGTCTTTGTAAAGCAAAAGCTGTCTTTAAATATATATCTCACTATCTCTTACTATAACTACTTAAGAGGAACTATAATTTAAATACATGCTCATGCCTGAGTGATGCTATTTAGTATGTTCTATCAGGGTATTACTGAATTACTTTTTTAATTCGGCCTTTTGTTATTGACTATTTTGTTAATTTGTTGATTTTTTGTTTGTAGGATTTACTAAGTGCTTTGCACATAGATTTGAATTGCAAATCAAACACATAAAATAACCTTCCTGATTATTATGAGGGTATCTGCGGCAAATAGAGCACTTTCCAAAGAAATGGCACTAAATAAAATCGCTAAAAGATACTTGCAAATTAAGAGTCAATTAAAGCTAAAATTATTTATAATTATTAAATTGAGAAATCTTTTTATTTATAGATACATAAAATAAATCATCTAATATTTGTTAGTTTAGTAGATTTTATGCTACATCTACAATGTTATTATAATTTTTTATTGCAGATACTTTGAATTTACTATCCTAAGATCTATCGATTATTGTGTTTTCCGGAAGTAAGATGTTAGATTTTTAATTTTAATTAATTGTTAGAATGTTAAAAGTACTCTCGCTAAATTAAGAATCTTATTGTTAAATTTCATTCTAATTACTTGAGGAGATCATAGAATTCAAAAATATTTCTATGCTTTTTTGGTTTTTCTTACCATAATATATTAGCCAAACACAGTAAGTTATTTATAAAAACCTGTAATCAATTAATTCTTTAAAATTTTTTAAAAGGTTTTCACATATTTCTGAAGAAAAGTTTTATGGGTCAGGAATAATATCAAGATCTTTAAAATTTTTTGCTTTCTCGATGATGATATCAAAAATTAAATATTTATAAATAAATTTAGCAGAGAGAGAGAGAAATGCTTCTTCTTTATTTAGAAATAGAATCATCAAATTAACTAAGATAGAAGCAAAATTAGACTTTTTTCCAAGTGACACTTCATAAATGTAAAAGTCGTTGTATTAAATATCTTAAATAAGTTCTTTTTAGCTTAAGTAATATGCTTCATGTATTGAGTCTCTATCTTCAATAAAGCTCCATACTTTCAAGTAGAGAAACAAATTTCTTGAGACATTAAATTGTTTAGATTTAATAAAGCTTTCTTTTAACATATTATAGTCTTGAACTTCATTTGTGTTAGTCATACTTTCTTCAATTTGATTTATCAGTAAACTTTAGAAGCAAACTAAAATATTATTGTATTTTATATCAATATGCTGAAGACGCAGATTCATATCTTCTAAGTAGCTAATATCAACCTCAGGTTCAAAATAATCTGTTAAAACGCGGTCTTCTTCTTAAATAGAAGATTCCTTTTTTTCCTCAACAATTGTTTCTTACTAGTTATTCTTAAATTAAGGAAATTTAACTGCCTCACCTTTCATTTATATGTGTTGATTTTCATTTTGCTGAGATTATTTTTAAGTATGGCATTTCAATTGAATAATACCATTTTTATTCAGTCCTTTCTTATGTATGAAGTTTTCATGCTTTTTTTTTAAAAGATAAGAATTCCCTTAAAAAATTTCATCCTCAGCAACCACATCATTATTATTACTCTCTGTTTTTCTTTAGATATCTTCAATTTATTTTTTAAAAATTTTATATTTGCTTTTTTCTACTTCTAATTCTTATCTGCTATCTTTTTCAAATTTTTGAAAGTCACTGTTTTTATCTAATAATTTTTAAGGGCTGTTTTCATTAACAAATCCATTTTTATCGTTTGTTGCTTCTATTTGCTAAATTATCTACATAAAGCTAGAATCTTCTTAATTCTAAAAAAAAAAAATTATATAATTTTTTAAATTATGATTGAAGATTACATTTGAAAAATTGAAGAAACCGACGGCGTGAGACTTTTTTTTCCCTTACTGCACTATTTACTTAGATTTGATATTTTTTTAATCAATTTAGTCTAAAGGAAATGGAAGTTATGGATTTTTAGGTAATTGAGATGTAATTATTCCTTAATCCATATTATCGATTTACTATGCATCTCCTTCTGAGCTCAAATCATCTTAATTTTATTAATGAGATATCTCGTCAATAAAGAAAACTTATTTTAATGGGTTGTATTAAAAACAAACTGTACGCTCATATTACTCTAAATATGGAACGAAAATATTGTTCAGTCTAAAACAGCATTAGCAGAAATACTCATTTTCCTATAATAGAGACTCATATTAATTAGATGATCTTATATGCTAAATTATACAATCTTTGTGCATTAAATGATTGCAAGTAGTTAAGTAAAAATTATGTTGTTACTTTATATCTGCTTTCAACCCCTTATACGATTTATAGTAATTATCGAGCTATATATAGCAATTTATATAAAAAATCCTATACTTGATATAAGATTCACTACAAATATTGCATATTAAATTTTCAAGTTCATCTAGTGGCTATTTGTTATTAGCTTAATCTAGCTTTTTTGTTTCTTTAATTTAATTTTATTAGCAAAATGATTGTTATCTTTTTTTGAATTCTTCTAAAATCTATCTTTAAGCCTGTCTAGCTTTTTCTTGTATGCTATTTTGAACGCTATTTATGCTACTTGTTTTGCTATAATTAATTTGATTTTAATTTTATTAATTATTGTTTATTAAAGTTTTCATGTTTTGCTAATTTTTCATTGGTTAAGAAAACAAAGATGGATTTTAATCTAAGGCTTACTAGTCATCTTAAGCAAAGTTTTGGTTATTATCTTGGGTCTGACTAATCGAATCTAGTTTTTCTTCTTTCCTTGTCCTTTTAGTTTTTTGAAGTTTTTATTAAATTTATTTTTTTAGTTAAAGAGTAATTTCATTCGTTGTATCCAATAAATTTATCAATTTATCAACAGATTCATGAAACAAAATTTGGTTAGCTTTTTTTTTTAATTAAATAAAACATTGAATTCTAATTAAATTTAAAATAAATAATTTACTAATAGGCGAGTACTATAAAATAAGAGACACAGTTCTCATTATTGGGATAATAAATTGTTACTACATCAGCTGCTTATTTAATAAAATTTGAACAAATTCTATAGAAAAAATACTTTCAAGCACTTTAGAAACTGTCGTAAGAGCTTTCATATTTCCTAAAAGTAAATCTATTTGCTAGGATTAATCAAGAGAATTTGAGCAATTGCTCTAAAAATTTAAGCTTTCTATTATATTAAATATTTTATTTTTGGAGCGCTCTTTATAAAATATTCCTGGATCATATTGGGGAAAGTCTCCAGAGGGTTTCACTGTATTACTTCTCCAATCATATGATAAATAATTAGCAAAATATGTTTCAGGTAATTTAGATATGTCAACAGATAATATTTGTTTAAATTATTTATTAATTTTTTAAATATTTTATCTCATTCTATGCATCGAAGCAGATGCTATTGATGATATTAGAGAATTTTGTTTTGGAGAGGAAGACTGATTAGGTGCTTAGAGTGTTTCTAGAGAGTTTATTTAATCTTAGTAATTTATTTGATTTTAGTTTTCGAACAAAAATGACAGAGTTACTTTTTTTAAAAGTTCTTTATAATTATTGTTAAAGATCTTAAATTTGCTCAAAAAGAGAAATTCATGAATCTCTTGCACTAACATATGTAAATTCTTTTAAATCCAAAAGAAAAGTTGAGGATTTAAATTTCTATTTTGAGAAACTTACTTTTTTAATAAGTCATCACTTGAGCATAGCTACGGCATCCAAAATTAGACAAGAAACCATTCAGAACTAAACATCCAATCATAATGATTTTATTTCTATCTATCACATTTTAGCAAAACACTCTTCTAAAAAAAATTTTCTATAACTTTTTTGTCCGTAATTTTAATTGGATCATTTTTGTTAAGCTAAATTAATTTAAAGCTAGCTTTGCCATTCTCATTTAACTAGTTACCATAAAAATTTGAACCATTATAAGTATTTTAGGGCTTAATTGCTGTTTATAAAGGGCTTTGATTTTAATTTACGTTGAATACAAAACTTTAATTATTAATTAAGCTATGACAGCTGAGATTATCAGCTTATTTACTGTTATTGTTAAGTGCTATCCAATTTATATTATTATGAATTTTTACATTAGCGTTACCATTATTATTAGGAGTTAAGTTTCCTTATATTTATTAAGGATTATTGCTTTCAAATTAATTTTAAATTTATGGGTTAGCAATTTGTTGCTGATTCTAGTTGAGCATGTGGTTTTACGTTAAGGATGACTGATGATTAAATATAGATTGAGAGTACTAACTATAGAGCTATTATGATAAATTCATAGCGGATGAAATTTATTATTAATTCTACTGAACAGATGTTGGGAATTTAAGCATAGAGAATTGCTTAGCTTTAGGTGTAGAAGTGACATTTCCATTGCCATGGAAAGTTTAGTAAAGCAAACTAACTAAAAGAAATAAACGTAGGTGAGCTACTGTCGTAAAATAATCTTCTGTATATGCATAAGAATTAATTTCATCTACTTCCTATTTTTTTAATTCGAAATTAGAATATATTTTTTGCATCAATATTTTGTTTTTTGAGACTCTTCTGAATACTTTCATCAAGAGAATCCAGTTTAGTCTTTCGTTATATTCTATCTCTTAGTAATTCTTACTTCTTTTTGAGTCAGGATGAGTAGATACTTTAAGGATATGAAGTATTAATTCATGATGAGCAGGAAGTGTTAAATCAAATTTTTTAACAAATAAAATTACTACTTAGAGCCAATTTTTACGTGAGCGCTTGCTTATAGTAGGGTTGTAAATAAGCTCGAATACAGAAGATATATTATTTTTGAAATTGTAAAGCAAACAATCTAGTTCGTGTTTATTGATATTGCTCATAATCTTATAAATTAAAGTAGGAGATTCGTAAATTAAGCATCTTCTGAGCATTATTTCAATTAATCTTGATTAGATATCTCCAAAACGGAAAAGGGGATCGATTAGTTATTTTAGAGATTCTTATTCAACCATTCAGTAGAATTTCAAGAGTGACTCTAACAAAACTTCAGAATTAGAGTGATTTTAATTAGTATTTATAGATAAGGTGTTAGAGCATGATAGAAGCACATTCGAATTTATATCTGTTTTTTTATTATCTTACTTGAAGTTTTACTAATTATTTTTATTGCTATTATCTTGATTTAATTGATTTCCTTAACAATTGATTATTATGCCATTTACAGAAAGAACACAGTTTTTGCAATTAGCACTGCAAATTTTACCTTCTATATTATTAGCTGTACCACAATTATCTACTCCTTTTTCACATACTATAATAGTTGCTTCTTATTATTACTTAAGATTACTATTAGAAGGAACTTATGAGATACCATTTATATCCCTATTTTTATGTGAATAATTAGTGGTATTAGTATTTTAATTTTGCTTTTTAATAATAGAAGAAATGTTATTTGAAACATAAATTGACTCTTCAAGTAGAGCTGTTTTTATAATCTAGAGTATAGGTATACACACAATACTTTATCCATTTTATAGACTCCTACTTGCTACATAACATATTAAACTTTGCATAAATAGATTCATTTGAAACACATTTTTTTCTTTTATATATTTTTATATACGCGTTTTCATAAGTTTAATAATCTTCTCTTTAACAACTTTATTCAATTTATCATTTTATTTAACTTATCCACTAGAGCTATTATTAAAAGATTGATTTTGCACTAGTATTTGCATATTTTTTTATTACTCATTTTAATTTTATTATAATTTAAGTTTCTATGTTTACTCAAGTTTTTAATCTACATTTTAATATAAAAAATTAATTGGATTCTAAACAGAAGTAGCAACCTTAAGATGTGAACGACAAAATATTCCAAAAAATCCGCAATCACAAATTAATTATTTTTTTTACTCACTTAGTTTTAACTTACTTACTTTGTTAATTTAAATCAGCACATCGTGTGCATGATGATCATTCATTTGATTGAAGCAATAGCTACAAATTACATATTTTTGATTGTGGCAATCTAAGCATTAGTAATATACTTAATTCCTACTGATTCTACGAAGACAAAAGTTAGATTCTTCAATTTAATTACAGTCTAAATCATAAAAAAGCTCTCTTTTAGCTGAATCGCTTCCATAAATTAGACGGATCAGCTCCTCCCCATATTTATCTAAAGTTTTTTTCTCTGAAAAAAAGCAAGGAAATAAAGTTTCACAAATATTTTTCATTAATAATTAATTAGTGAGGAAAGCTTAAATCAGACTATAATTTATTAAGGATTTGACCTAGTTATATCAAAAAGTTCTTACTAACCTCCTCTATAATATATCCTGTCTTAACAATTATCTTTATTTTAAAGAAAAGCTGCTTTATATAAATGCTAGAAAGGTAAAGATGAATAACCTTGGAGTATAAATGTGACTTTTAGTGTATTTAGCAATGATAGATAAATTATCAATTTCTATAAGCAAAAGATCTAATCTAAAATTAAAATTAACTAAATAAATAAAATGAGAAGAGCTATTATCCAAATGTGAAGATTATGGAAAAAATATTTAGATTAAAAAAGCAAATATTGAATTGCTTACAAAAATACTTTCGGGCTAATTATAGCTGACTTTTCTTAAAATTTTCAATTAACTTACTCTCTTAATATATGGGATTAAAGTTTGTGTTTTTTATTAATTGATTTCTTAAAATTATTAATATCGCTCTCAAATCAATTATACTTTTTTATCTTTCTCATATTTTTTCCTTTAGTTCTTAATATTATTATAATTACTTATTAGTAGTGAATGATATTTATTTATTTATTGCTATTTTTTTTCTTCTTTCTTGTATTTGCTTTGTAAATTTACGCAATTTTCTTCTTTCAATACTAAGTCCCTTGATTTTTTGTTATCTCAAACTAAAATTTTTTGTAATTTAATTGAATTTGTTTTCTTAGTTTTATTATTTAGATTTAAATTTGTAATTTATCTTCTTTTTAGCAAAGTATTTTCAATAAAAACACATACAAATGGTATTTTGCTTTGTAAATTCTTATATTTCCAAATTTTTAGTATTTACAGATTAAATTTGTTAGTGGTATCGATTCATTTGATTCATTTCTATTTTCGGCCACTCTTTAATATTTTTTGTATCTTTTACTCTTCTAATTATTTATTGTTTTTAAATAAACAATTATATTATTACCAAACTAAGATTTAAAATAATTATATAAATTTTGCTCTTACTTTACAAAATATAATTAGGGAAAAATAAGATTTAGATTAACTATCATTTATTTTTAAGTAGATTAATATTATTATTTGTATAAGTTTATATTTAAAAAATGAAGCACTCAATAATCATTCTAATTTTTTGCAAATTTAATATAATTTATTTATCTATTAAAAACTTTTACTTATTATTGGCTCATAATTTATTTGATGATTTTTTTTATTTTGAAAAATAAATATGAGACACACTTTATAATTAATTTTTTTAAAAAGATGAAATCTCTCACTTGAAATAATAAAACTAATTTATAACATAATCCATTTAAAACAAATATAAAAAAAGAAAACATAAACTTAAAATATATTTGTTTTTTTTCTTAAATATTATTTCCTAAATATTGATCTTATTTTATGAAAGAATAAGTGAAAGCAAACTCTATAAATAGGCATTTATAAAATAAACATATTACCTCTGTGATCAAAAATATTGCTGAGTATATAAATTACTTTATGTATTTATTTAAAAAGATAATTGGTAACTCAGTATTTTACCTTCTAGAGGTCATATTTAAAGAAAAAAAGATGTAAATAATTTTGTTAAAAATAATTGTTAAATTTGTATTAAAAACCTTTTAATAAAGAAAAAATCCAGAGACAGCAGATTCACTTTCAGATTTTTTAAGAAGATAAAAGATGTAAAGTTAATAAATTGTTGGTTAGTCTAAATAGTTGATAAAAAAGAGATCGATCTCCTAAAGTTATAGATTTAAATAATAATAAAATTATTTAAATGAAACTGATATGCAAACCCTTTTAAATTAAAACATTGAATAGAAATATATCACTACATAGTAGCAATTCCAATAAACTTAGCTTAAGGCGCTAAGTGAAAGAATAAATCATAAAAGGACTTAATCTTTATTGGCTAAGATATGATAACATATAAAATTTATTATTTATTCTTCAATATAAAAAAATAAAATGATTGAATATTTATTTATACACTGTAATTTTTTTATTAACTTTTACTTTTTAGTTTTTGAAATAAAAATATTTTATTTAAAAAATCTAATATTCAATAAATTAATATGGAATTTATTAAATAAAATCAAAAGCATTTTGATAATAAAATCCACCTTTATTAATTTGTTTTAGCTCAATAAAAATTAACTTATTTATTGATTAGATTTACATAACTCTTGTTCTATTTATTTAGACTAAATAGAAAGTTATGTTATGGATTATTAAGAAGAATAAAACAAGAAAAAGTGTTTAATTTATAAGAGATAGATTTGATTGAATACGTGTATATAAAAATAAATGAAATCAGTGAAAATGGTAGTGAGTAATGTTAGTTTTAATAGGATTTAAATAACAAACAATAACATTAATCAAATGAATGATTTATATTTTACAAGAATTCAAAAATATCATGATATTGTATTTTAAATTATATATTTTGAAATTAGTATTAGGAATCAAAATCAGAGCTTAGCCTTCTTGATTTGTTCTTCCTAGACAGCCTTAGCGTGAGCTTCGACCTTGTGTTGAGATTTTTGTCCCAAAATACCACCACCCCAGGTCTTTCTGAGTTCGTCGTTAGCGTTGTAGTTGGTCTTGAAGGCATCAACGAATTATTAGAGCTTAGCCTTATCCTGTTAAATGAATAAATTTGATTTAATTAATTAAAATATATTTTATTTAAAAATCTCTTACTTCGTTTCTAACTTCAGTGAGAGCAACAGCGGTAGCAGTCTTCTTGTTAACTAACTTACCGAGAGCAGCCTTACCTAATTGATTATTATGAATAATTTTAAATGGAATATAATTTTAATTTCAAGAAAATTTAATTTTCTGAGAAATTATCAAAAGAATCAAACATTAAAATGAATGAATCCTTTTTATGCTTTGAATTTCCATTTAGGGTCATTGGTAGGGCTTTTTCGGTTCCGCACTGTTATGGTTAGTAAGAAGAGAGAGCATATTTTATGAAATGAATAACGATTGTTATTAAGAAGTAGATGATTAGTTTGAGATGGATTAGATGAAAGCTGCAAATTTATTAGATTGAGAAAACTGTTGATATTTAATTAACTGTTTACTTATTCAATCTGATTTGCCTCTTATCCAATCAACACTCAAGCTTTCTTTTCTTGCTAAAAAGATATTTATAGAATGAATAGTGATGAACTGAATGAAGCCTGATCACCATCATATATCTTTTAATAAAGCTGCTCTCACTTAAGCACAGCTTTTTACTGACTAATATGTGAAACATTTTAACATACTTAAAATTAATTCTGTCTAAATTATCGTGAAAATCATCTTAAATATCTAACTAAGTTAGATAAATGAGATTAATTTTCACATTAATGGGAGAGTAAAGTTTTTAGGATTTTTTTAAGAGTAAAGTTTTTATGGTTTTTTATTTTAGAAAGAATTAATTTATTTTCTGATGAAGTTTGTTTCACTGTTTAGCAGTTTATCTATTAGCAAATAATCTTCATTAGTTGATAACTTGAAGATAAAGAAAGGTAAAGAGGAATGCATGCATAAAAGAAGTTAAGTTGGCTTTTCATCATAAACTTCGTTTCCGATGATGTGATGATGAATGTTGGTATAATTTTAAAGAATGTTTAAAATTCCAAACTGCAATCTTACTCGTGAATACTGTTATTTGTATTACAATTGTGTTTGTAATTAATATCATTTCTATTAATTAGCTGATCAATCAATTGATTTGTTTAACAACTTAATGTTTTTAACTTATCAATCAACTTGCATTTTATTATTCCTCTTTTTAACTTTCATCTATTTATTTCTATATTCAAAATATTCATTTAATATGACTGCTTCTTCTATTTTTTTAATTATTTAACTTAGTGCAGATAAAAAGCTCAACAATAAAATTATTAGCTTTCAATTAACTAACTCCTAATTCATCTTTTTTCAAAACTGACTTTATACTTAATTAATTTTAGCTATTGGTTAATTAATTAATTTATATGTATTTTGTTACTATAGTTTAGCTTTTTCAGAATAAATCTAATTCAGAAGAAGTCAGATAAAAACAATTAAGAGAGGTTAATTTCATTGCAAATAAATAATGTTGAGTTTTCAAACATCTTCCCTAACTCCATTGACATTTCATATGTTCAATAAATTTATTTATTGATTTATTTATTTGTTCTTATGATAATTTTCAGTGCTTGAATAAGTATTAGTATCAAGTAGCTAATACTGAAGATTATTTTAATGATCTATTACCTTTAACAAAAGCGAAAGGAACGTCGTTCTTTCTGCAGAGTTGAGGAAGGAAGATAACCAATTCAATGGGATCAACGTCGTGAGCGATAACAACCAACTTAGCTTGCTTGTTTTCGATCAAGGTAGTGATATGGTTAAGACCGTACTTAAGGACGATGGGCTTCTTGGATTCAACTTGCTTACCGTTCTTCTTGGCTTCAGCTTGAGCAACCAATCTTTGCTTCTTTTCAGCGGGCTTTTCAGGAGCATAAGAAGCTAAGAGCTTGAATAAGTTAGCAGCTTTACATTAAAAATAAATTAATAAAAATCCACAATCACGATAAATGTAATGATTTTAGGTTTAAAAAAATATAATTACTGTGGTTCTTATCGAGGGTCTTGGTGAATTGGTGGATTTGGGGAGGAACTTTAAGTCTTTGGAGGAGGACTCTCTTTTGTCTTTAGAGAGTGATGTATCTGGGCCATCTGACGAATCTGGTGAGGTCTCTCTTGGGTTAGATATCACCACCGACTCTGAAGCTTCTGGGCTTAGATTGGAAGAGGGGGTTCTTCTTCTTTTCAACCTTCTTGGGCTTAGTAATCTTCTTGGGAGCTTTAGGCTATTTTATTAAGATAAGAATTATTCATTTTGATGTATGTTAGGCTGATTGTGTTAATTAAGCAATCAATCAATCATGTTGCTTGGCTGCTTTGAATAAATCTTTAAAATAAATTAAAATTTACCATTTGTATTTATGTATGTATTAGTTTTTCCTTTAATTAATTTTTCCTTATTTATTTTCTTATTAATTTTTTGCTGTCTAATATATCCTTTTGAAATATTTGTCCCACCTTTTTATTCCTTCTTCTTTTAAGCTTTTTCACCTTTAATCAAAATTTTTATAACACTGTCCCCACTTCATCTAACAAATTTTATACTCTTCATTCATTTTATATAAGCCAAAAGAATTAATCAAAGATGCTACTGCATATTTATTTAATCATTCATTGGCAGCAGTTTAGATTATAAGCTAAAATGTTATTAAGTTTAATTCCATTTTCGATTATAAGTAGATATTACAATAATTTATTTATTTTATTTGTTAATCAATTAATAAAATGCCATTAACTAAATTTTAGTTTTTTTTACATTATTTATGATATATCTATTAAAAAGGAAGTATATATATATATATATATAGATAGATAGCATTACTAAAAATAAAGTTTATTTTACATTTAAAAAACCCATTTTATTTTTTTAATTAAGTTATTAAACTGTTTTTATCATAAATTCATCGATGAAAAAACTAAATTTTAATAAAAAAATTAAAACTTTTAATTTTAAAAACTAAATTTAAAATAGATCACAAATTATAAAATGGTTTAAAATTATGATATTTATCATATTTTTGATGCTAGTTTTAAAATTAATTTATGTTTGGAAAATGTAAATTTAACAAAAGGTTGAAATTAACTTCATATATCTTTTTTTAATTAAATATATCTTTTTTCTTTTTCCTCTACATTAAACAAATTATTAACTAATTATTTAAGTATCTTATTCATGTCTTTTTATTTCATTATTTATTTACAGTAGAATTTTTTTTTATTTATGTTTATGATATTTGCTTCCTATATCAATTCAAATATTCAAAATATACTCCGAAAAATTAGATAAAATAAACATTATAGATTTGTCTTGGATAAATCAATGTACTATGTACGATGATATGAATGTATCAAGAAACTTTAAATTTAAATTTTTTCTGATTTCAAAATACTTTTTAAGAAAAGGAAGCACTAATTAATAACATGTACAAAAGAGGAGTAAAGTTTCTGAATTAATTTATAGTTTTTGATATAGTTTAAATAAAATTATATGAAATACAGTAGAAAGATGAATGATTTTCAATAGTTTAGATATATTTCCTTTAACTATATTAATACACATACAAATTAAGATAGTTTATATTAAGGAAGTCAGATCATTGAACTAAAGCAGAAGCAGTTTGAGCGTTGCTATTTTTTTAAAAAGGTAATTGTTAGTTAATAAAGAAAGTTTATTATTTAAGTTAAAGTAGAATTATTAATCAATTTAAATTTTTACTATTTCCATTTAGGGGGGAGCTTTTGGTTGAGCTTGTAGTATCTAGAGAGTCTGTGGATTCTAGATTCAACAAGAATAAGTCTGTACTTAGAGTCCTTGTCCTTTCTGTTCTTTTCCAAGTGCTTTCTGATGGAGAGAGCCTTCTTGATCAAGAAGTAAAGATCTTCGGGGAGTTGAGGAGCACAACCGTTCTTCTTGAGGATTCTGAGGATCTTTTAACCAGTCAAGAATCTAACTTGGGGAATACCGTGTTGATCTCTGAGGATAACACCAATTTGAGAGGGGGTAAGACCTATTTGATATTAAGAAAAGATAAATATTTTGTTTATTAAATCATTCAAATCAATCAGCTCATTTTATTTTTGTCGCTATCAAACTATTTAAATTCTAAATATTTTACTGTTAACTATCTAACAAAATTATTCGCGACAACCAATCATTATTTCATAGATTATTTCTTTCATGTATTCATTTTTATTTGAAAATTTGTTAATAAGCTATTCACATTTGTTAAGGATAATAGCTTTTATTTGCTTTAGCATTGACTTTACATTAAAACTATCAATAAATATTCATAAATTTTTTGAAAATATTGCACAAATTAATTTTATTAATCTTTGTTTGGTTCTTCATTTATAATTTTTGAAATGACTTGGTTAACTTATATCTTGCTAGCCATTTAACGATATTTAAAATATTTGTTGAATTTAATATTTATTTTGAAACATATCTTTCGCTAAATCTGTATGTTTGTTTGTTTATTTATTTATTATTTAGCTTTGGAACTAAATTTATACTTCAAATACTATATTTTAAGATAGTAATTATATTCAGAATAGCTTAGGTCTTCCTTATTTAAATTTATTCTGCAATCCTAAAGGAAACCATTTAATTTTTAATTGCTTGCAAATCCTAAATTAATCTTTTGAGTGCAACTAACTATTGCCAAGAGGTTAACTTCTAATCCTATCTAAAACTAGCTAGAGAAAATTATTTATTTATTTATTTTGTAAATTCTTTGAGATATTTGAGAAACCTGGATGTAGTAGATAAGGTAAATGAAACGTTTGTAATTGCTGATGATATGGACTTTAGCGAAAACACTTATTTTTAGCTAATTTAAGTATTGTTTTGGTTATTTACCGCAGTATTCACATTTCAATCAAATACCATTTTGAGCTAATTAAATAGCTCAATCTGTTTTTGAAAGTGTCAAAAATTTTTATTTATATTAAATCATTTTTGTTTATAATTGCTACATTGTTTATTCTTTTCTTAAAATAGATTTTAGTTTATAATTTTTATACTTTTAACTTTAAAGTAATTTATTAACATAGCAGTCATTGTGATGTTTGTATAGCTTTCAAAATATAAAATGAGCGAATTTTTGTTAATATTGATTGATTGATTATTGAAAATGATAAAATCTGAAAAAATATGCTTACCCTTCTTGGCCAACTTGACGGAGAGGTCAACGACGGTAGAAGGAGTCATGTGGAGCCACTTAGGAGATCTTCTCTTGAAGGGGAGGGCACTTCCGGAGATACCCTTACCTTTACCTTTCATTTGCATACGACCCATTTTTAGTTATCTATGTAATATATATGATTAATTGTATTTTTATTTATCTTTCTTTTTTTTGATCTTTTATTTTTAATTCTTCTCCCCAAAAAGTCACACCTTCTTAAAAAATATATTTATCAATTTTACCCCAAAGCATTCTTTTTTGACTTTTCCTTTTTTTACTTCTTCTTCTTTCTTTAATTTCATTTGCAATCATATCGATATTATTTGATTCCTGTTTTCCTTCTTGCCAATGCTCTCCATGATTATGCTCACCCATTTTTTATGTTGGGCGGTTTGCTTAATTTCTCATTTTTAAAATTGTATGAAAAATTTAATAAATATTTTAAGCATTTCATTTTAACCATATAAGTGAAATAAAATTATTTATAAAAAATAATTTATGATTTTTTAAATTAAATATTTGATTTTAATTTAACATAGCATGACTTAATCTCTCTCTATAAAGCCTTATTATTATGACATAAATTTAAAAATTAATTTATAACAAAGAACTCTAAAATTGTTCACCATTAACTTTAAAATATTTTATTTCAATGCAAAAAGTTTATAACAAACAAAATAAATGTTAATAAAATACTGATAGAGTTGATATAATTTACAATTAATTATATTAATAATACTTCAATACTTGCTTGCTATGTTTGTGATAAATTTTAATTAATTTTTATCAAAATTAATTCAATAACTTTTTTAGTATCCGAAATCATCTTTCAATCAATCAATCAAAAATTAGATTTAATAATCCATTAAGCAACTTAAAAAAGAAAAATAGTCTTATATAAACTCATTGATTGTCAATATTATAAAATAAAGTATGTCAGATAATTTTTTAAGCATTCACAGTGCTCCTAAAATAAGGTCTTTATAGTAAATTTAGATCAATAATTCTAAAAAAACCTAAACGCCCAGTATTGATAATTTTTATTTTTTTAAAATGATTAGAAAAGCAAAATTTATGTTTGGTAGATTTTCAACTTTTTTTTATAAAAAGAAAAATAAGATTTTTTTCGCAGCAGAGGAAAAGGAAATTTATCTCCTTTAAGAGCATTTTCTCTCAATTAAACTTAATAGGATAGTGCAAAAAAAGACAATCCTCCTGAGTAGAACTATTTCATCAAATCAAAAGATTTAGATAATAGCTTTGAAACCAAAGTCTAACCTGAAAGAGATAAATCTGTTTCCAGTGTAAATGAAATTTAATAATAACTTTAAACAAAAAAAACTCGCTCTTTACTATACATTAAATCTTCTAATACTTAAAGACTGTAATAGAATCTTAAAAAATTTAATTTTAACACAGAATAAAACATAACATCTTTTCCTTCTTTTAATGCCTTTCCTCCATTAGAATAAGTCAGCAATTAAAAGATTAAAAGTAGCATAAATTTAGAGAGTAGTAGTAATAAAAAGCTAGAAAGTACAACTAGCTATTTTATGAATTTTCCTTCATAAAAATCTGTATAGAGGGATCAAAGTCCAATATTAAAATCTAAAGAAAAGGTTAAAAGTTATACTTTTTTGTAAGATGAAAAGAACTAAATGCTTATGACCTAAATATTATTTAGAAAGCCTAAATTAACAAATAAATACTACCAAATAAAGCCACCTAAAACTCCTCAAATCAAAACCTTTGATTTATCAATAGATAAAAGAAATAAAACCTCTATAGGATTTCAATTTCATCAAAAACAAAATTAAGATTTTAAACCTCAAATTAAGATATCAGATGAAAGCTCTAAAGATGATTGTAAATTAAAATTTTTTTTAATTGAAACTAGTAAAATTTTATTTATAGAAAACGAAAGTGTATCACCTGAAAGAGAATACTTCTCAAACTTACATTAACCAGTAAGTGCTGAATCTTGGGCTGTTTTAAATGCAAACAATGGTTAACTCTTATTTGGTAATAATCACTTCATCATTCGGCAGATGGCATCTCTCACAAAAATTATGACTTTATATGTTTCTTTAAAAGTAATATAAGCTTTAGATATCTCTCCTTTCAGAACCTATGTAGAAGTCTCAAAAAAAGCTGCATCTATGAATGGTACGTCTGCAAGATTATTGTAATAAAATAAAATTTATGAAATTTTAGCTCATACTTTTTAAATTATATGAAATAGAGAAGGTGATAGATTAAGTTTGTGGGATCTAATGCATGGAATGATGTTGCCCAGTGGCAATGATGCAGCTACAGCTTTAGCAGAAAATTTAGGAGTTTTTTTATATTATTAATCTGAAGAATACAAATTACAATATTAGCAAAATCCATAACAGTTTTAAAATGAAAAATTTAGAGTAAAAAATTCTTAGGGTTACTTTATTAATTAAATGAATAAATATGCTCATAATTTATAATTGAATAATACTCATTTTGCTAATCCAACTGGACTGGTAAATAATTTTAATAGAAGTACAGCTGCTGATTTAGCAAAGCTATCTTATCATTTAGTAAAAGAAGAATAAGTTAAAAAAATTGTAGAGTGTAAATATCATTTTGCTTCAATCTACATGAATAATAACAAAAAGAGAAGTGTTATTTTTGAAAATACAAATAAATTATTATCCCACGGTTATTCTGGATTAAAAACAGGTATCACTACTGCTGCAGGTCCTTGTTTATCAGCTTGGTATAAAGATGATTAAGTTAATTTAATTATAATTTTATTAAATTCTTCATCGATGGAGTAGAGATGGCTTGACACTCAAAATCTAGTTTCTTGGTTGAAAAATTAGTAATAAAATTCAAATGTTTATTCTTGTTAAATTCCTTGAAGAAAAGTATAAAAATAAAAATAAGTGTTTTTGATGGTTTTTGCTATTTTAAAAAAGGAAAATCAAAGTTATTTTCATATTAAATTGTTTGAGAAATGTTTCTTCATCTAACCCATTAAATTAATAATATCTAAATCAAACAACTTAACTAATAAGGATAAAAATAATAATTTATAGTTATAAATTCAGACATAACTTTGATAAAAATTTTAATGTTGAAGTTGTCATTTAATAAACTAAATAATTGCTTATATTTAAAACTTAATTATTGTTTTAAAAATCTATATTTATAGATATTTAAGAAAGTATTAGTTTTATTTTTATAAAATGTTAATAATATATGTGTATTTATTAAAGTATTCAAGTTACCATTAAATTAATATTTCAAATCATTAAACATAATTTACAAGAGGAAACAAATTCAAATTTAAGTATCTAAATAAATTATAAATATATTAAAAAATTTTTCAATAAATTTATTATTCATCATTTTACTTATTTTTTGTTAAATAGAAATTTATGTTCAAAACTCAAGTATTTGTAAATAGACAATTAATTAAAAATTTTTCATTCGCTTTTTAAATTTCATTTGTATTTCTTATTGTTAATTCACTTATACACTCGTACATAATAAAAAATTAAGCATAAATATTTTTTTATGAATAAAAATTTGATTTTGGGGTTTAATTTAAGAAATAAAAATATTTCTTAATTCTCAAGTAATTTAGCTTTTAACTTACAATTTTTGTTTATCATCGCTGCTTTTTAGAAATTGAGATAGATTAATTTTACTTTTATAACTAAATATATGTTGAAAATATCATAAATTTATAGACATTCTGTAAATTAATTAAAATAAATAAAATTAACATTTTATTAATAAAATAATAATCAGCTTTTTTAGAAATTTTCAGTCAATATATTCGATTTTATATTCTTCTTTTTTTTATTTTTTTGTAGGAATGTCTACAAAACCACATCTTTTAAGCCATTTGCTTCCTTTGTTAAGTAGGTCAAAAATTTAATTTTAGTAATGTTTTTAGATAAATTCTATATTTTCTACTTTTGATTTCAAACGATAGTAATCGTTTTCTTTATTATGTAAAATTTATTAATATTTAGTATCAAATCTTGCTTTTTAAAGCTCTTAAAGAAAAGATTCATCTAATAACTAAAATTCATATAGCGCTAAAATATTGTGAGTATTGAAATTTAATCCGTTTTCTTAGTCATATTTATGGTTTAAATATATTCTCTTTGTTTTTAATTAAACAGGTATCCTAAAATTATCTAAAGTATAGAGATATGTTTAAACATCTGCAACTGTTTCTTCTTCTTAACGCTCTTAATAAAATGATAGAAACTAGCCAGCAAGTGTGAAGCATTTAGTGAGTCTATATTGTTAACACAAAGGATCAATAAATCCTTATTAACTTAAATACTCCTTAAATGCATAGGAATTACCTGCAAGAACTTCTTATATCATAGGACTATAACCTGCTTAGCAGCTATCTAATTATTATTTTTCATAGTTTATTTTATAATAGTTAAAATAATAAATTTTTTTTGGATCAAGATTTGATATAATTTTGTTATATAATATATCACCAGCTAAAGTTCTTTCAAAAATGTGGCTCTTAAAAATCTTATTATCAGAGTCTCGTTTAATGGTATTTCTATATTTTTATAAATTTTACCAGAAACATTAAACATTTTTTGAAAATTAGAAAAGTGTTTAATCATTTAAAGATTAAAGCATTTGCGTGATATGATCTACATTATCCATATAATTCTCAATAAGTTCATTTTATATTATAATATATTAATTATCAATTCTATGGGATATACTCTAAATATGCTTCATAGTCTTGTAGATACATATTTTTTATTACTCTTTTAAATATTCTTCCTCTTCATTTTTCAATATGCTTCTCATGTAATCTAAATCAATTATTTAATCTGCAAACAAATAAAATTTTGATTTTGATGAAAAGTAATTTCTACTAATTTAACTTGAAGATAAATCTTTATGATTTATTTTGAAGCCTACTCTAAAGTCTTGTTTCATTAAGATATTACAATTTTTTGAATCTTTTTCTTCAATCTTTACTGATAGCTGTTTTCGCTCATCATAATCGTTGTTTGTCTTCATGCTATCTTTGTCAGACTATTCATTTTATTTAATATCCAAAGGTTTTATTTATCTAGTTAGTTATTAACTCAAATCAGATTAATCATTTTCAGTCTCTATGTACTCTTACTTCACTTAAAAATATTTATTTATTTCTAAATCTTTATTATTATTCAGCTAAATCTTATCTAAAGGTTCATCATATTCTATCTCTTATTTTATATCGTTTTTTTATTGATTTAAATTATCATTATAATTTTTTATATCAGCCGAATAGTGTTTTCTTTTTGACATGCTTAATTGTGAAATCTCGATTTGTTATGATTAATCTTCTATTAATTGTTTAATAATCAATAATTAAGTGGTTTTTATGACAAATAATTAATATTATCAATTATTTAAGTTTGATTATAATCTGATTTTTTAAAAATTTATTGATAAAGTAAACACTGTAGTTGAATAATTAGGAGAAAAATAAAAATCAAAGCATTATTTGTTACTTTTGATTTTTTAATCATTTTTATGCTACAAAATGTTGAAAATAAATCATCGAAAGGAACTGAAGCAATTTTTTTTGTTTATTTATTTATCAAAGAAAGAAAAAAAGAATTTGAGAATTAAAAATATTTTTAAAGCGATTAATTTAAGAATTTAAAAAATCAAAAGGACTTCATATAGTTTTTAAAATGTAAACATATATATTAGTTTTGTAATAAGTTGTTCAAATCTATTATCCTTAAAAGTTTTTTAGTGCGTATAAGTTGATTGTTCAAAAAGCCTCCAAATCTTATCCAGAACACCAAAAAAATTATTGAGAGTAGAATCAATTGGTATATTAAAATTATTGTTTGAAATCTAATAAAATTATCATAATTTTATTGACTTAGATCATTTAAAAATAATCCTAGAGAGTTTATTGTTTCTACTATAAACTCTTCAAAGTCATTAAATTATTTAAGATCGTAATCCTAATTAAATTAGTTTAGAGCTTTCGAAATACTAACTTAATTATTTAACTAAAGCAAATTATGCAATTCAGGAAGAATCATAATTAGATTTTTAAATGAAGTGTTTAATCCTTAAGAAAGTAATCCTTGATTAATATTGTAACAAAATTATAACTAATTAGCAATATACGATGTTTAATAGTTCTTATATTTGTTAAGTGTATCGCAAATATCTCCTTCCAATATTTTGAAAAAGAAATTATCAAAATCTTAAGAATTATAGCTGCAATTTTTAAAAAAATGAATAATTTAAAATATCAAATAAATGAAATGAATATTTACCTCTTAATCTAATACTAGTTTTGAATTAAGTAATATAAATTACTTTGTATTTATTAACTTCTATTTAGTAAATCTTATAAATAATCTTAGTACTAACTGAGTTGCATTGGTTTTAAATTAGGTCTAAGCTTTAAGATTAAACTTAGATAATTGATAGATAAACTTTCAAGTATGTATGCTTAGACTTCATAAATTAATTCTTTTAATTAAAAATGAATAAAAAATGTTTATTTTTAAAAACGGCTTAAATTGAATCAGCTTTTTAAAATGTAGGAAATTTTAGTGATATTAAAATTATTTGTAAAATATATTTCCAATTGCTTAATTAGATAAAACTTATTTATTGTTTAAACTATTTTTTATAAAATTTAAATAAACAAAATTTAAATTAAATGACTATTTTTAGACTTTTTGGGGCATTTTATTTAAGTTAAAATATATTTCAAATATTCCAAAAAATAAATTTTAAATTATCCTTTAAAAATTAAAATAAGCTAATAAAAGGGTAGAGTTGAGTGTATTATTTAAAATTTAATTTCCATTTCAAGAATTTGATAAAGCTTATAATTCTCAATCAATATAATTTTAAATATATTTTATCTTAATAAAATGCTATAATAAGAATAAAAAATTACATCCTGTGTAAGAGATATTCTCAACAGATTTGAGGTAGTTTGAGGTATTTATTTTATTCAATATTGGATTGATTAAAATTAAAAGATAGATAAAAAGCATCATTATCATGAGTGCCCAGCTTAGCTTTTATAAATGTGAAATTCTACCAATAGTTTGCTTTTTAATGTCATTACGTTTTTCTATTTTTTTAATTGACTATTTTAGTGTTTGAGAAATTTTATTTTTATGATGTTCTTGAGCCTGGTTAATTTACAAAATCATGGAATCTAATTATTCAATAGAAAAAGTTGTAAACAGTCCAAGAATTATTTGCCTTTAGTTTTAAATGTACCAATATAAAGGTTATATTGTAGCAATGCATAAAAAGGAAATAATTATGACAGTTGTCATGTAAATAATCAATTATTAGTCTATTTGGTTATCCTTATTTTTCTATTATTCAAGCATTTTGTCTTGAATGCTAGTCAAAGTTGTTACTAAAATCTAAATATTTCTAGAAGAATAAAATTCAGGTCTTCCATTTCCTAATCCTGCTATATAACGATAAACTGTAGAAGAAATCAATGTATCACTATAAACAACAGATACATTTAAAGCAACATAAGGAAATGTATTAGGTATAGGATTTGCACCTACAAGATTTTTAGGGTCATAGTATTTCCCAAGCCAAAAGATTATTTTATTATCATTCATTAAGTTAAAAACCGTTTGCTTTGCACCAATATATTCAACACTTCCAATATAATTCATAAAACTCTATAACAAGGTAGTATTAAGCTATTGTTTTAAATCTTAAATGTAGGCGCTTTTCTAATTTTAGTTTTGAAAAGATGGAGTTTGAATTTCTTTAAATGAAAGGAGCAAAGCTAAGTTTTAAGTTTTAAAAATTTAAGATAAATTAGAAGAATATTTCATGGGCCAAACAAAATAACTGCTATTGTTAAATGAATTTTAAGCCACAAGAATTACTTAAATGAATAGAAATAAGGTTAATCCTATCATTACTAAGTAACTAAATAAGCCAACAATTTTTGTTATTTAAATAACATTAGATGACTAATTATTATTGAGATACTTCTGTAGTCTACTTTTTGAGTGTGCAAGTGTAGATTCTTTTGATTTCTAAGATTCGATTTCTATTTATTCTTCTAGCTTTCTTTTCAATTTTTTATGATTTTCTTCTTCGTCAAATCCAATTGATTGTTTTGTTTCATCTTCTTCTTAGATGCTTGAGCCCTTCGATTTTTAATTAAATTTATAATTTTCTTATTTTTAAAAATAAGCCTGCTTATTTCCATTGACAGGAAATAATTTTTCATGACTTTTTGGACTAAGCTGCAAGCTACTTTCCTATGATTTTAATCTACTTGAAAATTATATTAATTATCCCTAAGTTTGATTTTGCTTACCATCTAATGATTAAAAGCTTGAAATAATTTTTGTATTTTTGTTTTGCTATACATTTTCAATTGTATTTTTCTACCTCTATGAATTTAGATTACTATAAGAATATAGTTTAGATTACTTTTTATTACCTGAAGACTCTATTTGAAGCTATTATTATTTATGCTAATGAAGTAAATATGGGCTCTCTATTGAATAAAGATATCCTCTAGTTGAAATTTCTTCATTCAAATAAATTTAATTAGTTGATTTGTGGTCAATGTTATTTTTTGAACAATAATCATTCCTTTCTAAATTTTATTTTGATTGCTTCTAATAAGATTCACTCAAAGTCCTTTCCTTCAAATTCAAAATTTGCTATGTGGGTTCACCGTTTTCTCTACTATAGACATTCAATTCAATTTGTTATTTTGGAGTGTTAATACTATGTTAATAAATTTCATTTTATTTTGAAGAATTTAATAAGCAAGAAAAATCTAATTCTCCTTCAAAAAGTTTTTAAAAATTTTAATTTGTGCTGTTTTCTAAGATCAGAATCAAAAGTTCAATAAATTCGAGTGAGTAAATACCCAAATAATTATTGAGATTATTTAAAATATGTTCTATTATTTCTTTATTTTTATTTAAAGGGCTAAGTTTTATTGGTTTTGATACTTCTATGTACTGTAAGTTTTTTAGGTATTAGTATTTTGAGTTTACTATTTTAATTTCCATAGAAACGAACACGATTGAATCTAATATAATTTGTGATAATTGATTCATATCTAACATTTCTTTAGTTAGTTATTTTAAATTTTATTACAAATTTTAGTAATTTATTAAAAAGCAAATATGTTAAAATTTTTTTGAAAAATTTTATTTTGATTCTTCAATTTGTTGAATTTAGTATTTTTACTTTACACTTAGAGAAAAAGCTGTAATTTGACTATGTAATAGTTTAAAATAGATATTTAAGCTATTCAAACCTTAATTGACAGAAGAAGGAAGCACAGATTAATCACTTAAAAAAGGAAAAAATTCTGAGAGGTTAAAGTGATTAGCTTAACTAAATATTTAAGGATTAATATCAAAAAGGAAATAATACAAATTTTTGGTTATTCCTTGTATTAAAAGAGTATCAGTAAAATAGAGAATGTAATCTAATTAGTTTTTTTCATTGATATCTTTAATTTCAGCAGTGAATCCAAAATTTGTAATTAAACTTTTTGACTCTTCGCTTTTTTCTAAAAATTAGTTTAGCTGCAAAGATACTTTGATAGGAGTAACAATCAAACTTGTTTTAATGTGATTTACTTAAGCAAATATTAAATTCTATTCCATTAAATTCTGTGGAAAGTAATTTTTTTACTTACTTTCTTCAAATTAATTACTTTGTTACTTAGCAATATTAAAATACTAAAAAATAAAATCATCATGTATTGTCGCTATTGAACTCGGCATCAAAATAGATATAGATTTATTGTAAGCGTATTTTTAACTAATTCCGAATATCCTTTAAATTTATTATGATGCTTTCTTTATTAGAACACTCTATTTATCATTTATAGAGCAAAACAAAACACACTGACCTTTCTGAAGTAAATTTTATTCTTCTTTGCTCACTGTAAATTTAATATGATTAAATGTATGATTTTATAAAGCAATACTAACTTCGTCTTCACAAAATGCTATTGTATTCAAATAGAATAATTTCAAATCATAAAGCTAAGAATTTGAGTAATTGAGCTCTGAAATATCTTTTAAGTTGATTCTGACTTTCCTCACGAGTAAGTCTAATTCAGTTACTAAGCAAACAAATTTTTAAACACTGATATCTTTACTCTTCATAATATTTAATATTTCTAACTTTAAATTTGAAGCATTTTATATCTAATTATATGTTTCTTACAAGGTCTCTTCATATGTTAATATTTTCAAAAATCCATTGTAAAAAAGATTTTGATTTTCTGAAACATATTCCTATTCAAATAAATCTCCATAGGCAATTTTTTCTTTTTGCTAAAATGCAGTTGATTGCTCACATTATTTTTTAAATTTAACAAATTTTTAATGGATAGAATTAGCAATTTATTTATCCTTAATTCCTATTTCCTTTAATTAAAAGAAGCGCATATATGTAATCCAATAAACCTTGTAATTTTTAAAAAACTCTACTAAAGAGAGTAAAAAAAGGTATTTTTCATTCTTCTATATTTATTAATTATACAATCTTTAATATTCAGAGCAAAGAGCACTTTTGATTTTATTAATTTCCATATTTACTTCAAAAGACGCAGACATATTTAATAATTACTATTATATTTTGGAATTTTAAGAGATATTTTCATTTTAAAGAACATCTTTTTCTTAATTTTGTGCATTTATACTAAGTAAATTAATTAGCTAGCTCTCAATTTAGTTTACATTTTATTTTTCTTCGAATAACTCTAATCTAATAATCTAGTTAAGTGAATGTAAGTTTTTTATTTTTTTATTTTGATTGAAGAATTACCACAAATAAGAAGCTAGTTTATTTTATTGAATCATAAAGATCTAGAATCCAATCTTCACAGATACTGGTACTAATACAATAATCCAAAATGTTAGTGACGTAAATTAATTAATAATAGAACTATTTAAAGCCAATGTAGTTAAACTAACCAAAATAAAATAAACCATCAGAAAATTGTTAATTTATTCAGTTTATTAATTATTATACCTCAAATATAAATTATTAACTAGTAATTTAAAAATATAATAAAAAGGGAGAATAAATAAAAGCTCACTTCCTCCTATTTACACCATGTAGATAACAAAAATATCTAACACAAGAATTAAATTAGAGCTTTTAGAGTAAGGCCTTGATAGAAAATCTGTAGATTTAAGTGTGAATTCAAAATCGGAGTCATTAATTACAAATACTTTGTTTATAAAATATATCTATAAAAATGTAAAGAAAAGATTTAATAAGTATTATTACCTAAAAATAAAGTAATCAATAAATTTACAAAATTGAGTAAACTAAGCATTTAGTTAGCACTTATGTATAATATAGGCAGAAAAATAATCTGCCTATAAATGAGAGCAAATAGCGAAAAGAATTCTTTAAGTAAATTGAAAAAATTAAAATGATTCTTATATCCTTTTCTTTGAGTTTTTTAAAAGAGGTATTTTTATGAAGAACCATAGTGCTTTTAGTACTTAGAAAAATACACAGTTAGAAAGATTAACAGAAGTAAGATCAAAGATAAATTTATAGTTAGAAGTAAAATCCTTATGCTATCAAAGCATATAATTTTTTTAAGATAGTTAACAAATTTGTCTAGGTTTTTATCAATAATTTTAGAATTAAAATTTGGTATGCTAACCAAAAATATAAACAAATTCTCAAAAGTCAAAAGAAAAATCCCTGCTAATGATCCTCTATTTCTTTTTCTTACAAGCTTATAAGACTTATTGAAATAGAAATCTAAAACTAAATTACTAAAAGATAAATAATTTTTGACTCTATTATCTATATCAAATTTTTTGCTATTGCTATTTCCTTTTTGCTACATTTTTTCAGATAATTTTTTTTTCCCTATTAATTAATTATAGAAGTTATTAAAGCAATCAGATTTATTTATTAGCTAAATTGAATTATTAAATATAGTAAATTTACATTTGATTATGTATGAATTTTTATATGATTATTTTCTATTTTTTTATTTGTGTGAACAATTGTAATTACCAACTTTCACTAATTTGATTAAATGGTAATGTAGCGTATTTTTCAAATTTATTCAAAATCTAAATAAAATTATTTTAAAATAACAGAATGAAAGCTAATAGTTATTAAATAGAAAGAGTAGGGATCTATAATATAAAATATTTTTAAAAGAATAAGTTAATTAAAAATATTAATTCTAATAATATTCATGTCAAAATTGAAAAAAAAATAAACAAAAACAACAATTTATATGTTAATATATATAAATAGGCTTATTTACAAGCTAATTTTTCAAATCATTGAATTCTTTTTTATATAATTTAGAATATAAGTATTTTAGATCAAGCTGTTTATATCAATTATTTGCAAGTATGTTTTTGATTTGTGTAAAGAACTATTTAGTTAACTACTAAATGTTATCCATCCAAAAGTGAAGATTAGCAGCATGATTATTGTTTAAAATACTATCAGCACAATCTAAAATAAAATTATATAGTTATAATATTATCCGTTTACTGTTAGGATAAAATTATTCAAACTTACTATAGTCTGATCTAGAAATTCTGAAAACCTTATAAAATCTGGTAAGTTGAATGAAGACAAGAATGTATTTATTTATGATAAAGATTAAGTGCTATTAGGTAGTGTATAAATATTGTAAAGTTAAGGAAACATAGTTAGCACTTACTTGTAAGATACAGAAACACCTTACAATAAAATACCATTATAAGTAGATTAACAAATCGAACTATCGATAATAGTAGAATTCACATTATACTAAGGATATTTTTAGAATACGTCACATAAATTATTTTAAAAAGAAGAGAAAAAAAATGAGTCATAGAGTGATTGAGAATATCTATTTTTTTATTAATTTATAAAAGATATTTTTTATTAATTATAAATTGATATTAATAATTTACCTATTATCTTAATAATGAGAATTTATTATCCACTAAATTGTATTTGTAACGTTTTACTATTATTAAATAAGTTCATTTATGTAATCGTAATACAACGAAGGAGGCATAGGCTTAAGAGTAGGATTAACTTTCATAACTAATATATTGAAATGCATGGCAATATTTTCTAACAGGTATGACCTCAAAGAGTAAACATTCACTATTTAAAATAATTTAAAATGAGAATTATTAAAAGTAAAGTTAATTAATTTGATTTAAAAAAATTGTTTGTGTCTTTTGCTATTGAATTTATTTAATAAGATTTAAATAATATTTTACTCATAGTTTAAAGATCTAAGGTAGTTTTATTCAAATAGTATTGAGTTACTATCTTATTTACAATAGGATAAAAAATTAAAAGCAAATAAATTAGAAAAACAGTCAAATTAATCTTTGCATTAAAGCGAGGTAGCTTAGTAATCGTGCTTATATTTTACTTTCTGACATCTTTTTCTCTAAGATTTTAGTTTATTTGTAAAAGGGTCTATTTCACCTATTGACTGCTTTTGTTCGAATAAGCAATAAACTGTTTTTTACTAATGTATGAGTCTTAAATAGTTTTTATTAGCTCGTCAATTTTTTAGGTTGAAAATGTAGCAAACAATTAAATGATAGAATCTTTCTCTTTTTGAACATGATAATAAAGAGGGATAATTACCCCAACACATAAACCATTAATTAAAATGATCAAAACCATCAAAGTTGTTAGCTAATCTTAAATCTACTATTACTAATTTTATTAGTCTACAAGAATTATATTTTGTATCTCCTTCAAGCTTGTTATCTCATTTAGTTAGTTGCCTATTAAATAATATTCAGGTCTACCATTTCCTAAGCTATTGGCATACCTGAATACTAATTAAAACCCTGAAAGTATTCCATACTAAACAGATACATTATAAGGAGTAAAAATCATTTATGTTGGTGTTGAAGGTGTTTAATTTAATATACTAGAATTGTAATATTTTCCATACATGAATATAAAGTAGTGATTTCTGAGTAGGCTAAACAACTTTCTTTCTGTATTAGCTCTTTCCATTTATTTTATTTATTCATTTAACAAGTCTTTATAATATCTTATACTTTTTTATGTGTAGTTTCTAAAGTTGTAAAACTGAGTTGTATTATCAAATTTTAAATTTTTAGAGTATTATGTAAGGAAGTATGCATTTTAATATTTCAAGACTTAACTTAGACTCGATATATATTTTGAAGGCCAGTCAAATACTTAATAGTCTTGGTATGTAGAAGAAATAGAAGTTGTCATTTAATAGAACTATATCCAAGTCATACATATCATTGTAATAAAGCACACTACACCTACTAAATTGATTGCTTTTATCACTCTTAAAATTGATTTATCAGCCATAAACTATTACAATAATCTCTTTACAGAAGAAATCGAGTTTTTTGAACTTGTTGAAGCTATATCGTATTAAATCTCTTAGACTTTTCTCTTTTTATTTTCTTTATCTTCTTTGATGTTTTCATTTTAATAATTACCAAAAGGTGATCCTGTGCTACAAAACTCTTCTTCTTTTTTTTAATAATTCATTTAAATAGAGCTGCTAAAGCGTCGATCTTTTTAGCTATCAAACTTAGAGTTAAAAATTTATGTACTCTCCATATTATTTTTATCTGAAATTTGTTATTAATCATATGTTTGCTGCTTTGCAGAAAACTTATTATTAGCCTCATAGTTACTTAGATTTACATCGTTTGGATTTCTTAAACCTATTTTTTTCATCTCCTAATTTGAAATCTTAATAGCAGAATCATTTTCCACTAAATTAGAACCACTGTAGAATGAAGCTTATTTTGGAGAAAAAAGTTTTGTATCTTATAATGTATAAGAAATTAAAGGTGAATTCTGCTAAAATTAAGGATTTAGTTAATTTAAGTAGCTCGTTTAAGGAGAAAATTATATTAATTTATCACTCTGAACAACAGGAGAAAGTAATAATTATTCACTAGTTATTTGATTTAATTACTGCTAAAGCTATTTTTTTTCATTGTTTTAGAATGCAACTTATACAGGTGAGGATCTTTCACTAACACACTCTACTTTACTCAATATTGGATTCTAAACACCTTATTTATTAATTATAAAAATAAATAAATTAATTAGAAATTTAATAAAAATAATATAAGTAATTAATCCATTACTAGCATCAATAAAATAAGGATCTTCAAGTACAAATTTTGTATCTTAAAAGGAATTGAAAATATATTGATTATCTTAATTCTAATATTGATTATTCAAATCTTCATACATTTAATTTTGAAATTAGTTTATACCCGTGTTTGTGCTTTCTGCATCCTTAGGTAATCTAGATAAATAGTTTTATTTATTCAGATTTATATTATTCTAAATGATGCTATTTTCTTTATTATCATTCCCCAGACTATTTTCATATTCTTCCTGCTCATTTATTACATCCTACTCGAATCTGTTAAGATTAGATTTTAGTTTTTGCTAATCTACTGGCTGATCAAGATTAAATTGATATTAGTTACTTTTAACAACATTTTTATTTATCTAAAAATAGTTGTTATTCTAAGCTGAACCAGAGTTAGAATTAGAAATTTAGTTGAGGCTCTAATTTTTTGGGCTCATTACATTATTTAAAGCACTGAATATTTAGAATGATGATGATGCTTAAATTGGGTAAATTTGGTTATCTAATTGCTATAAAAGTAGTTTTTATTCTAGATATTTAACTATTTTTTCAAATTCTTGCTGATTTGTAAATAATTTCTCATAAAGTGATTGTTTTTTAGGATGCACTATTTACGAAAGAATATATTGAGCTTAATCATTTGGATTTAGCTCTCTGTGCTTTTGAATCTAAATGTAACTTAAATTTTGTATACCTCTATAGTTTATATTTTTAATTACCAGCTACACAAATACAAATTAATAAGAACTTAATTCTTTTTATTTGTTATCGATTCTTTAAAATGTTTTAGATTTTTGAAGCAAATTGCTTTTTTAATACATGAGGTTATTCTTCGCAGATTTAACAGATTAAATATCTCGAAATTGAATCACAATAAAATTAATTTTTTTACCTTTACTTTGTTCTTTTTTTACATTTTAATCATTTAAAATTTAATACATTTCTTCAGTAAGATTAATATGATAAAGCTCCTAGCTATCTTTATTATTCTAATGATATGATATTTATTTATTTTAGTTATCTAAAGATCCTATTAAGAACGGAAAAATACTTTTCATATTCATTTTTGACAATGATTCATAACTAGAGAAAAGTGAGAAGTGTATATTTTCTGTCAACCCTAGAATGCTTAAGTCTTTTTCATCAAATAAAATATAGTCGTACTATTCATTAATTCTTTTAATTTTAGCTGTAAGTCCAAATGAGATTGTTGTATCTTATAATCTATTTGTCCTGATATCAATAATTACAGGTTAAATATATAGAGAATTTAATTGAGTAAAAATCACTTAATTATTCATTCTACAACCTAAGGATCTATTTTTTTCTTATTAGGAATATAAACTTTCATTTTTCAAATTTTAATTACTAATCTAACCATTCAATTTTTAAATTGAATCAACTGCTTGACTATTTATTGCTTCTCCTTCTAAACTGTTTGGTATGTTTTCTTCTAAGTAGCTCTCGAGATACTTGTGGTGTATATTTTGAAATATTTACGGAATTATTATGTCAATGCTGTTTCCAATAATATCTTTACTGACTTAGTAGGGGAAGATTTCTTAAAAGTTTGATGAGACTTAGCTGATAGTTAGATTTTTGGAATCTTTGTAACTTGCAAATAAAATGCAAGTTTTCTAATCAAATCTATCATTATTAATCACACTGCTTAAAATATCATCGTTTTTCTATTTTTTAAATTACTCTTTATTTTATATGTTTCTTCTAAACTTATTTATTTGCATAAGAATGATGTCCTTTTCGTTGAAAGCTATATTTTATAAATATAGAGCTTGCAGGTTTAAAAGGTCAAGACTGTCATCGTTCATCAAGCAAAGAGAATTCAAATTCTCCTTTAAAATTTTAGTTTAATCTTGCATTTCCTCGACTTTCTATATTAATTATGTTGCTATTATTTCTTTTTGTTTCATTATAGATAAAATCTCTAGCTTTAATAAGATGACTGAATCAAATAGCAAATATGATTATTCTAGTCTCTTTTCAAAAACTATTACTTCTAAATACTAGCAATCAAAAGGGTTTTTTTTACCCAAAATGTTTCTAAGTAATGATCTTTTTTTTAGAAATAAAGAATTTACAGAATGGAATAATTGCTACTATTTGAGTGTAAGTGTTTTATCGGCTATGAGCTATAAATATAATAGCCAGTATATCCTATATGATTCTGAGATCTCAATTAAAAATACAAAATAGTTTAAAAGCAAATCCAAAGCAACTTCTTTATTTTTTTATTTATTTTTTTTAAGACTTTTTTTGTATAAGTCCTTCAAAATTTATTTAACTCGTTATTTAATAACATAAATTTCGTCTATTTATTCATCAACATTATCTTACTAATTGTTTGCTTGTTATTCTTGCAATTGTTTTTATGAAAAGTTATTTTAATACTTCAAAAAGTTACTTTTCTGAAGCTTATTTAACAAAGTATCATTATTAGATTAGAATTGGTTAGATTGTTAAAAATTTAAATGTGAATTAACTATCGAATTAAGTATTTAAATATCTCTTTTATCGCTGTGTCTTGAATTTATTATTTCACGAAAAAAGTTGAATCTGATTATTTTATCTAGATTATGTGTTTCGCTTTTCTTTTCCCCAACTAAGGTTTGAAATTCTTCTACAATATTTTGCTATTGCTTTACCAAAATAACTTTAGTTATTTGATAAAAAATAGGTAGAAATGATAAGAAAAAAAGACTAACTAACTGATTAGGCAATTTAAAAGAAATTGCGATTTAAATAATAAGACTAGCAAAAACAAGATAAAGCTGAGAAAATAGGCAAATGAATTTTGATTCGTAATTGTAAAACTAGCAAGTAAGAAATTAAACTACTAAATTTAAAAAAAAGTATATGGCTAGGATTAAGCATTAGCAAGATGGTGTAAATACAACGGCGCAGAAGAAAGTAATCTCAGCGACTGTATTGAAGATAAAGAATCCATATGAAAATGGCTTTGCCAAATAATCTGTTTATTAAATTTGATAGCTGTAATCTGTGTCTGATGTAATTAGATCTAATTCAAATATTAATGTTAAAGTTTACTCATTTAAATATTGGAATGAACAAATCAAAAAGAAAGCAAATTAAAAATCATATTTATTTACTTATTGTAATAGCAAGTGATAGTAGAATAATAGATATAGGATTATTAATTTAATAGAGACTAAAGAATATTGAAGGAATGTAAAAACAATACTAGTAAATGATCATAGTAAATGAAAATACTTTGCATTTAAGTTGTGATTTATCATTTTGATTTTCTTCTATTTAATAATTTAAGTCTAATTTATGTTTCACTTTCATCTCTTAGTTTTGGAAGACAAAAAACTGCTTAGCATACAAGTACAGATGCCAAAAAAAAAGTATTATAATTAATCCATTTATTGATAGTAAGAAGATACACATATTGTTCATAAAAGTGTCGTTTGAAGTATAATTGGCAACACCTTAATTCTATAGAAATTCAAAGTTGAAATCTAACTTAACTATTTAAGTCAATATGGTAGAGCTGTAAAGTAAAAAAACTTAAAAGCATTTAAATCCTATAAGCACAGAATAACATATATTATTTCTCTCTATACTATGTATTAGTCTATATATCTCTTCAGTATAAAAACATTAAAATACCTACAATAATTTTGAGTACTACTTCTTCTTTTTTTCTTTCATCATTAAATTTAACTCTCCTATTTAATTTTTTAAATGCTTGTTTTATTAAATTTTTTATCACTAATTGTTAATAATAGGTTCTACATTCAAAAAATTTTCTTAATAAGCCAAATCTTGATGAAGAAACAAAGAGTGTATTTAAATTTATGAAAAACCAAACAATTATGTAAATTCCAAGTTCAATCTGTATATCTAAAAAGATTTATGCTTAGAATTTATATAAAAATTATTTTTAGATATTTCTTTGATAATGTTTTTAGATATTTCTTTGATTCCTTAAATTTTAAAATTAAGTTATAAATAATATGTTAAAGATATATATAATTTACTGTAAAATAAATGATTATATAAAATACTCTTGAATATGTAAGTAGAATGTTATTGATAGGTCTATTAATTTTAAATTTATTTCAGATTAATGAATAATTTATCTAATTTCCAAAAAATACATTAAAGAAGTTAGGTAAAAATAATTAATATCAAATCTGGTAAATTTTTAGACCAAATTATTTTGTAAAAGGCATTAGAAAAATCAGACAGTGTATCAAAATCTAGATGATCTAAATAAAAGTAAATTGAGTGAATGATTGTTTTTTCCACAATTTACTTTTATGAATGTTTTATCAAAATTGTATTTTCTGATATAAATTATTGAATTAGAAGTAAAATTCTCCATACATTTATAAGCTGCTGCTTACTTCTATAATAATGTAAATAATGTAATAAATTGCACACCAATAATAAACTAATTATCACTTTTTATTATAGATAATTATTATGTTATTTATTCAAAATCTATTAAGATATATTTTTTTTAATAGGTGGTTTTTTATCATGTAAAATTATATTTCAATAATTATAATTTGTTTACTTTTTGAAATATAAATTTTTAATTTTAATTTCTTTCAATTAAAAACGATATTACAATTATAACTATTTTGTTTATTATAAAAAAATAACTAAAATATCAATCTATTTTTAACTTAAAAAATCAAACAAAAAATTTATTTCAATTTTAAGATTTATTATTAATCCTAAAGTTTACACTAAAAAAAACAACCTAGTAATCTAATGGACTAATTTTGATTCATTCGAATAAATCATTAATTAAAAAGCAAATATCAATTTTTATTTTCTTAATAATCTGGATAATTTAAAAAAAATGCATTTATTTGTTTAATTACATAAAAAACAAACAAACAAAAAAACAATTAAAGCATAATTATTACAAATTTTTTAAGAAAATAACTTTTTAATACAATTAATGTAATAATTTGCACTTTTATTCAAGCTTTATAAAAATAAAATGAAATCAAATACTTCTCATACTTAAACAGAATATTATATAATATATTTTTTGTCTTAAATTTTACACCTTTGTTTGAATGTTTTAAAAATTTTCTATCTGTTTATTTTCTAGATTTTGTAGACAAAGCATGTTTTTAACTACAATTAAAATGGTAAAAGACGAATTATTTTTAGATCTAAACTAAGTATTGAGTGAGACCTACAAAAAATAGAAAGGCTTTTTTATAAATTTATAATGAGGAAAAATAAGAAATCCTTTTTTAAAATTAGTACTTCTTTCCATTGAGAACTTTTTTTTTCTAAACAACTTTAAATAAAAAAAATCTTAGATATTCTACCAGTATTATCTTCTAAATTCATTTAAATATCTTTGACAAATGTAACTTAGTTCTTTAATTTCTTTTTATAATGTTTTAAAGATTTAATATTATTAGAGGATATAATTTATAAAATAGTAAATAAAAGTCTAAAAAAATTAAATAACATCTAAGTTTTTGTTTATTTCAAAAAAAATATTGTTAAAAATCTTTATTAATTTCAAAGAAATGATAAAGCCATATTTGAAAAAATTTTCCTTAAGAATTTTGAATAAAAAAGTATAATTCTAAAAATTATTTAATCCTCAAACTAAAAAAATCGTTCTATAAGATTTAATAGGGTAGTTTTTTAAGAAAACTAATTAAAATTGTTTTCATTTTTAATCCAAAAATAAACTACTCTTTAATTATTTTTTTAATGTATTTATACTAATTTTTTGTGTTTTCTTGTTATTAATCATATATAATAAATATTTGTTTTACTATTAATTATACATCCTTTTTTTACTAAAATGTTGATGCTATTGATTTTCACAAATATGTAAAATATAATTTTACAAGTCATTTATTTATTTAAATATTATTTATTTTTTTATTATCGAAATTATAAATTGATAATGGGTCTATCTTCTTCAAGTTCTCTGGGGTTGTCTTTACTATTTAACCTACTTGTGTTTAAAAGATTCTTTTTATTTTAGGGAAGGAGAAGGTTTATAAGGTGTTCATTTCTATCCAGTTTACTTTTTGTATTGTTTATTCCAAATCTTTTTAATATTCTTAAACAATTTAATATAATGATTGATTTACTACCTTATTTATTGGAATGTCTTTTTAAATATTTTCCCAATATTTCAGATCAAGTCCATATTATTTTTGATTTAGGAACCATCTAACATTTAACTTTTGTTTTTTTATTAAATAAATATAAAAAAGGTTTTGAAACAGATTTCGAACCTAAAAATTTAAAAAAATAAAATAGATAATTTTTGAAAATTTGGTTATAATGAGGTCTTGTTGCATATATCAAAGTTCTTATATTTATTTCTTTAGATTTCCTCTATTCATTTTTAAATTATTTTATTACATTTAATTTTTATTTATGTAACACTTTTTTATTTTACTGATCTTATTTTTTTAATTTAGGTTTTACCATTCTAAGGTCTCCATTTTAAATTCAGATTTTTATTTTGTCTAATTTTTTTGTAAATATTACCTTTTTTGATCAAATAATAAATTCATGAAAAGATTATTTTTGTGAATTCGGAAAAGAATTATTTTTTTAATTAAATTAATATAAAAATCTAAAAACCCAAAATACGAAAAATAAAATTAATAAATAAAATTATATCTTATTAATCCTTGTTTTGAAAAGTATTTATTTTTTTATCTTTATTTTATTTATTAGGCAATTTTTTATATTTTCATAAAAAATAAATAAATAATTTAAAAAACAAAAACCATTATTTTACTTTTAAATGAACAAAAATAAAAAATAAATTTAATTTTTGATTTAAGGTTTTATTAATTGTAAAATAAATTTAAATGTAAATAATTTCCATAATATTACAAATTTGCTATAAAAAGGTTCAGTTTTTTTTATTTTTTTTTACATATGCTATGATGTAATTATTTTCAATGAGTATGTTGATATTTATTACTTGCAAGTACTTCTAAGTATTTATTATTTACTTTGACAAAAAGTTACTTAATTTAAACCAGCCAAAAACCATTAAAAGAGTTAAAAAAGCTATTTAAGATATCAGAAATATCATTTACTATAACTTGATTAGATTATACTTATTCTTATACTAAATTTTAATAAATGAATGAATCATATCAGATGCACCCATCAAGCATCTTTCACTAATAGTAACTTGATATAGGTCAAAATCTTTGGAAATCTAATCTAGTTATTTCTAAATATTTGATTTATCAGTTGTGGTTAAAAAAGTATACAATAAATTGAATTCAGATAGATACTAATTATAGTCTAAATAAATTCCTCTTGAAAGATTAGTTTATGAGATTTCTCTACACTTTTCTAAAAGACCATCTTCTAAATCGTATTGATACTAAGGAAAATCATCCATTTACTAAAAAGTATTAGTTTTTAATAATGGTGCTACAAACTGATCATACATTGAACTATCATACCTTTAAAGTATAAAAAGAAAAAATAAATAAAATTAAATCTCAACAAAAGGAATTTAAATACTCATTTCTTAGTTCAGGCTCGTTTGATAATATTTACAAATCATTTAATCCCTACTAAGAGCTTTTGAAAGCGAAATTAAGATAGTCAAAGAATAAACTTTCATCAAAATTGTTTTCGTTTGGAAATATCTTTAAATTTAAGCAGAAATACGTTATAGCCATTAATTAAGTTGCTTGAAATTAAAATTTATGGAGCAAATCTAATATTTATTAAGTTAAAAAAAGTTAAAAATTATTAAATATGATTTTAAGGTGTTCAAATAAATAATTACAAACTGTATTGATTGTTGCTATTTATTCATTAAAGAATGATAACGTGTTCATCAAAGCTACAATAGGAATAATAATAGTTAATAAAAAAACAAAAACAAGTATAAGATTGATTTTGATGTTGCATTTAGGTAACTTAGAAACTTAGCTAACAGCCATTCTAGTCGAGTAGTTAGATTAAATATTTTATTTATAGTTTTATTTGTTTTGGTCTTTGATAAAATTTTAAGATTTAATCATATCATAATTATTTTTTATTTATTTGCTTGATGTTATATTTTAGCTTAAATAACTATTTAGCTTGCTACTAATTTATTGTAATTAAATAGAGCTAAAAGTACCAAATAAAAACAAAGTATCGTCTCTTCTAGCCTGTATTTTTGCATATATAGGATTAATTAAAAATATGCAAATACTTATGATTGATACTACAATACATATTATTGTCGTCAGATAATTTTTTACACTATCCGTTTAGTTCACTCCATCATCGTTAATGAATTGATAAAATCCTTGTAAATGTTTAGATATTTCTATTGAATTTATTATGTAATAATAATGTGGATTTTGAGCTGGCAAGTTATTGATATATCTAAAAGCATTATTTTAAGAATTAATCATAGCTTGTTCAATTGTCATTTACATTTAGATATTTTAAATTTATGTTGGTATTGAAGAAACCCCTTAAAGATTCTACTTAGGATACAAGTATTCGATTGTATAATTAATTTAATTTGATCGAAGAATTTAAAAAAGGTCGAGCTATGAATCTGCTCCAGTCATGTCAGAAAGCATTCCATAAATAGTTTATTAATAAATTAGTCTTACACTTGTACTTTCATTTACTATTTTTTCCCTTCTATCCGGTGTCATTTAGAATAAACTTGGTGGGTTAGTCCTATTATAAATCTAAAGAATATTCGTATACTTGATCGTATCAAAGACATAATTTTGGTAATCTACTAAAAAGGGAAAGTTATCTTAATCAGTTTTATTTAAATCTATTTTTTATATAGATAAAACATATTAGACAATCAGCAGCAAGATTATAGTAATATAACAAATAACTCCAATGTAGTTCACTATTTTAATGATTTAAGGAAATTTATTTTTTGTTAAAACTTATTAGAGTACCATTTTCTGATTTGACGATGCACTGGTCTTAGAATTAGTAGATTAGACATCATAAAAATTTTTTCTTAAATTTTTATCAATAGAATGTTCTTTTGAGTTTGTATTTTATTTTAGCTATTTGCTTATGTTTAAATTAAACTTTTTTTTTTGCAATACCTTATTATAATTAATTTATTTCTAACTAAACTAGCCTGAGAGTAACTTGTTAGTTGTTGAAAGTGGTAGTTGACTTTTCAAGTTTATATTGCTCTCAGTTAGTTATTATCTGGGGCTTTATATTTCTTAATCAACTTTATTAGAATATATTTTAAAATTAGATGGTCTTTATTTTGTGTTGACAAATTCTTAACTAAATAGGCTTTTGGTTTTTTCTCTATTCCCACTGATTATCATTAGATTATCTTCTTCATGTACATCAACTAAAGTAGAATTAATATTTGTATTTTTCGGGGAAATCATTAATCCTCTTACATCGTTATTAATATGATTTTAGAGATTGGTAGCATCTATTTTAATGCTTCTATCTGATGAAATTAATAATTTGTTAATATGATCATTTTCAGCATCTTATTTACAATTTTTTCCAAATGATTCCTATATATAAAATTTTGAGTTATTATTTGCTGTCTCTAAATCAGAGTTTTTGGGTTAAAAATAGCTTATATTCTTCTATGAACCTTCCTTATTTTTTATTAAATTTTCAAATTTTAATGTACTTTCTATCGAGGATTTCATTAAATTGCTAACTTTGCGTTCTAGACTATGCTTTGTGTTTTCATCTGGAGAATTTTGGCTACTTAGTTTTTAGTAATTACTTATATCATCAAACGGTAATACACCATAGGAAATTTTACTATCAAGGGAATATTAGTCAATATCTTAAAATCCACAAATATAAGTTAATTCAGACAAAACTTCCTTTAATACAGCTACTCCTAATAAATCTTCATAAAATTTATAATTTTAAACGATATATGGGACAATCTAGTATGCATCTTTAAATATATTAAGTTAATTTATATATGATATCTTAACAATGCTAACATCTTAATCATACTTGTGGTTTAAGTTTTTTATCTCAAAATTGATCAAATAAAAATAGTAATCTTTAGATAAAATTTAGTTTTAGGTAGTATCTTCTTTCAGCCTTTATTTGCTTAAATGAGCTTTATACTTTTGTTTCCTTAAAACTGCTAAATATGTACTATTTTATGAGCTCAATTAATTTATTTCTTCAAAGTGATATTTAAAATTTGTTTCTTCATTTATATCTTTTATGTTATTTTACTCATTTTATTATGCAATTTAAATTTTTTGAATGGATTCTTACTTATAGTTTGATTCGCTACTTTATTACTTCACAAAAGGAAAAATTTAACTTATTTTTAAAGACTGTATCAGTTTTACTTTTTTAAATAGAGAATAGCTCAGATTTTTAGTGATTCCATATAATTGTAAACTCTGTTTATTATATAGAATGAATTCTTAACTGAGTTGAAGTTAGCTGATCTAAGCCACCAAACCGAATATAGATTATTCTTCTTAAATCTAATAATTTACTCTTACTTCTAAATTAATTGGAAAAATATAGCCTTAAATATTTTATCCAAATAACAATAATGAAGAATGGTTATCAATATTAGTTTTATAAATATCTTTATTCATAAAATCATTAACATATTTATAGTGCTAGATTCTAAATATATGTGGCATCAATACAGTTATGTCTTAATTTAATAATTCGTGGTCAGGTATTTAAAAAATTTGCTAAATTCCAGAAGAAGCTTTTTTAATAGTCCATGCATTATTTTTTCCTGGATTTGCAAATAATATGCAACTATTAATTAAATTTTTTTTAACATCGTGTGTTTGATTAATCTCTATGAGTTTAGTTGTGGGTATGTCATTAGAAGAGAAAGAAAGATACTCTTAATATAATAATTATAATTGGATAAGTTCTTAACTATATTTATTTGTAACGTAAAGATTCTTGAAACTCTACCTAATCTCAATAATGTTATTTTATATGGGCTGTAGAATTTATAAAAGTTTTGAAGAATCGATTTCTTTTTCATGAAGATAAGCTATTAAATGGAGCTTTTAAACTATGGTTTAGGTCATCTTTTCTTTAAGAGCGAATGTTTAATTAGAAAATTAAATTTATTCCAGTAAATACTTTGAAAAAGGGCTAGAGCTACCTTATGTCCTCTCTAAAATCATTTTTTGTTTGGTAAATAATTTATTGATTTATGAAAGTATTTATTTTTACTTCATTGATAAATTGTGATTTTTTTCCATTTTTTAGCTTTCGATCAAGTACAAAATAAAGTTTCTGTTTTTTTGGATTAAAAATACAAAATAGCTTAAAAAGAAATCTACTGATTGGTTTTTTTTTTTGTTTTAAAATTTTTTTAATATTTGTTAATTTAATTGATCTAAAAGCCAGTCATCGCTTTTAAATAAGTTCTAATCTTCTATTTCAAGCTTTTCTTCACTATTTTTGTTTACTTAGTTAAAATTTAAATTTTATATAAGCGAAATAATCAATATCTGTCTCTATTGAATCTCATTTAAGTTTTTTTTGTCTAATATATTTGTTTTAATAATTTAATCAAGTCTTTACCATTCTAAATCTTCTTCATTTAATAAAGAAAAATAGCTTTCAAATAGGTCATTTTATCTTTTTTAAAATATTTTTTCTACTACTTTATAAACAAAACAAAATTATATTAGCAAAACTAAAAATTGAATGCTATTTAAATCTATTTAGCCATTAGTAACCATACAATTTATATTAGTCAATAAGCATGTTAATTAACAAAAAAAGTATAGTTTAGTAGCTCTTGCTTCATTATACTACCTAAAAAAATAAAATATTAACAAATCTACTGATTGATAGATTATTATAAAGTAGAAACTATAACTCTAAATAATGCATGAAAGCATCAAACAAATGCATTGACCAATCTGTAATATTGTTTGACTAAAGTGATATGGCCTAGCTAGTATATCCTATTATATTTAAGTTGAGTAATTGTAATCGCAATCTGAGATAATTATACCTAATATTAAAAAGCAATTTTTATATATGCATCCAATTAATTATTTCAAAGAAATTTATTTATAAAATAATTACCTATATAAAAGGCTGAAAAAGCATTTATATATCCTAAGATACTTATGTCATTTTAAGATAAAGAGAAGTAGATTATAGGGATATTCAAAGTAAATAAAAAAGCGTATATTATTGATTATGCGATGAATTCATACACTTAATAGATAAAGCTTAAATAAGGTTTGCTTAAAGTAGAATTAGTCTTTTTTTTTTTCTGAAAGGACTCAAATATAAATATTGAAAGATTTTTAATTAAGTAGCTAATTGCAATTATATTGATAGACAAAGAGATATATGATACCACATCATTAAATACTTTATCGTTTCCTAAAATGTACTAAAAAAATCTGTATTATTCAAGAGTACTTAAGCTTGAGGGATTTTTGTCTTTTTAAGATAACTTTTTGTTTAGTATTGCTACTACTAATAACTAGATTGGTGTTAACACTAAAAGAAATAATGATAAGTATCTTCCTTGCTTTCTAATATACAGTATTTTCTAAAGTTTTAAAATGTAGAATTTTTAGAAAATTTATTTTATGTCTTTCATTTTTTTTATAAATAATTAATTTAATTTTATGTTATTATTTATAGATTGAATAGTTTATCAGTAGAGCATTTCTTTGTAAAATAGTGTAATTAAATTTTTAATGTTTTCTGTGTGATTTCAGGAGGATTAATCGATTAAAAATAAGTAGACTGATTTTTCAAGCTCAAAAAAATTAAATAGAGGAAAATTCTATAAATTATTTTAGTTAAGTTTTATAGTCATTTGTAATAAATTCTATTAAGAATATGAAAAAAAATGTTTGCTTGAATCTATTTTTTGTTAAAATCTTTAAATTTACTTTTTTTCATTAGAAATTTCTTCTACAAATGTTAATTTCAAAAACTAATAGATTCATTTGATTTTGTTACACATAATTTAGAAGTAATTATAATGATTTACAGTGAATGAGAGTTCTGATCTTCATTTATTAAGATGTAAATTAAATTTTTTATGTTAAAAAAGTTAAATTTAGATCAACATGAAAATATAGTAAAATATTTAAGTGAAATTTATACTAACAAGCATACATAGTATTTTGTTACACTTTTATTTTGCTAATATTTAAAAATTTTTCAAACAGTAATCTTTATTTAGATAATTATTATGAAGTTATAAATTAATTAAAAAAAAATCAATATCTCTGCTTGTATTTTTTTAAAAAAGACAAAATGTAAGAATTTTAGATTAATGTATCGATATCAAAGATTTCAAAGTAACTCAAAGTTTTTTTCATTTCAATTATTATGTCTTAAATTAAGTAAAGCTATACCAAAACTATCGCTGAAATCAAAAAAGCTATTTGAAGGAATATAAGTACTTTTTGTAAAGTATTAACGAGATCAAAATGATTTTAGTAGTTCATCAATATAAACTAATCGAGAGCGTTAGTTGAAATTATCAGACATTCTGAAAGTAAGAATGTATTTTCAAGATTGAAGTCTCTCTAAAGGCTAAGCAAAAGTTACTCATTTTTAGACTCATCTGGTTAAAAAAGGAAATTATTAATTTATTCCTGTAAAGAAAAAAATATTTGAAAGCCTGAAACTAACCCTTTTGATAAATATGTTTCTTAAATGTTAAAACACAAATCTTGAATATCAGTTGAATTATTTTATGTATAATATTGAGGGTTTTAAATCAGCGTAGTATAAATATCTTATTATAAGATAGACTCGAAAAACTAAACGCTTTCATCTTGAGGTAAACTATTTTTTATATTATATTTTAAAATTAGAAAAAATAAATAAATAGATAAATAAATAATAAATTAATAAATTTCATTTACAAAGTATTTGATTCTGCAGAACTGATTAGAAATTAAATTTATTATTTTATTTAAGTTCCTTCTTAAAAAATTGATTAAATTTAATCTTGAAATTTGTCTATATTATACAAATTTTAGTTTTTAAAAATTTTATGACTCAAACCTAAAGTGTTGAGAGCTTGAAGCTGGATAATGCTTTTCTTTATTAAATGAATTCGATCTATTTTTAAAAATAAAGTAAATTTATTCTGTTTGAAAGATTTAAAAAAATATTTTACATCTCAATTCATATTTTTAGCTTTGATATTCAAAAAAGCTAGAACAGTTATAAAAGCTAATAATAGGGATTAATGTAATCCATATTAGTAGAGCTATTAATTTAAATAATAGCTTGTAATTCCATCTGGGTAATTGAGAGTATATTCTAACTGAATTCCTCGCCTTTTCATTTATCTTACTTGGATGAGTGTGCTAAATTGTGTAGACTTCTTTTTACTCGCTATCTATTGAAATTCTTTTGCTTCTTTACTAAATTGATAAAATCTTGTTTTTGTATAATCCATTAATTAGATTTTATTTAAAACTTTCTAATTAATTAACTGGGAAAGTTCCGAAAAGTTATAATAACTGCTATTTAAAATTTTAGACATATATATTTATAGGCAATAAACAAAGTGTGCCTATAAAAGAGCAAATTAATATCAAAATTAGTATTATCAGCAGTTAGGTATTATTGTTTTTTGAATATTATTATTAATTATTATTATTATTTTCCTCTATTTTAGCAATATTACTACCGATTTACAGTTAATTTTGAATAATTTAATATTCAGTATCCTGGCCTAAATTTTATATTGCGTATTAAAAAACTCCGAGCTAGGAGTAAATTAATGAGTAGTATAAAGACGTTGTAAAATTTTTTTGTATGATGTCATAGTTATCAGCTGATTGTGAGTTTTAGTTTATCAAAAAGGCATTTGTATATACCATATTTACTTCTTAATCTTGTAGAGTTTTAAATTACTGAATCTTATTTCCTTAATGTGCTAATAATTATAATTTTTCATTGACTAAATTCGTTAGTTTACTTTTACTAATATTTATGAAATTTTATACGTAATTGCTATCTTTTAAATCCCAGTTTTAAGATTAATTAAGTTTTATTTAATTAATAAAATCATCAACTTCAACATAATCAACAATTTAGAAGCAGTTTTCTAAATATTCAAATGTGTAATTCATGTATTACCAATCAGTCAAATTTTAATTCAAGTAATACTATGCATTTAAATATTGGAAAAGTGTAAGCGAAAATATGATCAAAAATACAATAAATCCAAATAATTTTATAAGCGCTGTAAATTTAGAATTTTCTTGTAACTGAGTTAAGTAATTCATTATCTATTTTTACTCTGCCTTCAATATTTATTTGTTTTACTCTTCTTCTTTCTTTTAAACTGTTAATTACTTTTTGCTTTATTTCATAAAAATCTTGTGAGTAGAATTTTTATTTAAATCTTAATTTTCAGTTGCCTCCAAATTCAAGTGCTCTAATTCATTGATTTAAAAAAACTTTTGTTGGTTTTAAGATTTTTAAAATAAGTTATTTTAACTCTTAGTCACAGCATATTTCATATCTCGAGATTCTGATTATCTCCTTTTCGTAATATCTTGAAATAAACCATGAGAAGAACTCCCTTGGTTATATTTTATTTCAAGACTGCTTTGCATCATAATTTGTATTTATTTTTCTATGGCAGGGGTTTAGTTAGTATTTTTACAAGAAGATATAGCTTCTGCTGAAAAAATACTCTTTGGATAAAGCTCACACTATTTTTCATCATTTGCATTTGTTATTTAAGTTGTTGCAGTAAGTCTATGAGTATTGTAAAATTCAGTTTACCCTCTATTAGTCATATTTTTGATTAGCTTTTCTTAGCTAAAGTAGGAATTTACATCTTCGTCACCAAGCTTGATCAAACTTTCCTTTTTTTAGTAGTCCTATGCATTGTCTAGTTGCAACGAAGCTATGTATTTTATTTTAGAGTTTTCAATTGATGACATAAAAGGAGAATCTCGACGCAAGTTCTATTTAGGAGTATCAAAAGGAATGATAGTCCTAGAGGAACATGAATCTAACCAAAGACTCTAATCCAATTAAAGTGCTTGACAATTTTGATATAATTGACTTACGAGCTCATCTAATTTTGACTTACCAAATGTATTCTCATAAAAATTGTGATTCTCAAGTATAAATGTAAGTATTTAATTTGAATTTCTTTTGACAGAAAGTTTAGTGATTTGATTAATTTAAATTATATCAACATTTTTGTTGTATTTATGCTAAGTTTTAAATAAAGCTAAGTTAATTAAAAAATATTAATATTTTATCTTGTTTGGTTATTCTCTTTGTCTTTGAGAATCTAAATCTTAAAATTGCGCTTTTTTAAATATGGCCAAATATTATCTTTAGTTATTATAAAATTCTGAATAGTTATCAAAATTGTAATGAATCCTATTTAACACACTAGTTTATATTTAGTTTTAGCTTTCACATTTAGTATTATTCTCTTCAACGAAAGCTTAAATTTTACTCTCTTATTTTATAAAGGGGAAAAATTAGTTTATTTTATATTGTTCAATTCCCTTAATTTTCTTAAATAGCTGAATAGATAGTTTCTCTGTTATTCCAATTATGTTTAAAGTTTATGAGTTGAATAAAATATATTAAATGCTTGCATCTGCCAAGAAAATATTTGCTGCTAACCCAAACGAAGTAAACCCTTATTCGATATATTAATTAACTCTCACTTCAAGCATGATTGGAAAGATATAACCAGAAGATTTGATTCCAAAAAGTACCTAGTTTTGATGCTTCATTATATCAACATCCTCAGTATTCATTCCTAAAAAATCCTCAATATATTTATTATGAAATGTTCGAAATACAGAAGGCATCAATATGGTCACATTTTATCCAATTAGATCATATTCTTTGTATTAAAATAAATTTTGCAGTATCGATGAAGTTTTTTTTATAACCCATTCATTTTTTACTTGATGGGCAAAGATAATGCATCCAGTTTCTTCCTCATTCTTAGAGTGAAGGTATCTGTTTAAATCATTGACTCTTGTTTGGAGAATGTCTTTAGGAGAAAATGACAAATAAGTTAAATAAATCTTTTGCAGTTAAATTAGTTGTTTATTTGTATTGTTAATTTTGTATAGGCTTTGCAGTTACTTACGAATTGAATAAATGTTTACCAGATAGCTGTCAAATGAGTTGATTAAATTTTTTACTTCAATTTTCTTATTTTATAGGATTTCAATCAACATTACCTTCTGTCTCATAACTTTTGAAATTAGTTCTTTCAAGCTATCAACTTACTCTTCATAAATGATTAAGTCTATGAACGTTTCTGAAAATGGACTATTTTATGCTAACTTTCTTTCAACAATGTATTTTTCTTTTTAAAAGAACTTGTTAATGCTATTAAAAATTTATTCCTCCTTAAAATTATAGTGATTATTCTTCAAAATACTCTCATTTTGGATCATGTATAAAATTAAATTTTTATTCTTTTGAATCAAAAAAGTAAAGTAGGAAAAGTAAAATTAGGGTTTTTAGTCCTTCTTTTGGCTTTTTAAATATTTTTGGAGGATGATTTGGTAGAATTATTATTTTAAGAAAGCATCTGATTTTAAAATTTGTAATTCTTCCTCTAATTATTATTTTGATATTTTATCTTGCTATAATTAAGCTTAATCATCAGAATATTTTTTATCTTCTTCGTATCCCTCCTAATATAACTCCTAGTTTTTCTTTTCATTTAAGAGAGATAAAACTTAAATTTATTAAGAGTTTAATAATTTGCTGTCATAATTTTAAAATAGATCAAATCTCATGATGCAATCTAATTCCTTCCAATTAATTTGTTAATCTCCCACAATTTTACCAATACTTGATTTTATTAACTTCTCTAAATGATCAAAATAACATCTACAAATTTTAAAATTGATTGGAATCATAAGTAAAATAGCTAGAATAAACATATTTTAGTAACTTTAAAAATTAGGGTATAATATACTTATAAACTGCAGACAAATGCTATTCATCAGTATGTATGAATTAAACTTATCTGCTTCTTAGTTAAAGTATTTTCTTTTTTTTACATAAAAAAACCCATCAGCCAGTAGATAGAGAAATCCAAAAATGAAACTCATACTCTAGAATTAGTATTGCAAAACAACATTAACTATTAAAACTAAACTGAGTATTGGTTAACTAATATGATAAGGCTATCCATAAAAATCATGTTACTTGTATGTTGTATAATTGTAATCGCAATCCTTGATAAGCATATCTTTTATTATATATAAATATGTATAATATTTTTAAATATTCAATATTAGTAATTACTTAAAAAAGATATTAAAGTCAAGTTTATATATTTGAAAACTCTATTATTTTGACCACAGGAAATATAATAATGCAAGAAGGGAATATATATAACTACTTCATACACTAAGATTATCTTTTTGCATAACTCAAAGAAAAGGCTATTTAAAAACTTTATTTATTTCTATCCATCAAATCTTTTTTATAAGTACCTTCCATTTTATGTTTTATTCAACTAATTGATAGATTAACAGAACCCATAAACTAGTTAGATTATTAAAAGAAAACTAGTTGTGAACACGAACAAGTCTATAGAAACTTCATTTAAAGATTGAAATAATTGTTAAAGCTTATTTTGAAATAATTTATCTCCTTCAAGAGGGATAATTTAGAAGCTAGAATTCAAAAATGAAATTAGTAGTACTTCAATATACTTAATTGATATAAGTATTAATGGAAATAAACCTCTTTTTTCAATGTAAAACCACTTTTACAGCTTATAAATGTAGAATCCTTTTATTTAACTTTTAAAATTTTGCATGAGATTATTAATTGTATTTTTCTTCTCTTTATTATCAACTAATTTATTTCAATTATTTTTTTAAATATTTAGTATCATAATTAAAGAAAGCTTTTGGTTATAAATATAATGTGAACTAATTAGAAAGATATAGACTAAAATAAGATAGAAGGGAATCATAAATAGCTCTAAATTTTACTTTTTTGGATGGATAGCACCTCTAATAACTTGAACATAATTAATTTGTAAGTTAAATATTTAAATATTATAATTATATCTCCAGCATAATTTATATTTGAAGGCACATCAAAGTATTATAGTTCACATTATCTTTGTTATAAATTCAATAAATAGCTGTAATGCAAAAAATAACTTTTAGTTCTTCATAACAAATATAAAATTTATTAACTAACTTATCAACTTATTAGATCATAAAGCGCTTTACTAATGTTGATATTTATTATTTTCGTTACTATTTATAAAATTATATAATAAATATCTATTATATCCTAAAGTATTTTTGAAAACTTGTTGATTTCAAAAAATCCTTCCTTAAATATATAATTTTGATATAATATTAAATTCCAAAATTAATGATCAATATTTTCTTTTTTATTATTAAATCCACCCAATATAAAATAATGAGTAAAAAATTATAAATTTGTTTGCATAAAATTTCTTTATTGCAAATAACATCTTTTAATTTTTATAGAGAAAATTTAGAGAAGCATAAATACTAATTCAATTTATTTTAAAACATGATTTATTGATATGAATTTTCTTAAAAAAATGAAACAAAATTCTAATTTAAAAAAAAATAATAAAAAATGTATAAAAATAGCTTTAAATAATTGCATTTAAGGCCAAAAAATATTCTTAGTCTAAAAGCATTTATTATTTAAAATTAAATTTAGAAATTAAATGAAACATTTTAAACAAAATATTTCTTTAAAGATTTATTTCAACAATTAAAATTTCAAAATTAATAATCAAATTTATTATTTTAGTATGAAAAATATTTAAATTTATTTCAATGATTTTATCTAAAATCATAAGAAGTTTAGTTAAATAAATAATTGGTTTTTGTGACTTCGTCATCATGCTTTTGCAATTAAAATTCGTTATTGTTATTTTGTGAAAAGTTTCGTTTTTTAGCATATTTTAATGAGCTGTTAGCATTTTCTAAATTTCTTACTAATAGTTTATTTAAAATATTAAAATGTTTTTACACATTTGCTTGGGATTTATTTTAAACAATTACTCCTAATTTATCATTTATTTTTTAAGATTTTGCAAAATTAAATCCATTTGATATAGTTTTTTGCTGAATCGCAATATCTTAGTTTCTTTGATTTTTAGTTATTTATTTTTACTAATTTTCTAAATAGTTTTTTGTTATTTATTTTTTATAATTGTCTATGTACGAATCATTTAAGTAAACTGTGTGCATCGACTTTTATTATCTTATATCGAAGTATTCAGAGCAGAAAAATTTGTTTTCATGCATCTACTACTCATTTTATTCAATTAGATTACTATTTTAAATAGGTGACAATTCCTATTATTGATTTTAATACACATACTGTAAAACGTTTAATTCAAATTATTTGGGTTCTTTTTTAGTATTTGAAGTGTTAATTTAATCATTTTAATTTTAGTTATCTTATTCATCTAGTTACTTTTAGCTAATTATATCTTTTATATATTTAGACTTTAGATGATCCCATTGTATTTATTGTTGAATTTCATGGTACTAATTTATTTTTTTTTTACATTTCAGCTATCTTTGATCAAATGTTTTGCATTAACTATTTTGCTTTACAGCAGATTCATATTTATTAATATTTTCTAAATCATATTTTTGCTTCAGAGTTATATCATCTGTGTCAGTCTAATAATCTGTTTATTCAGTACAGTAAGAATCATATAGGCTATCAGATTTTCTTTTAGTTTCCTTAGTTGAATCAAAAATACTTTTCGATTAATAATCTTATTCTACATATAATGAATCGCTAGCTTTATATGTATCTAGTTTTTATTTATTTGATTATCTTTAGGCAGTTGTTTAGCTCCTTTTTTGTTCATTTAAAATAAAATTGTAGTTATCATTATCATTCTTATTTCTTCTCATGATTACATCTTCCAATTTTTCATTTTATTTTTTCTCAGAAGAATACTTTGGTTTACGTTTTGATTTAAAGGAAGTCACTGTTACTGTTTTCTATTATTAATACTTCTAATAGTTATCTGCTTCCAAAACTTTTCGTTCAGTTTATGACCCATATTAGATTGGTTCTAATTTAGAAGAATAGTCATGAAAACTAAAGTTTCCTTAATTACATTTAAAGATTAAGTCTTATTAAGAATCTTGTTTACTTTGATAAATACTCTAATTTTATGAGAAAATACTTTCATTTAAATAATTTTATTATGAAATCTCATTATTTAAATTATCATCAAAACTCAATTAGCCACTATTTCTAGGAGTTTTATAAAGCTTTTCTTACACAAAAGTATCTTTGACACAATAATTCTACTTCTTATTGCTATTGATAAAATTGTAGCATTTTGTTATATTGGTATTAAGTTACTTTTTAATATTTGTAAATTTGGGCACTGGAAACCTATAGATATTTTATTAAATATTACTAAAAAGCTGATTATGTTACCTTTCATCATTTATTAATTGATTTATTATATTTTTATTCTACGAATTTACATTAGCCTCACTTAAATCTCCTAAGCTAGCTCTTATTTAAGAGTTGCTTAAATTATGTCTTTGAGTACAACTACTATTATTATTTTTTTTTTACTGGATTATTTAGCTACTATTTTCTTAAATTGTTGGATATAAGCAGCTTGAAGATTCTAAAATCAGGGAATTTCTTTTGATAGAACTCTTTTAATGTTTATTATTTATATTTTATATTTGTTAGATATTTCTTTGATCAAATTAGCATGTAGTAGAATTTTTAATGTTAAAAGGACTATTATTTTTTAACATTTATTTTGAATCTTAAATTACCAAGCTATTACTTAATGAGGAAGTACATCTCTTTTCAGATTTATTTAAGTTAGATGAAATAAATAGTTTGTTGTAATATTCAAATTATTTTTTGTTTAAGGAATAAACAATAAGAGGGTTTGTTATTGAGTATGAATCATAGTCTTTATTTTATTATTAATTATCCATATTAACAATTTGTTATTCAGAAAAAGTTTTTACTATCAATCCTTCATCGTAAAATACAATTTATCCATGTTTAATAACTAGAATATTATTCTCTAAATCAATATTTTTTTTATTTTAATAAATCTAATATTTAAACTGAGTTGCTAAAGTAGAGATATGCTTATTGCCTAATGATAACTTCTTAAAAATATTTGTTATTATTACTATTTGTGATAAAAATTATTCAAACTAAGCTAAAAACTCTTACAATTCAATTTAAAAAATAAAACTAACTTTTGAAGCAATCATAGGATTGTTTTCTTTATCTTAATCACTTACTTTATCATTATAAGCAAATGGTTTATCTAAACTAAATATAAATTATTTGCTTTATTAGCATTTCATAAAGTTATCATTAAGTATTTATTTTTTGAAAGTTTAAATGAAGGGAATTATATCAGATATCTCATTACTACATGAGTTACTGTTTTCAGTTTACTCGATCAATTTATAGACAGATGAAAAATTCATTTACTAGCTTCCTTTATTTGTTAGTACAGATTAAACATTGGCATTTTCATTATTTCTTTATGTTTTAATATTTGTATTTTCAAGGCAGCCTGCTATCAATAAACTAACTACATTTGAATTTGAACTGCTTTTGTTTATTAAAACCTATCCTTAATCTAATTTAATAAACTTCGCTTTTGAAATTAGAATCTTGATAATATCATGTTTGTTTGGCATATCCTTTATGAGTGGGCTATTAGAGAGGAAGGAAATAAGATATTTATTTTCATTTATGTTTAGATACCTAATTTACTTTTATTCAAGAATAGAAATAAATTTTTGCGCTTAAAGCTTCTCTAATTTTTACTCCTGAGGTGTAGATGAAACTGATTTGATAAAATTCATATTTATATATTTAGAAAGAAAGCTTATTTGTTCTTTATTTGTTTATTTCTTAATTGAGAGTGATTTTGTTAAGATTTTATAATTTTGATGCTTAACCATTCAGAAATTTTTTATATATCAAATTTACCTGAGAAATATAAGCTAAGTATAAGTTTTGGCTTTGCTTTTATCTTTTCATGAGAATAAATGTCTATTTGCATTTTAAAAAGACTTACCTTTACTCTTTAATATATTAAATATTGCAAGTAAATATTTTTTTGTTTGTTTTCTATTTCGTTACACTAAAAATATAAAGCAAAACAATCTTAGCATTTTTTGTAATCTTGTTATTTTTTAAAGATTTCAATTAAAATTTTGGCTTGTTTAATAAATTTACTTATAATAATTAAATAAAAAAAGAATAAATTTATATTAGTAATTCTTTTAGATTTATTTACAAATATTTAAATAAAATTAATAAATTAGTATAAATATTTTTTTGTTATTAAATATATCAATCATTTTTTTAAAAAATATCTTTCACTTAAAATTTTTGTATTTCAATTTTTTAAAGATAAAATAGTCTATCTATGATTAAGAGGTTTGTCAGACTGTTTATCTGAGCTATCTAATTACCCTCCAGCTTAAGAAAATATAATATTTGCTGATTTGCTAATTTCATTCTTTTTTAAATAATCGTTAAATGAAATGCCTTAATTAAAATTATTTTAATTTTTAGCAGAGGAATCAATGCCGTTAGCATCTGTTCCTCCTCCACCCACCTTAAACAGCTAGAAAGTTTTCCCAGACTTTACTGAGAAATTGCAAGTTGGTGACTCAATATTTTAAGTATAGTATGTACCATCTTTTTTTAAATTAAAATAAAAATATGTTTTATCATCAACTAATTAATCTCTTAAAGTTTTAAAAAAATTATTTATTAATTTGAATATTTACGTTTTCCATTTTAAGACCTTTTTTATATTATTTTATTTTTTAAAATATTCATAGACCTTTCAGATTTAGTGAGTTTTCTTTTTGTTACCATTCTTTTCAAGTGGTTTCTCTTTTTAGCAAGGAGATCATTTTCTTCCTTTTTGAGGTGTATGTAGTAGTTGTTGTAATGCTCTAGAACTTTATTAATGTTACCCTCAATAAAATATATTTCAAATATCATGTATCGATCAAAATCTATCATATCAGAGAAAGAATTCTTTTTTATTGCTTCTTCATCAACTAGCCCTAAAATGTTATTCCTCCTCTTTACTACTTTTGTAGATTTAAACATATTTGTTTAAGCCTAATTATGGTTAGAAATTAAATCGGAGTTATTTCCTGCTAGTGAATCTTCTTAAGGTCTACTTGACGTGGTTTTAAACTAGATATAGCTTTTTTATTTTAAAAATCCTGCTATAGTTACAGGTTTTTCTGCATTAGCATTAAAATTACTAGTAATTTAAGTAATCTCTTTTCCTTCATTGTTAGTCTGTTAAGGTAAGTTATTATTTTATAATGAAAAGTTATTAATATTTTCAGAGCTACTTCCATTATCTTTACTTTCTTTAAATCTCTTCCTTTTTAATGGGGAATTAAGTCCATTTAGTTATTAATTTGATTAGTTTGAATCTGAATTTAAATCATCTGGTACTATGAAAGATAGCGTTTTTTTCTTTTTGCGATTGAAAGGTGCTTATTGCAAATTGCTCTCCTACTATTATGAAGATTGCTAGAGAGATATTTATCTAACAATATTCTCACTATTTAAAATAGCACTATTTGCATCATATTAAGCCATAGGACTTTACCCATTATCATTGTAAAACTCATTCATGTCTTCACAAATTATTTTCTCAGACAAAATCTAAGTTTTCCATTTCATGTCCTCCTTAGCATAATACTTTTTTAATTTTTCAATAACTTCTAAAACAGTTTCTTCATCTGTTTCATCTGGATTAAAGTCTAATAAAAAATTTATTGCTGTATCTTTTAAGTACTCATGAGCTATTCTAGCACTAGATGTAGGATTTCTCCTATCATTTCTGACAAAGTTAGGATCTCTGCCTTGTTCCATTCTGTTGTACCTTAAAATTACCTTCTCTTTCATTGGTGTATATCTAATTTTATAAGTAATTTTAATTCAATTAAATTCGCTCATTTTTTTAAATTACCTAACAAGATGGCATGACTAAAAAGAGTGATTAAAAGAACCACACAAGTGACATTTAGTTCCCAACCCCCTTGAAATATGATTTACCTAAATATTGTCTCTCAGCATACAAAATTTTTCATAATCCTTTGAATGTTTTCTTATTACATCAATGAAATCATCCCTTGTAATAAAAATTAAAGAAGTGACATTAACACATCTAGCACCAGTACTGCAGGGTAATTGAGTAAAGAACGCAGCCTAACCTAAAAGGCGACCTTTGCTTAAAATATTAACAGAGGTTGTCAAGTTATTATTAGAGTCCCTAACATTCACAAATAGCTCAACTTAACCTTTGATAAGAAAATAAAGTCTGTCTAAATAATCTCTCTCTTAGAATATTAACTCCTCAGGACCTAATCTTTTTTCTTTCATTTTTAATGATAAATCTGCAATAAAATTCTGAGAAAAGTTAAGTCTGAAAACTTTTTAATCATTTAGAATTTTGATATACATCTCACTTGCTAGTTCATTTTTCAAGGAGCCTAAATCAAATAATTATTAGCTTTTATATATGATTTTCAGAAATCAAAATTAAATCCAAAAATAATAATTTTGAAATAATTTTAACTGATTTGAAAAAATAAACATTTTTACTTGGTAATAAATCGATGAGACCTTCGCTTTTCTCGTTGTCTTCTAGGTTCTCCTTATGCAAATACTGAAAGTACTTTCTGATTCTTAATTAAAGATCATAGCTTATACCTCTCTTTTTATTTATAAAATTTTTATCAAATGAAAAATTTATGAATGGAAATAAATAAAGTTAAGCTTAAAAGCTTACCTGCTTGAGATAGGAGGTTATGAGGGATATATTATCTCTAAAGGTAGCATCTTTTTTAGAAAGCTCTTCCAAAATTCTACCTATTTGATTGATGCCATAGCCAAATACACCACAAGAAATAAGCATAACAATAATACAAAAGAGCCTCTCCCATGTGTTTTATGGTACTACATCACCGTAGCCAACTGTAATCATAGTGACTACTGCCCAATATAATGAAAGTATGTATTAGTCATACCATTCCTTGTCCCAGATGTTCTTAGAGTCAATCCAATTAGTTGTATTTGTAAGATATTATTCTTCTAAGCGGGCTAGCAAAAAGAAACTGCAACCAAGGATGTGCGTTACCATAAGAATAAAAATAATTAGCTTTAAGAGAGAAAGTATAGCTTATCCTCTTTATCTTAGATTGAGAATTTCTTCAAAATTCTCCATTATTGGTGCAAGCTTGAGGATCTTGATCAGAATGCCTGCTTCAAAATAAATATATGAGAACTATGAAAAAGAGAATGCAAGGAGAGTAAATAAATCAATAAAAAAATTCTTTTTCATATAATTTTTAATAATTTTTTTTCTGTCTGTAATTATAAGACCTTTTGAGAAGTAAGCTGAATTAAAGTTCATAACTGTATCAAGCGAAAAAGTAGCTCCTGTTATATATGTCAGATATTTGAATATGTTTTCCTTAATCATGAAGGATGCAAAGCATAGCTTGAGAGGTATGATAAAGAAGTTTATAATCAAAAGTATAAAAACAACTATATTCCATATAATTTTGAACCTAGAATTTGGCTAAATTACTTTTACATTTTTAAGTAAAGAAAGAAGAATCATAAAAAAACAGTTTCCCTTTAGCTAATCATTTTGCTATGAGTTGGTGGTTGATATTTATCTGAAGTATTGGAGATTTTTTTTATTTTTTGATTATAACCCTTATTTTCTGTTTAACATCGTTCCCTAGGTTTTCATTTTTTTTAAGTAAATCTAGTCCTATTCCTACTTATATTTAGTGTAGTACAAATAATTCACTGACTTATCTCCTATTACTAAAAAGTGTTTTTTGTCTAGTGCCCTAAATTTGTTTTAGTTGCTATGGGACATTAGCATGCTTTAAAATTTCTTAACTAATGTTACAATAAGTAAAGATGACCTTTTCCAGACTCCCATCAGACCAGAGTCTTCTTTTATAATATCATGCTAAATGCTTTCATTATGTTGCATTAGTTAATTTTTATCATCATGTTTCATAGTTTTACAATTTATAGTTTCTTATTTATTGTTATGCAAAGTATTATTAAATTTAACTTCCTTATCAGTATCGTTAACATCTTGTATAGGCTAACTAACACAAATTAGCTTTCCTAATTCGCTTTTAGTAGTATTGAAGAGGTTGTTATTCTAAGAGTTTGAATTCAATAAATTTCCTTTATCTTAACCTTGTTATAAATTGCTTAAATTTATTATAATTTCATTGTTAATTTAGCTCTGATTGAAAGTTTTGTTATTATTGTTTCTACTTCCATTCAAAGTATTTTTTGCATCAAAGCTCTACTATTAATTTATCCTCTTCGTGTTTGTGAGCCGATTGCTCGGGTATTCGCTATATGAAAGTATGGAATCGTCCTCAACAGATTTAATTTTAATTAATGGATTATTAAAATACTATCTTCTCTATCTTGCTCCATCATCTGCGTCTATTTATTCTTCATAATAACTTTCTTCATCATACTTATCAACCTAAGATACTTAAGATGCTTCCTCTTCAGTGAGTTTGCTATCCTGAATTAGTTAAAAGATTTGCTTAGAATTATTTTATTTTTCATTTGAAAGTGTATCTGTTTCAGATAGAATAGTTTATTTAGTTTTTTTAGCATCTTTCATGCATTCTTCGGTATCATTCATTTTTAACTTTAAATTACTTCTGAATAAGAATTTAGTTTTTTTAATACTGATATGAATAGACTTTAATTACAATAGTCGGATGAGAGACTAACTTTATGATTAATTAATTTGAGGATTTTTTAAGCGTAATAAGTACACATTTTCAAAAAATCAATATTTTTAAGATTTTGATAATATAGTAAATGAATAGTATAAGTGTAATATAATTTTTTTTACCGAATATCTTTGATATAGAAATTTATATTCCCCATTGAAAAAATAATAATAGATAACATAAACTAAAAATATTTAAGATTACATAAAAGCAAGTAAGAAAATATAAAAATACTTATTTATTTTCTAAATTTTTTAAATGAAAAATACAAAAAAAATATAAATCATACAATCTAGAAAATATCACTACATATTTTTAACCCTTTATTAAATAAATTTCAAAATTAGCATTTATTATATTTCTAGCAGAATTGAATTTAATTGCTAAATATGACCAAAAAAATTGTGTTGAAAATTTTTTTTCAAAATAATAAATAAAATAACTTAACATGATAAAACAAAATAATTTTTTTAAAAAAAGCTGCATTTTAAATTTAATAAAATAAAAAAAAAACATTTAATAGATGACAATCAAGGTTATAAGATTAAAAAAGAAGTAATTTGATTGAATCAAATAAGTTTTTATCAAAAAATATTGATTCTAAAACTAGCCATACATTTAATTTTTTTTTTTGATATTATAGAAAATAGAAGCTTTTAACACTTCTAAAACAGATAAAAGATTTTTTACTTTAAAATTATTAAAGCTTTTAATTATTAATACACATAAATGGCTAGAATAAATAGATTAATGGACTTTAAATATTTTAGTAATTTGATTCAACTTTAAAACATAGAATAAATAATTTAGTAGATCAAATTAATTTTTAAATATTTAAAAATGTTTGAAAAGCTATAAAACAAAAGTAATTAAATTTATTTACATTTCATCAAACTTTTTTTAAAATTTGACTTATTACTTTTTAAGTTTTTCAATTGAATCTTACAAAAATATCTTTAAAATTGTAATAAATCTTAAATGAAGATCATCATTTTGAAAATAAATTTGATTATTTTTTTTAATATTTAAACTAAATTTTAAACTAAACTCTCATTAAGCTAATCTAAAAGCTTTTAACAATTTGAAGATAATTAAATAAATAATAAAACTAGAGGAATAATGTGTTTTAATAACAAATATTGTATTATTTTTTAATATTAATAGTTTATATTTTGAATATTTTAAGTATGTATTTTATTCAAAAATATATTTTAAAAATTTATTTATTTGATTTTACACTTATTTTAATTCATTAATATATGATTTTAAGTTAAAAAATGAGAGTTAGAAAAATTATTTTACTAAATCAATATAATACAATATTAGTCTGCGATTTTTTAGCTTAGCTAATTATTTATAAACCTCTTTATTTGTATATTTGTTTTTTATATTTAATAATTAATATTAAGATTTTTATTAAAGACTTATAAATAGTAAAGAAAGATTGAAAGATGGCAAGCGAGCAGCTTTTCTGTTTTAAAAAAGACTGCTTTTGGAGTAAGAGTAAAGTAGATGAGAGGCTTAATTATATAAAAGCCTAAAAAGAGCAAGGGATTATTGTGATAGATGAAAGACCATTGTGCTTATTTTACAAATCTAAGAGCAAATTATAAAAAGATTAAAAGAATAAATGTAGTGAAGAGACTTTATGCTAAGTACATTATTTTCAAAAGAAGATTAGTGGCGAATAATGTAAAGAGTGTTAAAGAGAGCATGATTATGATAAATATCAGCCTGAAATGGTTAAAATGTATTTAGATAAAAAAAGAGAGATATAAAGTTTGGATAATAAAAATGAGCGCTTGTATGATTACTTGAGCTCATATTTGCGATATGAGCTATAAGATAGTTAGCAACATAAAATTTTATAATAAATAATTTAAAATGAAAAGAATAAACCTGCAGATAATAAAAAAAAGGTAGTAGAAGTTAAGGCTAATTAAGATATATTCACATTAAATAAATGTTATACAGATAATCTACCAAATGTGCAAATCATATCTTAAGATGATAAGAGAGATTTAGCCTATGCTTAAGTTAGTGGGTTTGATAAGAAGATAAGCTATGACAAAGGAATAGTTCAACTACTCAAAAGATATTCAAATAATAAATGATTAAAGGCTCTTATTACTATTTTTAAACATTTCATCATTTTAACTATTGAGATTGTTTTAATTTGCTAGATAGACACTCACTGCTATCACTTTATTATACTCTAAAATTTGATCAAAACAATACTTATATATTTGACTAAAATACTGACTACTTATAAAAATAATTTTACTATAATTTCATATATCTAAGATTAAGTTTTAAAAATTTGGTTTCTATTTCTCAATCTAATCAAATTATTTGTTATCTATCTATATTTATTACCAAAATTAAACTATTTTGAGTAAATTCTATCTAATTTTTATATACAGTATAGCTTTTCTAAGTTGGACACTTACATTCTTGGTTTTTTTTTCCAACTTTTCAAAGGTGGTAAAAAAAATTACTTTGTTATAGAAATACTAAACTTATGGAGGTTTATCTTATTATTTACATTTACTAAAATTTTTATTTTTATTATTTTTTAAGATAAACTACTTCTCTAAGTAAGTAAATGCCTAGGATGACTAAAGGAAATTAGTTATTTGAATTATTTGGAATTTGACCTAATCATGTATATTGGTAAATTTTTAGCCAGATTTGTTTATGGTGATAAACCTTGACACATTATACTGTATTAGATAAAGATTAAATTAAATATAGATGCCTTTAATTTAATTAATTTCTATTTTTAAAATATTTATTCAAAAATTTGAAATTAAATTTATATTTTTACAATTGATTTTATTTTTTCTTCTTATTTTTACTTTTTAATAAGTAATTGCTTGTTTGGTTAAAAAAATATTTTAAAAAGAAAATATAAGATAAAGCATTTAACTATAATTATAATTTGATTTGAAGAAAAGAAACCATTCAATTATTGTTTGATATAAATCAAAAAATTATTAAGTTAATTAAACTATTGTTAGTAAAAATTTTAAATAATCAAGATTTTATAACAATTAAGATGAAAAGTAGTCAAAAACAAAAAGGGCCAGGCAATTTTGAAACAGTATCTCCTGCAACTAAGCTTCTTGAAAAAAGAAGAAAAATGTATGAGATACACGAAGCATTTGAAGCTTAAAAGGAAGAATTCAAAAAGTATAAAATTACAATTATACTTTTTACATGTATGAGTTGTATTTTAATATTCTGTTACATCATTAAAAAGGTAAGAAGAAGAATTCAAAAGAAAAGAGGATGATTTGAGAGATTAAGATTAAAATATTCAAGCCCAACTTATCAATTATTGTAAATTTTTGCAAGATAATGAAGCTAAAAAAAATAGAGCTGAGAAACGTCTTTAAGAGGAAACTAAATAGAGAGATTAAAAAGATAAAGATATAAAAGAAGTTTAAGGATAATATGAAGAATTATAAAATTAATAATAAAAGCTTGAAGCTAAAGTCTAAGCCTTGAAAAAATATGAAGAATATCTTGATAGTGTCATTAAGGCCCATAGTGATCAATATTAAGATTTAGCAGAGATTTCAAATAGATATAAAACTTTAAGCACTAGCAACTAAAATCTATAAAATGAACACAAATAACTTGAAAAGGAGTAGGAAGAAACTAAGCATCAAATTTAAGTTTTTTAAAAATATAAAAATTAAGAAATTCTTCAATTAAACAATGACATTAAAGAGCTCACAAAAAAACTTGAGGTAAACAGAATGTTAAATTTTCAACAATTAAATTTAATATTATAAATTTACATGTAAAATGATGAAAATAGATAATTTATAATTAATAATTTACTATTTATATTCAAGGAAAAAAATAATGAGAAAATGCAACTGCAAAGTCTTGTTGAAGATTCAAATAAAAAATCTAGTGATAAGAATTTAAATTTAGGAAGAATACTTATGGCTGTTGACAATTTATATAACAGATGCATGGAAGGAATGAATAAAATAAAGACTGATTTCGAAGAAAATCAAAGAAATATTGGTGAAAAAGCAAACATAAAAGAAAAGAAAACTGAAAAGAAAGTTGAGCGTGACAAAAAGAAAACTGGAAAAGATAAATACGATGGCAACGAAGATATAGAAGATAATTATGAAGAAAAGAGTATTTATTTAAGACTATTTTTTCTAAATTAATCAAAATTTTATTTTATTTTTTTAAATTTAAAGGTAAAAAGGCTATTTCAAAATTAAAAATAATTAAGAGCTACATGAGTGATTTTAAAACTATTATTGCTGAATGTAAAAAAGAGAGCGAGGCTGCTAAATATGAAAAATAAGATTAATTTCAAAAAAAATGAGGCAATTAAATAAAAAAAATCTAGTTTTTATGTTTTTTAAAATTCATTTATATTTTCAAATTAATTTGAAAATGCTATTTTAGCAATTCAATTTTTATTCTAAGGATATCGTTCTTTTTTAGAGCTGTTTATTTCATTATTTTTAACTATTATAGATAGTATGCTTTTTTTAGAATTATTCACTTAATATGTTAGAAATTTTAAGAATAATTTGTCTAAACAAATCTTTTAAAAATAATGTATTTTTAATTTAGATATATTTATAATTGATTTAAAAATTGCAAATTATTTAAGAATTTGTTTAAAATATCTGATAAAAATTAGTGAAGCTAATAATTTATCTAAGCCTTTAATTTTTAATTATAAATATCTTCTATTTGTTTAATAGATATTAAATTTCACAAATATTAATTTTATAAATTTTATAAAAATTACAAAAAAATATCTAAATTATTTATTATAGATGAATTTCTTTACCTTATTAAACAAAAAGTTAGATGAAGGATGGAAGTTAACTGATTCCAATTGTCCCATTTGCAAGTCTTCTATCGTTTATAATCCTAAAGATAAATCCCTTTTCTGTATCAAATGCGATAAGCCATGCAAAATTGAAGCTGATATTATTGATAATTAAGAAGAAGAATCTAATTCAAGAAAAGAATCGTCAAACGAAAATAATAAAAAGCAACAAAATTTAAATGATGATTCAGATTCAGATTTTGATGAATACGAATTTAAGTGGAATATGAATAAAAATGCTCCTCCTTCACGTACCGATGAAATATCTAAACTCTTATCTTAAAAGTTGTTATAAGGATATGCTATGCTTTAAGAATGTTGTGCAGGTAAAATTATTTATAAGTTAATATATTAAAAATTATAAAATGCAAGCTAATGTTTTATTCTAATCTTTAATGGTATTTTAATATAAAAGTTTGCTTAGCTCCAATCATGAGAAGCAAAACAGGCGAATATACGTGCGTTGGATGTAAATGGGTAAAGACAAAAAAGGAATTTGATGAAATAGTTTAAGCACAGTTAGATGGAGTTTAATAGCAAGAAAAACCAAAATAATAAGTAAACTAATAATAATAATAATAATAATAATAATAATAAAGTAAGCCTTAAGAAGTAAAACAATAGACAGCTGTAGTTGAAAATAAAAAGGTTGAGTAAATACCTTAAGTGTAAACTTAATAACCTATTTAAGTAAACTAATTACTTTAAATTTTACATTTAGTAAATAAATATTTTCTCAATAAAATAAGGATTCAGAAGAAAAGTAGAAATTCTATAGCACCTTACAAAGAATTTTAAATAAAACTGCAAACTTTTACGAAAAATAAATAGATTTTTATACTCAATAACGTTAAATAGCTGTTGTAGATAATATTATCAAGACTTCTCTTAAAGAACTAATTGAAACTCAAAAGTAACTTGAAAAGTATTGAGTAACCATTTATATTTAATATGGAATATAAAGAAAATAAAAAGTTTTTTTTTTTAAGAGAAATAAAAATCGAATATTCAATATAATAAGTTTCTTCTTATTTTTATGTGTTAAAGAATATCAAATTTAAAAATAATTTTTCTAATTACAAAAAAATTCTAATAAATAAATAAAATGATGTCATTTCATTTTTTAAATTTCTAAAAGTGATACATTCAATTGATGAAAAATTTGTTAAAAAAAATATAAAAGAATTTATATAATGAAAATTCCCCCAAAAAAAGTAAGAAATTAAAAGACATTCATGATCTTAGGTAATAATAAATATGTAGCAGATATTGTTTAATCATTAAATTAGATTCTTTTTTTCTATTAAGTGTAAATTCTATACACATAAATATGTGGATGAATATTCTAATTATTCTTCATCCAATATATTGTCAAAAAGATAAAAATCTTTTCTTTTGTAAAATTATTTGTATTAGAAAATGCTGTGTGATCAGAGAGTGACTTTTAATAGGCTTAAAATATTTTATTTGAGTAATTATTTACAAATTTTTTCTAAAAATAAAAATGATACATTTTTTGTTTTTACTAATCCTGAAAGTTAACCTTTTTCCTTGTTGATGATCCCTAAAAATTTAGCTTTCAAAAAATTGTGAGAATTCATAAAATTTTTATTTTTTCTTTTGTAAAAAATCAAATATTAAATTAAAAATTTTTTATCTATTTTTTATAAATTTATATTTTCGTTATACAAATTTTTGGAACCACATTTTAGATTTATTTATTTTTTATTTTATTTGACTATTTAAAAAACATTAATTATTTTTCAAAATATTTATTTAGCAATCCTTAAATAAATTTGATCAAATATAATAGATAAATTTTTACTAAATAATTCAATATTTCTTGAATCAAATTAAAACACAGCATCTTGAATTCATTTTTTCCCTTTATTAATAATCGTTTAAGCTAAAATCTTTACTTTTTGCAATTAGTGCTTACAAACCCTCACCTTTTTTCATCAACTTCAAATTTGAAAGATAAATTAAATAAAAGATTATTTAATGGAGATTGCTTTTTAAAAAGTAGTATTAATAACAAAACATTTTACATCTTGCATTATTTTAAAGGTAATATCTTAAAGTTCTGTTATGTTACTCTCTAGTTAGGCTAATTTATCAACTTTCTTATAATCTTAATACTCCTTTATAATTACTAAGATTCTCTCAAAATTCATATTTGAATCTTCTAAATGTCAATAATAATCATTAACAATTTTTTAATAAGAAAAATTCGGAAATACCATTTTGTTCTTCAACTTAATTATCAGTAAAAATTTTATCAAATTCACTAAAAATTTCTCTAATTATGATAAAAGGAGTATTTTATGGGTACTCTTCATCACAAACAATAACTACAGCTTTTTTATTTTATACAGCAACGTATACTTTACTTTTAATTCTTCAAATTTTATAGCTGTCTTTATACCTTATTGAGCACTTCTATGTTATTTATCAAATTATCATCAAAATCATTTTTATTAAAATAGAAAAATTTTTTATTCTATGATTGTTCTTACTCCAAAAACCAAACCTTATTTATAAAAGTTACGCTAATATCAACCATCAAAAATAGGTTTATTTTATATTCAGACACTTTTTATTTATATAAATCATACCTAATAAACCCCAACTCAAATGCTGATGACAATAAAATAGGATTATCTGCATCCAATTTTAAGATATACAAAGAAATAATTATCATTCAAGCAAAATAATCTTTCAATATTAAAATTTGATTTTCATATTTATTCTTTCAAATTTTTTTTTCCATACAATATTTAAAGAATAGTTAAATCTAATAAATACTGTTTAAATTAATTTTTAATATATTTAAGTAAAATCTAGTCCAAAATAATCAGATTTTGTTTAGTATTTGGAATTTACTACAAATAATGAATAGATAATTAAAAAATTTTTTTTCATTTATTTTATAATTATGCTTTTGATAACTTGAAAATACGTGTAAAAAAATAATCAATAAGCCAAATTATATAACCTTATAGATAACATATTTTTTAAATGTAAATACAAAAAGCTTAATAAGATAGATTGTACAAGATAAGAAGCAATCAGCGTGGAATATATTTTATATACTTGGATTATTATTTGTTTTATTTAGCAATTTTAATTTATAATTTTATTAAATAGTGTTAAATACCATTAAGATTAACAAGCTAATATTCTAAATCATATCAAACAACAACAACGTGAATTTAATTTTTTAGATTTTTTATAAAAATCAACACTAACACTTCCCATATCTTTACTTTTTGCCATTAATTCTTCTAGCTTTTCACCCTTTCTCAGTAACTTAATTTTAATAACAACAAATTAATTAGTAAATAAGCAAATTTATATTTTTGCAAGAAAATAATTCATGAATTTATAAAAGAACAAACAAAGATAATATTTTACATCACCCATTATTTTATGAGTTATATCATGTACTTCTTTTAAGTTACTTTCAAGTTGAGCTAACTTATCTGCTTTCTTATAATCTTAATATTCTTTGACCATCACTTCAAGTCTTTCAAACTTAAGATTTGTATCAGCTATATTAGTCAATATTATATGGTTTATTTAATTGTTTATTTTCAATATTAATGATAAAAAAAGTAAATAAGAAAATTACATTTTATTTCTCCAATTTGCTAGGCAGTAAATAACTTGAAAAATTCAGAAAAAACTTCTCTAATAATTACAAAAGGTGTCTTCTATGGGTATTCTTCATCACATACTATAACTACTGCTATATCATTTGATACTACAACATAAGCCATAGCTTTTGCTTCATCTAACTATACAGCAGTTCTATCGCCTTTTTAAACACGACTTTTATTACAAATATTATTTTAAGCCTATTATAAAGTCTATGCCTAATTAATTTTACGCTGTCATGGTTCTAACTCCAAAATTTAAAGTTTCTTTGAAGAATGGACGCTAATACCAACTAATGAATTATGCATAATAATATTAAATAAATTTATTGTATGAAGCAATTTTACCTAATAAATCCTAATTCATAAGCAGAAGATAAAAAAATAGGATTTTCGGGATCCCATTTTAAAACATGCATAGAAATCAGTCTCATTTTACTACTTTATCTTTAATACTAAGCTTTATTTATGTTATTTTGTATTAACTATTTTTTACAATTTAATAATATTTCTTTTATCTATTTTTTGATTAGAAAAAAAGCTTCAAAGGATGATCAATTAAAATATAGACAGACAACAAGTAATTCTGTTTGACAGTATTTTAAAAATATTAACCCAAGTAATAGCATAGTTTTTTTATTATTAAACTATATATTTTCATTTCAATTTGATTAAAATAGAATAAATTTGTTTTTTTACAAAAGTATTTAGAATTTTTGTAAAAATTTTTGTATTTGTTAATAATAAATAAAAGTAAAAATAGTAAACGTATTAATATACATAATAAAAAAATGATTAAAATATCAAAAATATGAGCAATAAAAATGAGAGTTAAAATAAAAAATGATTTTATTTCTTAAATGCATAATGAAATTTGATTCTTGTTAAAAAATATTTACAGAATTAATTTACAAAAATAAATATTCAAAAAATTTAAATAAGTTAAATTGAAGAATATAAATTATGTTGATTTTTTTTATTTAATTTCAAAATTGATAAAAATTGAGCTAATTTTAAATTTACAGCATATTTTAATAAAAAAAAATATTTTTTGAAATAAATTTATTTCATTTATTTCATTTTGATTTTATTAATAATGAAATTACTATTTTTTGTAAAAATAAATAAATCTAGTCTAAAAGACCAAAATAATTTGAAACTTTTTATTGATTACTTTTTAACATTATAAAAATAATTATCATACATTAAGATGATTGATAAATTTCTTTATAACTTATATTTTCACAAAAACCAAGTTTTTAGAATTATAGAGGTCTACATCTAAAAAATGAATGAAATAAAAATTTGAAAAAATACTTCTTTTTGATGGTTCATAATATTCAAGCCTCATTTTAAATAATTATTACTTTCATGCATAGAGATTTGATTGTTTTAAAATTAGTAGTAAAGTGTAAACTTTTTTATATTTGCTGAATTGATTTTTATGTTCATGAATTGTTAAAATATGTAGGCAAAAATAAACATTTTTATCAATATGCCTAAATGATTAAATTTCTTAGAAATATAAATTGACCATCGCATATTAATCCTGATTGTTAAATTAATTAAATTCAGTACAAAATATAAAATAAAAAATACTTAACACCATTCACCAAAACTTTAGTTCATAAATAAGTTAGAGAGATAGAAAATAAGCTTTATTAAGTTTTACTTTTAGCATATGTAATATAAAGGAAACAAATTAGTATGGAAAATAATATAATAAAAATATTGTGAAATTTGTAATTTATCATCAAAAATCTGTGCTATTTACTGTCTTTTAATCTTAATTTTATTTATCAAGAAACATATGATTATTTTATATTTATGGACATTCAATTTTAGGAGATTCTTAAGAGTTGTATATCTAAGTACTTGATTATGTTTCCAGTAAAATTTAATTTTTATTGGTAAATTTTTCAACTATTATTTTGATAAGAAAAGCCAATTTTTGTAGTATTATCAATATTAACTATATAATACACACTAATTGACCTGCATATATGAATGTTATTTTTATTAAACTGTCTTAGAAGTCGGTAGAATTTTTTAATTCGTATATCAAAAATTAGGTAAATAAACCAAAGCCTAGAAGCAAAATGAGACTATTATTTAAGTTTTAGTCATGGTTTAAAAATATATTAATATCTTAAAGAGTATGTTTATTATTTTTATTTATTTCACTACTCTATTTGGTAACAGGTAATTCACCCTCTAAGTTTTTCAGAAATGTGTCAAGCTTATTAATTTATTAGACCAAGAATAAGCTGTATACTGAAAAATATAAGATATTAAGAGTTATATTCAATAAATAAATATTTCTGTCCTAGCCTATAAAGACATTGCTGAAAAAAATGCCATAGAAATTATAACCTAAGCTTAGGGCGTAGATTAGTATTTGTAAAGATGTCTGTTTTATTCTATTTTTCAGTTATAGATGCAATTAGCATGGATCGTTTTCGTCTTTTGCAAACAAAAAGTAAATCATGGTTTTAATCTATTTTTCTTTAAAATGAGTGAATTTAATTTTATTTTTTAATAATGATTTATTAAGTTGATCGAATATTTTTATTTCAATAAGAATATGGTGTATTAAAATTCCTAATTTATATAATTCAATTATAAATTACTACTGAAAAATTATTAATTTTGTTAGTATTAAGATATTAAATAAATGTAGGTTTACAGTCAAATAAATAATAATTAAATTGGTGTATTTTTTTAAAGCTAGAACATAATTTATATTAATTTTAAATTATTCAAACATTTTGAAAGATATAAAAGGATACTAAAATCAAAAAATGAACGTTTGAAATGGCTCTTTTCCTTTTTTTAAATTAATAATTTATTTTGATTTATCAGAATTAAATTACTCATTTATTAAAAAATATTTCATCATTATTTTTTACTCTATCTATACAAACGGAATACAGTTTGTGTTTAATACATCAATATTTTTCTGTTTTTACCTGAAAATAATTTGTTTAGATTAGATATCTAAATTTAATGTGGGTGATAAAGACTCACATTTTAATTTTTAATAAAAAAACTACTTGTGTATTTATTTACTGTAAAGAGATAATTATATATGAAAAATGAAAAGTATTTAATTACAAAGAGAATCAATAATTAATATTTAGGTATAATTGTTAATTAAATTTGTGTTTTTACAAAATGAATTAAATATTTTAGTAAATTAATTAGTTGGTAAGTTGCAGTTAGTATTTTTTTTAATAAGATGTTAATTTGTATTCATTCTTCTTTGATTTTTATTATCCTGGAGAACTTATTCTCTTGAGGTATTAATTACAATAAAATTTAAATTAAGATTATTAATTAGATACAAGTATTTATTTTCAAAGCTATTATATTTAAGAAGGTGAGTAAATATTAATAAATATAAGGGAAAATTTTATAGTGATCATGAATTTATTATAATTTATGATGGTTGTAAGGAGATTATTTTATGATTGAAAAAATAAGCGCATTGCTAAATTGTATGGTTTTTATAATTTTAATTATTTCACAGGATAAATATTTGATTTCTGCATAAGGGACAAGTTTTATTAGATTAGAACCAATTATCAATACATTCTTAGTGGTAATAGTGCTAACATTCGGTTATTATAGAAACTATTTATCCAGTTTATAACTTATCAAGACAAATACTACAGTCCTAATTAACTATTTAGCTCATACTTAGTTACTTAATATGAACCTTATCGCTATTCTCAGCCTATTAAATATTAATGTCTCTAAAGAAAATATTAGATAGCTTATATTTAAATCTGCAAATCAACTTTTTTTCAGAAAACCTGTTAAAAACTGATCTAAATATATAATAAATAGCTTTTAGAATACTTTTTACTAAGATTAAAAGGTGACCAAAAAATGAAAATAATACTATCAATTAATGTTATGCTTCAAGACGGCTGTTATCAAAAAAAAATACTAGAAAGATAAATAGGATTGTATAACCGACTATATAAAAATAAAGATTTTTTTTATTGAGATCTTCTTAGATTTGGCTTAAGGTACTGGTTTCTATTGCTTTCCTAGAAGCCTTTTGCAGAGTCAATACATGTATAGGTTTAATATCAATTAATTCCTTCTAAGAATTTTGAATAAAAGAGTATTCCATTACACAGTAGCCTATGTAAACTATAAAAAAAACAATGTTTGCTAAGATTATGTTAATTTAATATTGATTTTCATCTCTTCCTTATATTTTTTGTAGAATAATCAATGTAAAATTGCTTATCAAAGATACATAAGATGAACTAATTTTTATGATTATTTAAGTCAAAATGCTATCTACTTTTTCCATCTGTTTAGCTCTTTACAAATAAGTATCATACATCCTTTTTATTATTTATTAACTTAAAAAGCTTAGTAAATTTTTATTTTAAAATATTTTTTATTTAATTCTTATAAGATTTTTTTTCTTAATATTTTGAGATTTTAATCAAATGAATTTTTTTGTGTTATAATTCAATTATATTATTTTACTTTGCAAATTTTTAGTGCAGTATCACTTATAATTTTGATTGAGATTGAAAAACATACTAAGATCATTTTAATATTACCAAAATGTGATTCTTTATATTGTCAGTAGTAATCTTAATTTAAATATTTGATTTCTAATCATTAATTAATTATCCAAATATATGCAAAGTTAAATAATAAGATATTTTTCAAGCATTGCTTTTTCAATTCAAAGAGTTTACATATACATTTCTACAAAGTGGATTTTAGAAAATTAATAAGTTTAATTTGTACATCAACTTTATTTCACTAGTAATTCAGCAGAATAAGTTACAGTACAAAACTCTTTAACTTTAAAAAAAATAATCACTACTTGAATTAATGTTAGTGGTAAAAAAAATATTAGTGTATTTGTAATTAATTATAAAATGAGTAAAGTAGATGCGACAATTAATAAAAAATATTAATCTTAGAAAAATGTTAGCGCAATCTTATTTTTTTCATCACAAATTTAAATTTGCTTGAGATATAAATAAATCAAGAGAGTTATTTATTATACAATATAGTTTACAATTTATCTTTATCTTTAAAAGTCTTATTAGATATTTTCAAGATACTTGATTCAAAAACTCAAGCTCTATTAATAGAAAAATTTCCAGTAAATCTTTGTAACATTAGGCATTTGAGCATGTTAGCTTTTGTAATAGTAATATTTTTAGGCAAAATTAATTTGAGTACATAAAATCTAAATATAGTATATAAAATATATCAAAAGAAAATTTCCAGTAATTATAGTAATTATACTTAAAGAACTAAAAGAATATCTAAAACTAACCAATAAATTTAAAAAGAAACTTCAAAATATTTATCTTAAAAATCTTAGAACTTCAGAATTATTTTAGTTTTCGCAATAGCTAATTAAAAGAATTTATTTATTTGAAGATTGTTATTACAATAAATAAGATCATCATTTTACTTTATTCAAAATTTTCAAATAATATGTGTTACTTTTGCGCTAATGATGAAACTATATAAAACTATTTGATTTTAGTGGAAATTGACCTTATAAAAGTTATCACGTTAACAAAATTAATTTGTTCTATGATAATCAATTATTTATTTGTAATTTGCTCAAATCTTATTTAAATCAAAAATATAAAAAAAATAAATACTTCCTTTATGATATTGTATTAAGTGTAATCTTTTTCTATTTGATTACAAATTTAATTTGAAAAAAAATTTGGTGTTTTTTTATTTATTTAATTTGTAAGCTAACTTTTATATTTGTAAATACAATAAATATATCCATCACAATGTTTTATTTTACTAAATAGATCTTTGGTTAGTTATAAAGAAATGAATATTATTACTCAAGATTAAAATTTTTTATAATCAGTTAATCTAAGTAAGATCTGATTTTTGATATTTTCAAGTTATTTTACCAAAATTCCTTTTTATAATAAATATTATTCAATCATTAAATACACAAAATTCAATTATATTTCATCTTGTATATAAATATTTTATTTCAAAAAATAAATTGTTTTAAATACCATTATTATTCATAAAGTTACAATTTTCCTTTACTAGCTATCATTTTCCTCTTGATGATTAAAAGCAAATTATTGGCACGTTATATTGGTTGAATAAAAAATTTGAGATGCATAACTTTAAGGTAAATAAATATATTCTTAGCAATGTAACATAAATTATGATTGATTTCAATTCTAATTTATAAATTAATTTATAGAATCTAATTTAAAATATTAAACAACTGAATAAATTGAATGTAAATATGATTGCACTATAATTTAAAAATATGAAAATGATAGATCGATAATGTTATGTTTATTTTTTTAATTTTGTAATAAAACTTACATTATTAATTTAACTTCAGTACACTCTTATATCAAAACATAAATTTTAAGACTTTTTAATTAAATCAATGAATTTTTGTGTTTACTAAATTTTTCAATGATGATTACATTGAATAATCTATAGTTAACATTATTTAGATAACTAATTTTGAGAATTTGTGCATAAAAATAAATTATAGATAAATAAAGTATCACTTATTTGTCAAATCAAATCTTTTAACTAAGCAGGGAGGATTACCATATAGTTTACCATCAATATCAGTGATAATTCTCTTTCTATTATTTTTAATTGAATGGGCTTCATTTAGATCGCATAGAGCTTCTGTACGAATGTAATGATGGAATAAACCATCTTCTTTTGGTGTATCTTCCCATACAACTTCACCTGAAAGTGATTTAATTCTAATACTTTCAGTGGTCCTTAACAAAAAATCTTCAACAAGAATATATTCTTCACTTTTATGTAAAGATTAGTAAGCCTTCTTTTTGTACTATGAAATTTTATTAAAATATTCAGCACCATCAATTTTATTGTCTTTGAAATCATATCCAAATTTCTTAGCTACGTCCAAAATTGTCCCTTTAAGAGTTCTAGGAGCATTCTCGTCTAATTCTTTTGTGTCTTTTGACATAATATCTTCTATTTATTTTTTCATCTTAGTTGTCTTTCCTTGTAATTCTTCAGGCATAATATCTTTAATATCTAATTAATCTAATTTTTCTTATGAAGTGATACGACGAGTAAATCTTAGTTCAGCTTAATTTTTTTAGTATGTGTATTTGTGAATGAATTCATTTTAAGCGCGATCAATTTTAACTCCAAATACCTATAGATGTCCTCTATGGAGAAAGTGAAATTGTTATTAAGAAACAGCACTTGCTTACTAAGCCAGTGACAATTTTTCAATCTTTAAGAAGTTTTCGATTTAGTTTTTAAATAGGTTTTGTTGCAAATGGTTGACTAATTGAGCATTTACTTCTTAATCAAATGTTTTGCGTGCCTTCTTAGTCGTGATGAAATCTAATAAACTCAAGTATTAATCTTTAAGGGCATTTTCTTCATTTTTTGATAATTATAAAACTATTGGGTAAACTCTAAAAGCTTCATCTATTAAATCATTATACTCTTTCTCGTTCTTTTTTTAATTGTCGAATACGCAATTCAATCTAACTTTTTCTTTTAGAGCTTAGATCTACAACTCCTCTGAAGGGTTAGAACAAAAACTATTTTTTAATTTAAAATGAAGGCAATAACTATGAGTGTTTTTGAAAAACAATTAAAGCTTAGAATGAATAATCATTTTAATTTTAAAAAGAAGTAAGTAAGAAAATATGCAAGCAAGTATTTTTTGTGTTGCTAAATTAAAATTGCAAACAAAGACTTATTTTAATTGTTTAAACCTTCTGGAATATAGGAAAGAAAAAATATATTTACTTTTTTTAATTCGTTGTATCTTTCTTTCTCAGTATTTGTTATTTTTTTAAAATATTCTTGTTAGGATAAATTAAATTTTATTAGAAATTTCTACTTATTTTGATTCAAAACTATGATATATAAAATAATTTATTTTAATTCAGTTAAATTGATTTATACTATTTATACTTCTAAACATAAAATAAACATAAAAGAATTAGAAATAAAGGAATAAATATTTATAACAATTTTATAATTTTTTTATCATGTTTTAAATAATAATTTTATTTATTTCATTAGAAAGTTTTTAAAAATTACTTATTAATATTATTTTGTTTCAAAATTTAGACATTAAAAATGTATTTACTTTTAATTTTGTTATATGGTAGATAGTACTAAACACAAAGAATTAAGGTATTTTAAATTAATTTAATTTATTGAGTCAATTTTTATATAACACTAAGCATTTATCTATCAGAAATAAAAAAATAAATCTTTTTTATAAATATCTTTATTTGATGCTTAAAAATATAATTTTATTTTTTTTAGCTCATTAAATATTTATTTCTATATGATAAATAATTTTATTTTGGATCAAAATTAAGACATGTAAAATGGATTTATTTTAATTTTAGTTAAATGGTAGTAAATACTAAACATGTAGATTGAGAGAAATAAAAGAATAAGCAAATCTAATTAATTTATTCGTTTATTTGCTTGATTGATTGTTTGATTGTTGCAAATAATTATTTTATTTATTTATTTTATCACAATTTTGAAGTAATAAGTTCTCCATTATTTGGCTTTGAGTTATATGTTTCATAGTTTTAAGCAATAGGAGCACAAAGTAAGTGTTCAGGGATACCAAATGCATTAACAGAGTATAAAGCTATAGGATGAATTTAGACAATACATTCCTTTCTTAATTCTTCAAGAGAACGAGCAGCTTCACTAGTAATGACATTATTCATTAAATACCATCCTAGATTTGAAAGTACAACTGAAACTAAATGCAACTTGAAGTATAATTCAAATGGTCTCTTGACATCCTATCTAACATTAACCAAGTTCTATTAGGCAAAATCGGCTATGATCCTTTCACCGAATTGTCTAGCTAAATTCTAGATAGCAGCATTTTCCTTCTCCATCCATATTTCATAGATGTCCTTTCCTTAGCTCATTTAAGTTTGGGTCATAACGCTAACTTCTTTAATCAAGTCAATCTAATAAATTTAATAAAATTATTTATTTTTGTAAATCTTGTTTGTATCTTTAATTAATTTACTTCTCTAATTCTAATGAGATCAATTAAAACTTAAATATCGGTTATCTTGGTCATTTTTGCAATGTCTTATCTGCTATTTGATGGCTTAGAGAAGGGGAATTAGTTTTTAGAAACTAAAGTGAGAAGCTCTTTTGCTACTTTTTACATTAATACAGAGTTATCACCTTCAGCAGTAATACCTGAATGAGCAAAAGGTAATAATTCACTTAATCTGTTAACACTAAGATAGCCTTGACCACCAACTCTTTCAACTTTAAGATAAAAAGTATAATTAATTGTTAGCTTATTTAATTATTTAGTAAAAATATTTCTTACCTAAAGTAGTACCAACATCTCTTGAATTCCAGGTGATAAGAGGCTTAACAGCACAGCATAAGCAAACTAAGAAAGCACTAGCTTCTTCTTTCTTAAGGAGAGATTCAGCATAAACTTCTTTTACTTTATTGAATCCGACATTCAATGTGATAGTACGGGCAAGCAAAGGATAAACCTAGTTCTAGAATAAGTTAAAGTTCATGATTGGGGTGTCTGATTTTCCTGTTTTACCAACAGCTAATCTTTATGCTCCATATCTAAATTATAATATTGAATATTTAGATTAAAAAATATAAAGTATATTTTTAATGGTTTTTACCTAATAGCAGTAGCAAGACAGTATTTTGTACCTCCGATAAGCATAGAAGCAATACAAATTCTACCTGAAAGTAGTCTATCAGCAACTTTTAAGAATCTTTGTCTCTTGTCTTTGATAGTAGAAGTAAATTATCCACTAGGAGACATTTCTGAGAATTTATTTAAAATGGCTTCTCTTGGAATTCTTACATTATCAAATCTTAATCTTCCGTTGTCGACTCCATTTAAACCGAATTTGCTTCCCATATCTTCGATAAAAACTCCATTACAAACTGATCCATCTTCGTTTCTTACTCTAACTAAGAATGCATGGACACCTTCCTTTTAGTTGCCTTTTTATATATCATTAAATAAATATTTAAACCTAATGTATTTGCTGAACTTATTATTAATATTCAAAAAAATAGTAGACTGCTCTAGAGCAAAAGTTATTAATCATTTTATGTTGACATCTTTATTTTTAGATTTGATAATTTGCAAATATTTAAATGATATTTTGGACTGCTTGTAAAATATTATTGATTTTTTTTTTTAAATAATTAAGTATGTTATTCTACTATTTATTATGCTAAATTACCTGGTAATATTAGTTGAGCAAAGACAATTGCATAGTTGCAGTGGAGAGCACCATTTGTAATCCAATATTTCTGACTCAAAACAGTTGGAGAGTTGATAATAAATTCTTTAGTTTAAGGATCCCAAACACTGGTAGTTTCCATTTGAACAGCATTGTTACCAAAACCTAGTTCTGTGAGGGCAAAACATCCAATAGTAGAAAGAGTATCAACACCTTCAGCCACTGGTAAGTGTCTTTCAGTACCGAGTGTGTAAACTGTACCTCCAAAAAGATTTAACTAAACAGTAAGCTTAGTAGCAAGTGAGCCATCTACCCAAGCAGCCATTTCGTGATTGGCAAAAACGTTTAATGGGTTTTTAGCAAAATCATGAACTGAAAAAACTCTATTCTTAGCTACAACTTTCAATCTTTCGAGGGCTAAGTCCTTTTATTCTCTTAAGCTAATGTTATAACGAGGAACAAAAAGAGGGTCTTGAGAAAATTCTTTCCATTTTTTACGAGTTTCGTGGCAGCTACCGTCTAATACTTTAGCGAATTCGTGAGGACAAAAGTTAGTTTGTGAAGTCATGATGAAATTCTTACTATTAAATTTTTAATTATGTTCTACCTTATTTATTTGAGAGTTATTGTCTATAACTTTTTAATTGATTTATTTATTTATAAAGTATGTATTATTTAAATTTTTTTTGTTTGTATAACAGCAAAGAATCTTCTCTTGATCTAAAACGATATAAATCAGAGGAGAAAAGATAAGAAAGTACTTATGAGTATAGCTTTTGATAATTATTATTATTTGAAATTTATTTAATAGATTTAGATGACGTATTAAGTTTCTTATGTAATTAAACATGTTCGTCATCGCCAGCACATTACAATTGGTCTCTCTCTCCTTTCTCTGTTCTAAATATCCTAAAAGTTGCTAACCTGATTATTGTTATGGCTAAATTTAGATATCATGCTAGAATACTAAATGCAATTAAGATTCTTATTTAAATTAAAATGGCTTCTAAAATTCTATCATATTATTGCAAATATATATTTTCAGTAACCAAAAAAGAATAAGATAACACTTAAAAGATAATTTATATTTTTAATATACTTATTGATGCTAAATTATTTTTTAAAAACGAATGATACAAAAATAAACGAATCATGATGCAGTATCTGAATTCTTAAAAAGATTTATGATAAATATATTGTTCAATCCACATTTTTTTGGGGGTTTATTTTTCACAAAAATTTTGATGAATTTGTAAGCAAAAGAATTTTTAATATAAAAAAAAGTTGATTAACTATCTAAAAAATATACGGTTGATAATTTTAAAATAGGTAAAACTATTAAATCCAATAAAATAAAGTTTAATCCAACAAAAAAGCTGTCATTATTTTAGTAATTTAAGAATTTTTTGAGTTATTTTTTTAAAAATTTACAAAAAATTTAAAATAGATCCAAGTATTTTGCTTATAAATTTATTGAATAAATTAAATCTTTTCATAAGTATTATTAAATCACAACCAAAATCAATCAATCATTAGTCCTATTTATTTATACAAATAGATGAGTAATAATTTATTAAGCAAAATCCAAAATATCAAATTTTTTTTGCCTTCTGTCTGCACACATATTTTATTTAGGAATTGCAATATTTATGAATTATATCAAATTTACTGTAACAAAAATTAAGATTTTTTCATTAAATCAAGAAGTCAATAACTAATTAATCAATCAATCATCTTTTTCCTTTTTATAATTTGGAATTGTTTTTTTGCCTGACTAGATATCTTTTATCAAATTATCAATATTTGCCATTGATGCTTCATCAAGAGTGGTTTTCTTTTTCTTTCTGCAATAAGAAACGAAAAAGAATACAATAAGAATAATAGCTATGACAGGCATTTTAAAGTTTTCTGTGAAATTCCAAGATGGACTTGGAGTGTAAATTGTGAATAGCGTTATTTCAGTAGAATTAGAAGGACCGTTTAAATGTTCAAAATAAGCAATTAACCCATTATTGCTGCTATGCTTATGGGATTGATATTAAAAGTAGCTCAACTCATCAATGTAATCAAATTAATATTATTATGGTCCTAATCCAGATAAATAGAATCCTACATCTAGCATCATATCAGCATTCTTAGATTTATAGTTTGTGATATTTAATACTTTTGCAATAGGAGAATCATGAGATTGAAATATAATGAAGTTATGAATTTATTGAATTGAGACTTTTTTAGGGTCTTTTTTATCTATTTCGTCTATATCACCAGAGTTTATTTTCATCAAAACTTATTTTAAAATTATTTTTATTATTTTCATTTATTTTTGAAATGATTTAATTTACTTGAACACGAACTTTTTTGAGACTTCATATCATAAATTAGAATATCCATATTTTTTTACAAAGCAAGTATATTTTAACTGTGCTATCCGTCTATGGCAACATATAATATATCGTCATATGCCTACATTTCAAAAAAATTTTAATTTTAATAATAATCGTTTTTAATTACTAAGTCACATTGAGGATAAGCAGTTAAAAGATTTCCATAGTTGAAAAAGCCAATTTAATTTTTAGCTATTTTAAAAAATAAAAAATTATTTGAATAATTTTTTTAATATTCTTGAGTAGAGATTTTGTTGAAAATTAATAAAGCTTAAAGAACTCGAATATTTATGAAATCATAATTACTAGCATATAGAGGATATGGATAGTGTTTAAGTATCTGTATAATAGGATGTCTGCTGAGTGCACTTTTTCCAAATTTGGTGCCATTTTTAAAGTAAACACTAAGTTATTTTAAAAGAATAAAATAAAATAATTTATAAAATTTTAATAATCTTTACTGAATATGGCCAGTCTAATCTCCTAACAAAATATATTTATTCTATTTAGATGTAAATACTTCAAATGCTGTATACAAATCAATCTAAAAATTTATTCATTTTTAAATAAGTAAGTATTAGTATTATTTATATCTTCACAAAATCTAATTACATTTTAAGTTTAATTTTTTTATTGAATGCTAAACTCGCTTTCGTACTCAATTAGAAGATTTAAATTTTTTTTCTTTTCGGATGGCTTAGTAGAATTAGAAGGTTTCTCTATAATTTTGACTTCCTTTGAGGATTTTATTCTAATAATAGAACTTTAAGTATTATTGTCAGGTTTTTAAATCCATTCTATATCTTATTTCTTTAATGGTCTTATTAAATGAGATTTGATGCTAAAATCATCTCCTAAAGTGTAAATAACATTTTCTTCACTTGATGTAAGCACAGCATATTTAAATACCTTTGTTAATAAATATAAATAAATACTAGTAATAAAAACTAAATATATTAATTACATTGTGTCCTGCATAATATTCATGCATAATTCTACCAGAACTATCTAAAAGAAGTATATAATTGTTTTGAGTAAAAACTATTATTATATATTGCTCTGAAAAATCGTAAACAGTACTTCCTGGGTTTAAACTGTTTACTTTATTTTATTTAAACTGTATGAATTCAATATTTCTAACTTTGTGATCTATCTTTTATTTATGTTAAAATGAATGTCCATATTTAACTATTTAAAAGCTGCAAACAAATTTAAGCTACCTTTAAAGTAAATTTCTTTTTAGCTCCATTTCTAAATATTTTATAATTCTCTACATATTCTAATGGTAACTTATTTCTCAAAGAATACTCCTCCTCTACCTAAAAAATGCAAAAAAATTTGTAATTACGAATTAAAAAGCAACAAATAACAATTTTTATCAATAAAAGCTTTAAAGTATTTACTTAACTCTTTTTTCCTTGCTAAAAGAAACCCATTTTATCTAATCTTTCGATTTCTACTAGCTTAATATCTTTTTCTACTTGTTATATTTATGAATCATAGTTATTTATTTATATCAACAAATCGTTAAGCTTAGCATCTTCACTAAAGCAACTAGTCCCAGAATATAAACAAGCTAGGGTAACTAAATACTATAGAAGTTTAAAACTTTGCTTCATTAAATAATTATGTTTCTATTATAAAGCTTTGATGATTTTTAAAGGCTCACTGAAAAAGGTTTAAAAAAATTTAAATTAATCTTTTATTTGATTTTAATATATTAAAAATTAAAGTATAAATAGTAAGAACACAACAAATATCATTTAGAAGTTTTTAAAGATGTATCCAAAGTATGCAAAAATTAAATAAAATTTAAGCTATTTTTTTTAAATATTTAAGACTACTAAATATAATAAATAATATTATAACAATTAAATAAATAAATATCTATGAACGATTTGCTATAAAATATATTATAATAATAGGAGATAAATGAAATTTAACATGTTTCAATCAACCAAGATTAATATAATTTTACAAGTAGAAATCTAATTTCTTAGTCTTAAGCAATAATTTTTTAGCTTCATTTTTAAAAAAACAAAACAATTTTTCTTTGCATTTTTTAATTTTTATAAATTTAAAGAAATTTAAAGCTGTTTTATAAAATTTTTATAAAAAAGATATCTAATTTATTATAAATGATAAGCCAATCTTGAAAGGCAAATGAAGCATTTTTTATATTTTAGATTTAAAATATTTTTTAAGGACAAATATTATTATTATAAAAAAAAAAACACATTTAAACAAAATATTTCAATTTTATTCAGTTAATTTATTTTTTGAAACCTTTAACAGTAATTTCAAAACTCTTGGTTTTATTTAGAATTCTAAGAGGTCATTTTAAAATTTTTGAATAAATGTAAAAGCGAATATAAAAGTAGAGGGAAAAATATTTTATTTAATTTATACAAATTTTTAAGCTCAAATATCATTATAAGGAATTTGTATTTTTGATATCTGATCATAAGGATTTAATACAATATCTTCATCTAATAATATTCCTTCTTTTTCTAAATTAACTTGATAAGTAAAGTCAGGACCAAAGTTAAACTTAACTCTAGCATTCATGTAAAGAGATGCGCCTACATAATAGAAACCTTCTTTAATGTTTTTAAAGGCTTTACCCTGGTTGACACCATTTTTAAAAAAATAAACAAAGCTTTCTTAGTTTAAATCTTAATCTTGAATCAAAATAGAGTTTTATTAATTCATTTAAATTTGTTAAAGATTATCGCAAATAGAAGAACGATTATTTTCCATTTAACTTTAGTTTGTATTAAATATTTTTTAGTATGATTAAATTGATTAATTGCTTATCATTTATTAAGAATATAAATTATATTCTATCTACATTTCATTTTCTTTTTCTTGATTTTCTTTTTTTAGTTTTAATTTAGGTTTAGGAGGTTATAGATAAACTAGAATACCTATGACATCTCCGACTCCATATTTATCCCCATATTATTCAGCTTTTCCTTAAGTAAGCTTATAGCCATCTCTATCCCTATAGCTGTAGGATATTTCTTCTGCACCTATGGGTAATTCTACATTACTTTCCTTTGTACCTATTCCTATTCTAACATGAGGGACAACATTTTCAAATGGAAGAGGTAATTTAGGCTCTAGTACTATTATTTCGCTATAATATAATCCTTCATATACTGGTAGTTCAGCAAAGACGCTGCACCAGCCTCTTTGACCTAACGCCTCAAACTAATTTGTTTACTCTATCCATTTACTTTTAAGAGTTTCTGATAATTTCATTTCTAAAATTTGAGAAATAATTATATTGATAATAAAAACAGTCTATTAGTTATATCTAATTGCGCCTAATAAAAAGTAAAAAGGTTTAATAAAATTAATTGAATTTAATAAATTAACATGATGTGCATTATTATTAGACATAATATATTATAAATATATAATATTTTAAAAGCAGAATAGAATTAATTTGATTACTTACTTTATTTTGCATAAAATTGATTTATTCTTATCAAAAAAACATATTGGAAATCTTGCTTACACAAAAAAAATTTCTACAATAATTTCTTTTATTAAAATCAAATAGAAAATAAATTAATAATAAATATTAGAAATAAAAAAAATTTTAATTATTTTAAGATTACTCAAAAAAGAACTCTTAACGATAAATTAAACTATGGTAAGCAATGGCTTAGATGAAAGTAGATTTTACCAATCAAAATTAAGTGAATTTGAATTGGAAAAAAAAATAATTAGCCAATAGAATTAGTAATAAATCTATTTAAAATAAGCAAATTGATATTTTCTGTCATTTATTTCTATCTTTTCAAATATTAAAACTAAAGAAACTTAATTTCAAAAAAAGTAAAAATTAGTCATTTTAAATGGAGGAATAATCTAATTTTTCGGATGATGGATAATAGCTGTTAGAAAAAAATAGAATATCAAAATCCCAAACATAAAAAAATACTCACAGATTAAAGATGCTTATTGCCATTTTAAGCGGAGCTACAATAGTAGGGGTTTATTATTGTTTTGATCAGCCAGTTCGTAAATATTTATAATAGCAATTGAAATTATGCATTTAATTAAATAAAAAAATAAATGAATAAAAATGAATATATATTAATAGCTATCCACGATAATGTTAGAGATCGCTTTGAAAAAAAATTAAATGTTGATGATGATTAATTTGAAGTTTATTACAATATATTATATGGCTGCTTTTCTTGGCCAAATATAGTACTTCCTTTTTTTTCTGGTATTTAATATTATTTATTTTTATTAGTAAATTATTTTTTTTTATTGATCAATAATTAGAATTTAGTTAAAAATATTATTTTTAGGTTTTGTTGCTGATAAGATTGGAAGCAGAAAGGTTCTAGTATTTTTAACTTCTTGTGCTCTTATTGGCTCTGTTATTTTTTACATAGGATATTAATAGATTATATTTGGATTAATGATCGCTGGTAGAGCTACAATTGGTATTTGTTTGGGTAACTCTTATTATCCCTTATAATTTATTGAAATTAATTTTTTTATACAATTAATTAGGCTCTATTTTTTCAATTCTAAGTTATTTTATCAGCTTTTATTTTTTTGGTGGATATTTATCTGTAATTATGTCTGTTTTATTGGGGCTGGCTAACTTCTTTGATAGTTTAAATGTTTCAATCACTCCAATTATTATAGATTATGCTAGTGGTAGTGTTGCTATTTGGATTGCAATAATCACATGCTCTTTTTCTTTTGTTAGCTCTATCTTGCTTGCATTTTTAGATTATTTTATTGAGTAAGACATAAAAAAAAATAAACAAGGAGATTTTAAAGAAATCGAAAATTAAGAAACAAAAAAAGGTACATCATTAACTTAGCTGTTTATAAACATAAAATAATTACCAGGCCTATATTGGCTTGTATTTTCATATACTATTCTTAGTCTTTGGAGCATATTACCTTTTTTTGGTAATTCAACAACAATCTTCAGTGAAAATTAATATAATGGAGATAGTGACAGTAATTAAAAGAGCTCGCTAGCAGCTTCTATGCTTTGGTATTTAGTTTTACCTTTAGGACCTACAATTGGATATTTGTTAGATAAGTTTGGTCACAGAAGTAAAGCCTCTATAATTGCTGGGCTTCTTTCAGGTTCTGCAAATCTATTAGTAAATAATATAATTATTTTATGCCATTATTTAAATATTTAAATAAAATTAGGTTTTCAATCTAAATCCTTACATTCCAATTATAATGATGAGTTTCAGCTTTTCTACATTTATGAGCTCTTATTGGAGCTAAGTATCATATATTGTCAAAAAAGAAATTACTGCTAGTGCATATGGATTGGTAATGACTGGTAAATTTGGGGGTCTTGCTGCTTTAACTGCTATATTTGGATATATGAGAAGTGAGTTTGGTACATATTGGTATTCTTAAATAATATTAAGTATTTTTGGATTTACTACTAGCATAATAGCATTTATCATATTCCTTGTTGATAGGAAAGTCAATTATGGTAAACTTGAAAAGCCAAAAGTTCATGAAGAAAACTAGCAACAAGATGAAGTTGAATAATAATGAAATAATTGTAAAATCATAAAAATAAATAAGAAATTTAGTAATAAATTAAACATAATAAATATTTAAAATAAATTAAATTATTTCAATTAATCAAAATTTTTATTTTAATAAGTACAATGATATTTATTTATATCTATCATCATATATCTACTTGGTATGAAATAGTTTTAAGCATTAACAAAAAAATTTTAATATTAATTTCTCATATACCTCGTAGATTAGAAAATCAACTTCTTTAATCTTGTAAAACCAAAAGCTAAAATAATACATATTGATATCAAAATAAAGATGGATTGTGATAGAATAATTGCAAGAACATAAAAAAATATTTATATTTTTACTTCTATTGAATAAGGAGTTAATTTCCTTTTCAAAAGAAATTAATGAAGAAAATTAACATCAAAATGAAGACAGATTATAATAAAATAATTTCTACAGAATAAAATTAAATAATATACATTTACTTTTATATAGATTGAGGAGTCAATTTAAATTTAATAATAATTTTTTTAGAAAATGCGTTTGTATAAATAAAACAAATTATATTTAAAGTAAAAATAATAAATATTTTTAAAATAGATTAAATTATTTTAATCAATTAAAACTGTTAAATTTTATTGTGATGATATTTTTAATATTTGTCCTATTTATTTGCATCAAATAGTTTCAATTATTAATATAAAATTTAGAATTCTTTATCAATCAATAATGTTAATTTAAATACAAAATTTGACTGGAAAACAACATTAGTTAATTAATAAAGAAATATTTATCAATCAAAAATATATCTAGTGAAATTCAATATTTAAATACAATTAATTAAATTGTGATTTTATTACATTCTAAATTCAAAAAAGTATATAAATTAAGGATATCTTCATAATTTGATTTTTATAAATGAGTTAAGATGTTTCAATAAGTGATAATTAGCTAAATTAGCTATCAAGCATGATCTAAGAGAATAGTAATATTAATAGCTTATACATTTTTAATTCTAAATTTATGCATCAAATTAACATAGAAATGAGAAAGGCTACTCTAACATAAGGTGACAAAGATAAGCCCTATAAAAAATGTAAATATATCCAATTAATTAGAATTAGTGCTTATCATTTTTAAAAGAGGAAAGCTATGAAAGAGGGACGTTAAGGAATGAAGAAAAGAGCTAATTAGAAATTTCAAAAGATCTATATAACATTAAAGAAGATCTATCAGACTCGGATGATGAAAAATAGCAAAACAAATAAAATATTTCTAAAAACGCTAATAGGAATGCACATAGCAATAGTAGATTTGATAGTTCATAAAATCAAAAAGATGCTGAGAAAAAAAAGAATCTTAATAAAAGAGCCTATGAATTTTATAGATCCAATTAATCTAGAAAAGAAGATTTATTTTTAGGATAAAAAGACAAGAGTAAAAAGTTATTTGATAAGTAGGCTACTATAGCTAAAAAAGTAGATGAGATTTAATTAAAGTTAAAGAGCATAGATGTAGAAATGAAGAATAAAAAAACATCTGACCAAAATGTCAACTATTAAGATGCTTATTTTACTATGCAAAGAGAAAACAGTGAACTTAAAAAAGAATTATAAGCAATACAATTGGCAAAATCAGTAATTTAAATTTTTATAAATTCAGCTATTTTATTTAATACATTTTTCAACACAATGATTATTTACTCTTTATTTTGAATGTAGGTGGTTGCTTCAAAAAATAAAGATAAAAAATTATAGAAAACAATTGGAAATGATACTGTTGCAACTAGAGATAGAAAAAAAGTAATAAAATTAAATAATTTTGTGAGTTTTGTTTATGGTTTCTTTATTTTAAAAGGTATCTGATTTACTTAAACTTGTAGATATGCTTAAGAAATAGCTTTAAGAAAGTGAAGACAGAATGAAAACTTACTAAAACCTTCATAAATCAGCATTAGCTTAATCTCAATTCCAAACATCTATGGCAAATCCAGAAAAAAGTACTGCTTATATTAATGGATAAAGAGAAATAAATGCAAAAATGTAAGGGATGGCAGCCAAAAATGATGAGTTGGTTTCGAATATGTCGGCTTTAAAATAATAGTTGAAAGCTTGTAAGCAAGAGAATGCTCAGTTATTAATCGAATTAAAATAAGCAAATGATAAAATTGTTAGCTTAGGAAAAGAAAATAGGTCTTTACAGCTTTGTGCAGAAAGTGCAGATGAGTATCAAAAATAAATTATTGATTTAAAAAAGCAGAGAGATAACACTGAGCTTAGACTCAAAGAGTTGCTTTCTTCACCCTTTTTTAAAGATCATGGTGAAAAAGCACAAAAATATGCAAGAATGCATGAATTGGAAGAAGAAAGTGTCAGACTAAATACTGTGAATGAATAGCTGACTAGGAATGTTGATAATTAAAAGAGAGAGATTTAGTTATTGAAAGATGAGTTAAATAATACAAAAAAATATTTAGAAGACCTCAAAGAAGAAAATGAATCCTTGAAAATAGATTTAACTACTTAGGCAAGTAAATTTGGTCCTCTTTAATAGCTCTAACAGCTTGATCATCCAACTTATCTTAAGGTAAGATAAACAATTTTTTTATTTTTTTAACAAGAAATTAAAAATTTTTTTAATTTAAAAGACTTTAGGAACCTTAACAATGAATTCACATAAAAGTAAGTTAAAAACACCAAAGGATCTTGAAAGGGAGTTGAGAGATAAATCATATGGTGATGATGAAGAAGATGAAGAAGAAGAGTTAAATAAATCAGAACAAATAAGAAGCTTAAACAAAGAAATCGAGTAGTTAAAGATAGAAAAAGGTGAAATAGCCGTGCATCTAGAAAAGGTCTAAGCTATGCTTCGTATCTAAATTGAAACTGCTTAATAGCGTGAAAAGATTTATTAAGTAGAGAAGGAGGCTTCTGAGCTTAAATACAAGGCTTTACTGGAAAAGGCTTAGGAACTTGCCGAAATAACTGATATGAAAGGTAATTTATTTATTTTATTAACTAATTAACTTAATATATATTCTACCTCAATCTAACATCAATTAATTATAATAAGGATTCTTGTAGGGAGAGAAGAAATAAGAATTGGATCTTCAAAATGTTCAATTATATAGGAAGGGTAACGTTGATTATACAGATAATGTATCTGAGTTTTCAGATGATGAAGACACTTAAATAGATGAAAGTAAGTTAGATACTTATAGATTTTATATATTAAATTGCTGCTTTTTTTTTGTTTAGGTAAAGGTTAAAATTTCTTCGATTTGTGGGTTGGTACATGTTCTATTTATGGATAAAATCTTTCTAAGGCCACCCAAGGAAGGATTTCAGAAGATGATAATATTTTAGTGTTTTCTACTGTTGATTTCTATGATCATGAGACTTAGACAACTCCTGTTTGTGAAGGTAAAAAATAATAGGAATAACTGAAATAACTATTTAAATTTAACTTAAATTAGGTAAAAGCTGCTACTTCAACTTCTAATGTTCATACAAAGTCAATACAAAAGGAGCCTTTTTGCATTATTTAGAAACTGGTTCTTTAAGGATAGAGGTATATTCAGTTTATCACTAGGATGCTATACTAATTGGCTAGGCTGACATTAATTTGGATTTCTTGTTTAATTATAACAAGAAAGATAGAATTTCAGCAGTTCTTAATTAAAGCATTTCTTTGACTCATCATGGTATAGTTACTGGTGAAATTAGCATTAAAGCTAGAATTAGAAGACCTATTTCAAATTAAATTCGCTTTTATATTGAAAGTAAAAACAATGAACTCGAAAAACTAGAAGTAAAATAATCACTAACAACAATTTTTTACAAAAATTATTATTGATATTTTAAAATCTAGGAACTTGAGCACAAGTAAAAAATAGCTTACGAATAAAATAAGCCCTTTGATGAGCTTGAAGGGTATTAGGATAATACTACAAAGAGAATACTAGTTATTGCTATAGAAAAAGGTTAGGGATTCGATCCTAAATCTACTACTTTTGTTTATTACAGCATCTAAGGTAAAGATTACTATACCAGATCAATATAAGGTTCATAACCTCTATACGATCATCATTAAAAAATTGAGATTGTAAACGTTTCTTAATTCTTAAATCAAATATCCAAATTGCCTCTTTAGTTCTACATATTCGATGATCTATAGCCTTTTTCAAATGAATAACAAGATAATAATGATTGTTTAGGTAAATATAGCATACAATAAATAAGAATGGGAGTATATGTAATTATTTTTAATTTAAAATTAGGTGTTGCTACTGTATAACTAGATGGCTTAAATAAAAATTAAATTATCGATGCAGTTATTCCTGTCAAAGACGAAAAGAAAGAGAAGAGAGGAACAATTTATGCAAAAATATTCTGGTATGAATACTAAGACAATTTAGAAATTTAATCTCGTATCGGAGAAAATCTTATGGCTAAGCAGTGGGAGAAAGAATTCGTGCTTAAATTAGCTAAGGCTCTAAAATCAAGACATCTAAATACAAGCAATGGTTTCATGATTTTTGATCGTAACAATGATTCGATTATAGACTAAAATGAATTTGTTAGCAGCTGCTTGGGTACTTTAAATATGACTGAATTTTCAAGGTAAATTGATTGATATTTTAAATAATTAAATGATGACAATCAAACTAAAATTAGGGATGAAGTTATCTATTTCTATGAAAAATAGAGATAACCTTTCAATAGAGACGTATTTGAAGCTTTGTTGAGACCCTATTTAATCGAAGATAAGCAGAGAATTTAATATTTAGAGGAAATTAATCTACTTTAAAAAAATGTAAACAGAAAGGAGGAAGAAGATTAATAATAAGCCTAACTATTCAACTTGTAATAAATGTAGAAAGAGTAGTTTATAAAAAATAATATCCAAATGTATGATAATGGAAATCCATCACTTAAAGAATTCTTGTAAAAGAATACAGAATCACTGCTTGACTAATCTAGAATAGAAGCTATCAGAGAAATGGTTTCTGATATTATAATCAATGAGATGAGAACGAGAAGTGCTATTGATGTTTTCTCTGAGATAGACTCAGATAACAATGATGAAATTGATTCAAAAGAAATGTAGCAGTGGTTATTAAGGTATGGTCTAAGAGCAACACCAGATGAAATTAGAAAATTCCTAAAAACATTTGATGTCAATAACAACAATACATTAGACCTTATTGAGTTTATGAAATATGTGCAAAAAGAGTCTAATGCAAGCAGAATTTTGTATTATGAGAAATACCCGAAACTTGAAAGAGCAAATATTGATGACAAATTTGGAAGCTATAATTAGAGTAATGTCGTTTCAGATGATCAAATTATTCATGATATAGAAGAAAAAATATTCAAATACATGATTGATAAAAAGCTTAAAATATTCGATTTACATCACCAGATAGATAAAGACAAAAATAATTCTTTAGGTAGATAGGAACTAAGCACCTTCTTCAAAAATAAATTTGGAATTCAGTTAACAAGAAGAGATATGGATGTTGTATTCTAGACTTTCGACAAAGACAAAGATGGATAGATTTCACTTAAAGAATTTGTTGAGCATCTTAAAAATGCAATTAATATAAGAAAATCTCTTAAGTAATCAATTTCTATTTTATCCAAATAAAACATAATTTTATTATTTAAATTAAAGATAGCTAAGAAGTTCACAAAACTAGAGTAGTATATCTCCTCAAAAGTAATTTTTATTAATTTATTTATAGCCTAAATAAAATTAACAATTTAAATTAATAAAAGGAGTGCAATTAGACTCGGTGGTGATGATGACGAATTTAATAGAACTACTTAATCTAGATTCTAAAAATCTATTAAATTTAAACAATGATAAAAATGGTGTTTTAAATAAATTTTGTATATTAATTCAATATATATATGCATTATTTGTAAAATATGTTTTAGGTCAGACATTATGCAAACTATATCATCTATTTCTTTTTATTCATTGTTTTTAACATTTACTGAAAAAATAAATTAGTTATTGCTACATTATCATAGATAGATAGATCTTTAAATAAAATTTTATTATTCATGTTTATAGCAATTACTCTTTTTATTGGTTTTTATTAGAATAACTGTTCATAAATTATTAATCAGTGCATTGTATTTTTTAATTAAAAAAATAATATCTATCATTTAAAATAATTTAGAAAAGCAGACAAATTACAATTTTTAAATTTAGAAATATGTATCATAGTAGTTTAGTGAATTAGGTACAAATATTTTAAAAATAATTATCAATATTCAATACATTTTTTCTCTATTAAGCTCCCAAGCAAATCTGTAAAATGGGATACTAGATCTTCTATATCAAGATGTTCAAATTAATCAAAAGTTTCATCTAGCTTTTTGTAGGATAGAAGCGTAAGTGATGTTAAAAGTGTTCAAACTTCAGGTATTTTTTAAAAACCAAACATATTTTAGCTTAGTAAGTAATATATATTAATAGGTGTTTAATCAGTAATATCTAAACCATATAAACCATTAAAGTCTAAGAGAGTAATTAGATTTGTTCTTAAGCTAGATTGATTTGATGATATAGAGGGAATTAATTATATTTAAAATAGGTTCATAATTAAGCAATTCAAGAAGAGATGAGAAATGTGTATGAAAAATATAACACAAAATAAATTGATGAAGTTTAACTAAAGAATGAGTTAAAGCATAAATTATATATTAAGTTGAATGAAGATGAACTAGATAGGATAATAAGAAACAATGAATTTAATTATAAACAACTGATTAAAGTACAAAAAAATATTGATTTTAGCAATTAAAAAACGTTTTATAATTGTTTAAAATAGGTCTGTGAAAAAGATTACACTAAATCTAACTAGCCCATAACAACAAATTAGGAATATTTCTAAAAGTAAAATGAAGAAAAAGTACCTTAAATATTACTATATTATATATATTTTTAAATAAAAAATTTATATTTCAAAGGTATAGCATTCTTAAAATCTTTGGTAGTATAGAAGAGGTTAAGAAAAGCAGAAAGGAGAATTAAAAGTAGATGATTATGAGTAGAAAAAGATGGATGACTATAAAGAATATCTTAAGAAATACTAATCTCCTGTAAGGTTTGATGCACTTAATAAAGTAGATTAGTTTTCTAAGGGACTATAAAATAAAGAAGAACTGATGAAAGATTTATAAAGATATGAATTAGACTTAAAAGAAGTATGTATTAGTTTTTTCATAATTAAAAGCTTATTTAATTCTAAAAAACTAATAGATTAAAGACCCTAAAATAAGAGCTGAATAAAATATTGAATCAACTTACATCAAAAACAAAATACTACATTAACTATAGTAATTTTTTGAGTTTAAAATTATTTTTAATAAAGAATTAATTCTATTATTCATTAAGATAAGAAGACCTATCAAATATCAAATATTCACCTGCAAAAAATCCTAAATAATTTGTAGAGAATACTTCGTCACTTTTTAAGCCTTTTAATGAAGCTGAAAGTATGTATATTTTTAACAATTTTATAAATATTTATAAAATATCAAAATTAAGATATCAAGCCAAAGATTAAAAATACTAAAGATGATGAAAATAAAGTTATATTTAGTAGCAACGGCATAGTAAAATTAAAAACTTTGGGAAATGGGTAGTTTTGCGAAAATGCAAGAGATAATGGAAACATAATTACTTGGCATACTTCTTAAGAAGATTATGTGAGAATTAGCAGATAAAAATAATAAGAAGTAGAAAAAAATAGGTTAAGGTAAAATAGTGTCTTACTTAATAAATTTATAAATAAAATATTTTTATTTGAAATAGATTAAATTGATTGATTAATTATAATAATTTTTTTTATATCAACTTTAATTAAATTATTTTAACAAAGAAAAATGAAGAGTTGTGAATTTTTCCATTCAGGATTAGAAAGTGTTAATAATTAACTTGTCCCTTCTGTGAATAGAAATCTCTACTAGAATGAAAACTAAAAATACGATTAACTATAAGAAAAAGTTGTATAGTAATTTAAATAGACAGGTTAAATTGATAAATCAGTAATAGGAGATATTAAAAAGCAATAAGAAAGGTGTTTTGTCTATGATGATTATGTCACTCCAGTCAAAATAAATTACTCTCATAGATATAAAAATAAGTATACAATTTATTAATTTTAGTCATAATAAAGTTAAATTAACTTTAATATAAATTAGCCATTAAGGAATGAATATCATTACTTGGCAATGATGAACACTAACTAATAAAACCTTTAATTCTCCTTATCAGGAGAGAAGAAAATTAAATTGATTATTTATAATTATTTTAAAAATTTGTTTATTTATTAAATTATTTTTATTATTAAAAACCTTAAAATATTGTTTGCCAAGAAGCATTCATAAAGTCATAATTCTTCACTATCTTAAAATATCGTGGCATTATATAATATTTATTTGATAAAATAAAACTAAATAAATTCCACGATTAAAATTATTAGTAAAAACTTTTTGGGTAACTCAATTTAAATAGTTATTTGAAAGATTGCACACAAAAATCTAAAAGCATATCTAAAAAAGAAAAAATATTTTTTAATGATAATCATATATATAGTGTTTTTTAATTTTTCACAATTCAAATTAAAATATTAAATCCAAAAAGTTTTAGTTATTTGATAAAGTGATACTAAATTAATTCGTAGATAAGATCAATCGTAAAATTCTGTAAAAAATGAGAGAATATTTAATTTTTTTAAATAATCATCTAATGGGATTTTTTTATTTTTTAAAATATTAAATTATAATTTTGAAAAAATTAAAGAATACATAATAAATAATTTTTTAATAATCATCAAAGTAAGTAGTATTTATTTTTATTTTTTAACATGTCAATTTTTTTATCCGTAAGAATTTTTATGGTTAATAATTTGAAGATGCTATTTTAAATATTTTAAACCAAAATTAAGGTGCAAAAAATTAAAATAGGAAATCAAATTTCATCAAGAAAAGCAATAAGGCAATTTTATCACAACAAAAGATTAGAGCTCTAGTTTGTAATATTTATAGAATTTTTCAAAATAATTCTCAAAAATCTTAGTTGTATTTAGGCTTTTCTATTTTGATTTTAATATTATTTAAAATTAAATTAAGTGTAATATTAATTAAAAATATTTAAATTAAAATGGAAATCCTAAATCTCATTATGCTTCATAGAAATGATTCTATTTTAAATTTAAAAAATAAGAATATAGGTTAGAATAAATATAAGTTATATTTTAAAATAACAAATATAAATAAACGATTTCATTAATATATAATATGCTTTTAATAAATAAATAAAATTGAAAAGTGATTAATTTTTTTATTGGTAGTTTTTTTTGGTTAATTAGTCTATTTTTTAAAATAATTAAACTTATTAATACTATTTTGATCTTTGTATAATTATTATTTTATTTTGTTTTTGATGTTAAGTTAAATTTGTTAAAATTTTAAATATGATTGATTAATTAATTAATTATTTAATCAATTTAATTTTATTTGCATTCCTTTGAATTAGATATAGTTAAAATCAATATTTGTAGATGAGTATTTATCTTTTTCTTTTATTCTGTTTTCACTGTCTATTAATTTAACGGCAACGTGCTTGCAATTAAAATAATTCATTCTTCTGAATTATAAGCAAATGTAATCTATGTATTCTGCTGTGTATTGTACCCAGGCAATAGGTTATAATTATTCCTTATCCTCATTTTCCATATCTTATAAATCAAGTTACTCTGTTTCATCATTTTAATTAGAAAAAACTACAAATTTAAATTCAGTTTATTCGCTATCAAAATATCTAGATGACTATTTAAATATTTTTATGTTAGTGTCAACAATTTAAAGATTCTTTTTATTAACTATTTTTTCTAAAGTATATTCATTGTTTATGTCATTAAAGTAGTCTAAATCAGAGTTTTTATCAACTTAAATTCTTTTGTTGCTACCAAATAGCATCAAAGTTTTTACTGGACAAGAGAAGAAACCTTCTCTGCTAATTTAAACTCCAGTTAGAATGTTGATAGTTTCATTACAAAGGGTGTTTGATATGTCTTCAATTACGTTTTAATGAACTGAAAGATTCATTTATTTACTCAAACTAGTTTTTTGATAAAGGTCTATTGCAATTTTTAACAATCCTTTCATTTATTCGTGATTAGCTCTTAATTGCTTTATTTAATAAATAAATAAAATTAATAAAAAACATTTCGAGATTGAATAAATAAAAATGTAAAATAATTAATTGATAAATTACATTTTGATTCATGCAAGATATTCTATACATCTTCTCTACTTCTTCAAATTCGTCAAGACTAAATCCATAAAAGATTCTCTTAATGTAATTCTATTAATTAAAATATAATTGAAATTTTTCTGAAAAGGATAGGTGAACAAAAGCTATAAAATGAATATTTTGAAAGCAAAATATTAATAATGAAATTTTATAAAAAGATTTTTTACAAATGAAAAAGCATCTCCATTGAAGTTTAATTTTATGTAGTTGCTGATACTACAAACCATATCATCAATAGACTTGAAATTTTTCAGATAGGTTGAGTATAGATTCTTACTATCACTGAGTGTAGAGCCAGCAATATTCACATTTTTAATTCCTAGCTTTGAGCAGATAGACCAAAGTCCTTTAATAAATGCAGTATCAACCCAATATTCATGAAGCTAGTCAAATCCTCCATTGCTTGCATAGCCATAAAAAGCAATAGGATTATTAATTTAAGAAGGTATCAAGAGCATTTTAATAATTTTCTCTTCAGATAAGTTAGAACTTGAAGGCAAAGAAAAACCAGTACTTCTCTTAAAAACCATTTTTATAAGGTTGGCTCTGAATTAGGCATTTTTGGATATTAAGGTATAAAATTCTCTGCTTGTGCGATTTAAAACATAAAATATATCTCTTAAATCCAAAAATTTCATTATGTTGAGTAAAACTTCTAACGGTTATTCTTCAATTAATATTCTCTTCCAAACATATTCTTGCCAATGTTATTCAAAAATATCTGAGTAGATAGATGGTTAATCACAAAGATCAAATTCTAATTCCATTGAAATTTTTAGATAAATTAATTAGGTATGTTTAGTTTATATTTGGTATTGTTTACAGATTAATAAGAAGTGTGTAAGAGTTAGTTATTTTATGCTATTTTTGTAGAATAAGCTTTGCGAACTTTTTAATCGTTATTAGTTAGCTTTATAAGATACTAAACTAATTATTGAATTATATGATATTTTCTTTTTGTATTTTTTTGTTTGGAATTTAATTACTAATAAAAAACACTATCTCTTGATAAATTAATAGCCAGTTGTTTCTTTGTTTATTTATTTGTTTGTTTGTTATCGCTTGTAAAAATTATTGATCTTAATCAATCTATTCTTGAACCTATTATCTATTTTCTCAAAATGTATATTTTCTGAGGATAACATATATTCATACATACACACAAACAAGCATCTTCATTCTCTTAAGCTATTAAGTAAAATCAAGCCAATACAATTTTTGTTTGTCACCCTAAATTTGTTATGAAAAAAATAAATAAATACAAGAAATTAATAAATTAATTAACCACCTTTATAATTAATAATACGCAAATTCTATTTTTCAATTCTTTTACATAGCTAAAGCCTCTATTACTTTTGTTTAATCTACCACTCATTCTATTTTTTATACTCTTTATATTAATTTTTGTTATAGAAAGCTCAAAAAAAAAAAGATTCAACAAAATCTGCAAATTAAACACAAAATAAAATTTTGTAAGTCAATTTTTTTTATTAAGAATTTTTAAAACTTTCAAATTTTGTAATTTGAATAAGGTTAAAATAATTAATTAATTCAAAGTATTTTCCAAATACTTAGCAAATAATATCAGGTAAGATATAGTATTTTATTATTTTTTATAATTTGAACAAATGTTTAACTGCATTTTCAAAGAGTTTTTACTTATTTAAAATTAATTAAAAATATAAAAATTTTGTCAGCAAAAGCAAATTAAATTCATTTTAAAAATAGCTGAACTAACTATTTTAAATTAAAGACAGAATACTTTTTAGTTAATTTATTCTTAAATCTTTTCTTAAAAAGGCAGAATAACCTATCTGATCTAGGTAAAAATATCTTAAGCTTTAGTTTTATTAAAAAAAAAAATCAATTTGATTAAAAAAATTTAGAAGTAAGTAATAATTTTTTCTTCTTCTATTTTTATCAATTTTTAACAAGAAATAATAAAATAGAAATTTTTTAATAAATAAATAAATAATGAAAAAAAAAAATAATTAAATATAAAAAATAGTAATAAAAGCAGCTAGTTAAATAGACAGATAGAGACAGATATAGAATTTTCTTTAACATAATTATAGAAAAATAATAATACATGGTATAATAATAATAATATTTGAAACAACTTTCCTAATTATTTGAAAGTAAAATCATAATATAAAATGAATTAATTAATAAGATAAGATTATTATTCTAAATAAATTACTGATACTGTAATATAAATAAGCATCTGTAATTCATTTCAGGCAAGTAAGAAAGGAATTAAGTAAGTAAGCAAATATGCAAGCAAGAATAGCTATCATAAATAATTAAATATAACATGTTGTTATGAAAAAGGTTGGATGGAGATAAAGAAAGTATTAAGAAAATTATTGAAAGAATATTATGAATGCTTGGTCAGATAAAAAGCTTATTTTATTTTTTAAGATTCAATTTCGTTATTTTTCTTTGCATTTAATTAATTAATTGGCAGATTAGCAGCTAAATTTATGGTAGAGTTTATTTATATATTTAATTTCTTGGTCGAAGTCAATGTGGTTGGTTATTGATAATTGGTTAGATGAATAACAAAAATATATAATGTTTTTATTTAGATATCCAAAGATCAACAGGCCCCTCATTCTTCATCACGGTGCTGTCCTTTTAAAAGTTCCATATACTTTTCCTCTTCTTTGAAATATCTTTAGAATTTATCATTGTTTTTATCATCATTGTATTGGTTCAGCTTCTAATTAATATTCATATTGTTAGTAGGATTAACCATCATCATCATCTATCCGCTGTTTGGATTTAACTGTGAGTTGACTTGCTTTGGAATATTCGGTTACTGCGGTTGTGTTTACTTACGTACCTAATTAATTTAATTTTGCGAAGAAGATTATTAAGAAGACTAAGAAGTTGATTATTAAGATGCTTAAGAAGATAATTAACTAGTATTTGTAGTATTATTAATATTATTATTTTAGTTTTATCCAATCTTTACACCTCCAGTGTTACTAATAATTTAACTGGTAGGTTATTATTGAGGTTACAACAAATTTTACTGACCTTGTTAAGATTGAAGAGGAGTGCTTGATCCACCTTGGTTCAACACCACTTTCTTTATAAGTTTATTAGGACCTGCTTTTGCTGCATTATATCTAGAGTACCCAGATTTTATGGGCTAGTTATTCTTAAAAGTCTAATTAAAATTTTACTGAGGACCTTTAGAACTACTTCTCTATTTATTCAAATCATTCTACTTTTGTTGCTAAAGCAATAGCTGTTACTATTACTGCTACTATTACTACTGCTCTGCATATTATTGTGCTAATCTAATTGCTGTACTCTTTGCTAGTTTTTTTAGCTACTGATTTCTATTGTTGTAACATCCAAGCAAGCTGCTATAAGTGCTATTTTAAGGCAGTTTTATTTAATTTCCCTTAAAAATCAAATCAAATCCTCCTATTTGCTCTTCTTAACCTGTTAAACTATTTAAAAATAAAAATTGTTATTAAAATTAATGCTTAGCTTTTTAAAACTATACATTCTTTCTATATCAATTATAGTAAAGGTATCGTCAAGTACACTTATTTTTAATTCACTATCTACTGCTGTATTCGCTGTCATGGAAGGACTATATATTTTCAAACGAAAAATAATTTAATTTCAACAAAGCATTTGCTTTCTATATGAATAAGTAAGAAAATGATTTACCTTGCATTAACTTCTAGCAACCATGGCTTAAGCTATGCATCAAAGAGAATATCAAATCCATACAATTCAAAACATCTTTTATCATTAATCATAACCTTTTAGACAGCCTAAAGAGCCTTGATGATTATTTACTGAATTTAATAAAAAGCCTCACTTACTTTTTCTTATCCATATCTGTAAATATTTATTTATTAAAAATATTTTTTTATTATGGGAAAATAGTTTAGATATTTTTACTTAGAAATCAAATATAATTTTAGTGTTTAAAGTAACCATTTTCCTCCAAGTTTTTCATCATAGTTCTCTGATGTTTTCTAAATAGCAACATTCGTTAAATGTACATCTGTATATATGTTTGATATTATTTAGTTTAATACAGTATTTTATTTTGATTTTGTGTTTACATGCATTGCTGATGTCCTCTAAATCGTATCTGTGGTGAGTAAATCTTGCAAAACCCGTTCTGTAAAGATATACTGTAAGAGGTTAGTAAGAAACACACAAAGCGTATATTCTCATATCAAATTTCTTTCCACCAATTAAAAGAGGATCAGCTATATACTTTTACACTACGTATGGATCAGCCTTTAAAAAAAAACTTAGCTTTAAATTGAATTGACTTAAGATATTACTTAAGGATTATCAGGATTATATCTGTATGTGTTCTTCCAGTTTCCAATTTCTTTTATATTTCTAAATAAGAAAATACCCTTTCCTTATGCTTTTCCTATCTTAATTTACAAAGATAGTATGTTTACTTATATATATATTTTTTAGGTTAATTTAATGAAATGTTACAGGTTTCATGATCCAAAGTTGCTTAGAATCACTCATTGAGTTTACTTTTTTGAACTCTTCACAAAAAATCGAATATTCACTTGGCAAATTGTAAGTCAAAGGTGTGAAATTGTATCTGTTGTAAAAACAGCGAATTTTTAAAAATTAAAATTAACAATTATTAAATTGAATACAATGCAGCTTCTTCCAATTTATTTTCTTTTTCTAATGTCTTCTTGTATTTCTTAATATTTTTTATCAACAAATCCTTTCTACAAAGCTATTTTTAAAATATTTCCTTAATATTCCTGCTATTTTAATTGAGTTAGTATTTTTATTTCTTTGTTTCATTTGCTTTGACGTTAAATCTATAATAAAAACTATTGAAGGCTTTACTTCTGAAAAATTTCTATAGTGATTGACTCTTTGATTTGAAGAAACATGGGCATGATCCATAACATCTAATATCCATTCTTTTTCAGCCCAATTTAAATCCCAGTCATCGAACTCTGCTTCTTTCCACTACCTTCTTTTCATAGCTTCTAAAATGCAATTTTTGAAAGTAGTTTTAAACTTAATGCTCGACCTATTATAGATATAGAAAAATTAAGCATGAGCTTTTACGCAGTCATCCACAATTAAAATTTAGAATATTTTTTCTATTTAGCTAGATAATTTGTTAAAAGCAATCTATTTACGGGTGAACAGGGTAATGCTCTTTTTTAATGTATTTCCTAAAATATTCTGACATTTTGACCTATAAAAATCAACTGATATTCTTACTTTTATGTTGTTAAGATAAAATTTTCAATAATATTACAAACTTTTTAGAAAATTAATTAATTTTTATAATTCAAAGAATGTTTGTAAATAGTTTATATTTTTAATCATAATAAGACAACGAACAAATAATGAAAAATAATGTATTAACAAACAACTATTTTCTTTCTTTAACAAGCTCATTTTAAACAAACTTTTATTTAGTAAATATTTCTAATTTTAATTTACAAAAATTAGTAATAAATTTAAATTTCACAAAAAATATTTTAATTGTTAAATAATTTTATTAAAGTAAATTCTTTTTCAGCTGTAGTGAGAATCTGAGAATAACTCAGCTAAGTCTATTACACTTAGAATTTTATAAAAGTTAGAGCTTAGGGGGAGAGGCTATACATATTTTTGGGTAGAACTTCTTTAGGCATAATACAATTTAATATATTCTTTGAGTACATTTAAAAATCCATTTTAGTAATGAAAATCATCCATGAGATGCTAATCTTTTCTCATAAAATAATACAGTAAACATTACTATTCCCAATTATAAAAATTGCAATTTTTTGCCAGAAATTCAGGCAAGACATTGTAAAGCCCTTTAAAAAGATGCTCTATGTTTTACTGATTTATGTATTCTAAAAAGTCTATTATATCATCCACTTAAATAAAACTTTAAGATGCTATTGTAGCAAATCTATTCAGCTTGTCTTCTTTATATTATCTAATAATTAGAGTACCTTTCAAATCACTAAGAGTGAACTATTAACTTTTTTCATACGAACAGTCTAATATCAACTCATCAATAGTTTCGATTATTTATCTTGTATTTTATATTTCAAGCTAATCTAAACTCTACAATAATATGTTTAGTTCAGATAAACTTAGTGAATTAAAATCATAATTGTACAGCTTGTTTTCTATTAAATTATCTAGATTTAACGAAAGCTAATTTTAAGATTTCAAAAAAATTGCTATAGCCATCATTTTTATTAGATTTTAATCAAATAACTTTTAAAAATCCAAATTTTATAAAAAACTATTCACAGTCTCACTGTAGTAAGAATTTATAGAAAATATAAAATTGATGTTGATAATATGAGTTAAGTCCTACTCACTGAAAGATGTTTTATCTTTCATAATGTTTATAATTTTATAGAATCCAAAGTCAATTAATCTAATAAATTGCTCATTTAGCATGTTTTCTTTCAAATATATATTAGCTATATCATCCAACTATTCCAGTTTATACTGGTATTGTTAATCTAAGATGACAATAGACATGATATCTCTTAATTTAATTAAAGTCTTCTTTATCAATTCTATTTTATACTCTTCATTTACTTCTGCCTTTATAAAAGAAACCCCCTTCAAAATTTTATATACTTAAGTTCCTTAAATTTCAAATCTATCGTGTAAAATAGAATCACATAAAAGTATCCATATTTCCTAATTCTAATAGTAACCTAAGTTCTACAAACTCTCAGTCAAACATCCTAAATAAATATCTTCTTCAAAGTCTAATTTCTAAATTCTATGTTAAATTTTTTATATTACACTATCTATGCCATATATGCTCTTATAGGATTTTCCTTTATCAAGCTCACTTATTCGAAGCATTATTTTAATCTACTCATTTAGAGTAAGCTTCTATCTTCTAGAATTAAATAAATCAAGAAGCTTCTCCTTACTCTACATATTAAGGACGCCAAATCTATCATTAAAATCTTTATATTTCTTCATTTTATTCAGAATCAACTCTGTTTATTGCGCTGTAACATTAACCAACTACCCATTTTATCTTATGCTTTAATATTTAAAGTATTTTAAACTTTCTTTAAATATCAATCTCATATCTACTATGTTAAATTATTTATTTATTTACCCTTTAATTATTTGAAGTAATTTCTTATGAAAATTTCAGATAAACCAAAGATTTCTTTTTCCTTATCAATCAATCAATATATGACTTAAAATAAATAGGAAAAGTATTTTTAAAAGATAAATTGTATTTATTCTATTAAAAAAAAATAATTGCTAAAATTTATTTGCTAACATAAATTATTTTAAAATTGTAAAAAACATATTTTCATATATATTATTTATTTAATTATTAGAAAAGATTTCATTAATTGATCTTCTTTAATTAAGTTTGAACATAAGAGAAAGCATATTGAGATGTAAAATCTGAGATCCATTTATCGAAATTTTGCTATATGGTAGTTCTTGTATTTTGCAAAGCTTAAGAATCGGTTGGTTAGGGATAAGATAATTCTACACCGTGAGCACAATTATCACAGTCGCTGACAAGAGCAATCATACCATTTTTGCTTTTAGTAAGAGAAGCCCATTACCAAGGATCTTCACTTCCATTAGTAAAAATAATGTTAGTAGCTAATAAATTCACTCCACCATAAAATCCGTTAACCTCGTCTGGTTTAGGAACATAAACTAAAATAAATTATTAAATAATTTTGAGATATATCTATACTATCAACAATTAATAAATAAATTTACTATCGCTACCAAATGCTTGAGTGCATTATCCTTCGAAAAAGCTAATTGAATTAGTGCTACTTCTCATAGCTTATCCTGGAATCTAACTTGGTGTTTATAACCAACCAAAGTAAGAACAGTATTAATATAACCACTAACGCATATTATCAGAAGATTATGTTTACGAAGTACTATTGAGGAATTTTTAAGAATATATAGTTGCATTAGGGAAATTTTTGTTTTAAGTCCAGTAGTTAACCAAATTTGTTTTTTAAGTTTCATAATCTGCAGTATTAAAAAGATTGCAGAGAATAGTTCTTTATCCATACTATACAAAAGAAGCTAAGTTATCAGGAATAAAGAATAAAAATTCATCAACAGAAAGCTATTCAGCTTAAAATTATTTTAAAAGAGCAGCCTAAGTGGTAGGACTGTTAACTTCAGTTTAAAGGGATTAAATAAAAGTCTAAATATTTTATGGGCACCATGAGCCAGACTTTGAGGTGCTATTAAATATCTAATTATCATATTACCAGAAATCCTCAATAGCATTGACGACAGCACTTGAAGCAAGAGCTCCAACAGTTAAGTGGGGATATTTATATCTGAACCAAGCACTTAAAGCACCAGGATAAGATCCACCAACTGTGATAAAAGGATTCATATTGCTTACTTTGAATGAATTCTATGATGATTATAAATTTATATTTAAAAACCATAAATAAAATTTTTTAATTTAATTTAATTTAATAAAAGTATTTATTATATTATTCAATATCTTTCTTTTAAAATGCTTGGAAATTAAAAATCTTTTAACATGGTTTAAAATTTTATGGGCCTAATTTCATTTTCATACATTAACACTACTAATTGAAAACTAAAACTAATAAAAAAATTAATTACATCAGCAAAAAGATTCTATTTGACTTAGCTAATAAAATAAGCTATATCTGCAAGTGCTTAATCATGAGTGAGATATCTCAAATTTTAAGTTGTAAAGGAATCAACAGTAGCAGTCTAAGGGAAAGGTTAAGAAACACCATAGAATCTATGCTCTAAAGAAATAACTAAAGCATTGTATTTTTAAGCTAATTACACAAGCCAACCTCTTCCAGGTGAAATACCTTTCATTTAACTTTCTCCTCCAATTGAAATAAATACGACACCATTAAGAGGATTCCAATATTGAGAAAAAGTGCAAAATCTTTATTTCCAAATAGTATCAGTTTAATTTGGATGGAGATGATCTAACAGTTAATCAAATTTCCACTCATATTGAGTAATGGTAATTTCATTAGTTATATTAGTTTAAAAACTATTATCTGCTAAGGCTAAACAAAGTGTGATAGCTAAAATATAAATTGCTTTCATTTGATCAATTTTTGAAATATGAATATTTATTTCTTTTACTTTATTTTATATAAAATAAATAAGGTTATTTTGGATAAAAGATAAATAATAAATATATCATTAAAATATCTAAAAAGAACAAAAGATTTTTGAGTTTTATAAAGTATCATTCTTACTAATTTATTTCTTTTATAATTAAATTCACTAATCCATTAAGTAGTTTATTCAAATTAAAATTTCTATTTTTTAACTTTGTTCATATTGGTTTTCAGCTTCTCGTTATTTTTTTTGATAATTTTTTATTTGATTTAGT